>JAQFVV010000080.1:4855992-5455992 GCA_028023455.1 Epiperipatus broadwayi | reverse complement strand
GGAAGACGTAAGACAAAAGGTGGACGCGATAAATAGAAAGGTAGAAGGAATCGAGCCACAACAGAACATACCGAGAGAAATTATGGCCAAACGTCTGGAGGAGTTGGAAAAGAAAATTGAGCGAAGAATAAATGTGCGGGAACCAAGCCAGTCGTGGGCCGAAAGGCAAATAAAAATTGAGATCTTCAGGGCAGGTGAAAACGAGAGTCCGATGGACCACGTGGAGAGCGCCCGGAACCTGTTTTCTGAGCCCTCAAAGCCGGAGCCAGACAAAATCAATATTGCCAGCACATACCTGCAAGGGCCAGCTAGAGATTGGTGGCGAACAATCGAGTTTAAACCCAGATCATTCATAGAATATCGAGAAGAGATCCTGCGAAGCTTTTGGAATGCTACCAGACAAGAGGGGATCTACTTTCACATCACAAATGAAAAATATGGGCTCAAACCTAACGAGACAATAACGCAGTTCTATTACAGGCAGGTAGCCGGCCTCCAGCAGCTACCAGCGTATCACATGACAGAGGAGCAAATCATCTTGACCATTAGACACAACATGCCGACAGACATCAGGCGGATGATGCTAAGCCGGGATGACGAGGGCATCCACGAGATGGGGAACGCCATAGCCAAGTTCGAACGAGCGGAAGGACGGGAAAGGCAAGAGAGGCCGAGACAGGAACCATATAGGAGAAAGCTACCACCAGATCGATACTAATGAAAATTTAGTCTAAAAACACATTGACGAACACGGATTTGCCACAGGAATACGATTACCAGAGCACGCTTTATAAATAACTGTAACTAAAGGAAAATGACCTCGGACCAGAAAGGACTTACACATCGCATCGCATCATGCCATAACAAGGGGGGAAGGGGGGTTGATAAAACATCATTTTAAACCAAAGCAGACCGCAGATAACTAAACACGAAAAAAAATATATATATAATTTAAAGAAAGAAAAGGAATAAATGTCATAACTCTTCTAAAGAAAACTATTCGAGATAAATAAGTTAATATTTCTGAAAGCCAGTTTAAATTAAAAAGAACGTCGCCCGCCTTCGACTAAAATATGTTGCTCGAAAACACGCGGAGAAAGGAATTGGATGCCACCTAAAGAAGGAAAGGAAAGCCGGATCGCGAGACGCTATTATTGTTCCTTCCCTCAATATTTCCCAGTGTGCTAGGAGGTACAGATCTCGGATATTTTGAATGCTTATTGTTCTATAACTCAGGTTATTCGCTACCTCGTAAATGTTGTCGTATTTTGCAGAGGGGACTTCGGAAATGACCATCCTCCTGCCTCCCATTAGATAGACCGTAAGAGAATGTCTATATGTTCGTAACCTTGCATCGTGGGACTTCGGAAAGGTCCATCCCCATGCCAACCTTCCACCCGGGGTGCCTGCACCAGATTGGGCAAGATATCTCCAATTATGGCACGCCCGCTCTTCGTAAAGAAAAAAAAAAAAGGAATTTTTTTTGAGTTTAGTTCACAAACGTCAAGTGTCAATCCGAGCCTGACCACATAACCTGCCACTTCGTTTCTTTTTATGAGGGGAAGGAGAACTGTAGGATAGTCGGCTAAAATAAGTGATTAAAAAATCACACGAAGCGGGGTCAAAATTAAAGGATTTTATTGTAAAAATTAAAATGCCAATCCTCGCATTTTAATTTTAGACGGATCGCGGGGATATGTACCGAGACAAAGTCAGTACAATATATATAACCATCCATTCTAAAAATTGTCAACTTGCATAATCCTCCAGTGCATATACCCAAAGATTACTATAAAAATTGAACCATAGTTGGAAGAGTAGGATAAGACATTTGAACAAAGTTATTTGTTTTGGAAGATAGTTTGAACAAAGATAGCCATTAAGACATTCTGTGATAAGTATGCATTCTGAAAGAACCAATAATTAAAGATATAAACAAATCCTGAAATGCAATTAAATCAATTTTGTGTTGTGCAATTAATTTGTATTGAATCTCCATTTTTTTTTTACATTAAGTTGAAACAATTTTGTTTTATAGTTGTAATGATTGCTCTGTAAAGGATATATCTGATAATTGAACTGGTAGCCACCTTCAAGTAATCATTTTTCATTTCGAGAGTGTAGGAATCTCGATTTTGTAGTCCTAGCACACTTGTCTTCCATAGTGTTTTATTTTGCTAACTTAAATCAGACATTTATCAACTTGGACTCTGGTTTCCATAGATATAAAGTTAGTTTGACATACTAATATATGTTATTTGCAGGGTAAGTTACAGGAAAGCTGCCCTCTAATCACTCACCACATTTAATTAAAATAATTTCAAAGAATAAATAAACAAAATAAAATATACAGTAAATGTAAATAAATATATTGCCATCTTTATTTTGATGTTACTTATTAAAACTTATAGTCTATAATTTTTGAGATTTTATTGGCATTCAGCTTCATGGTTGAATACACAACAAACTTAGCACAGTCACAGTCGTATTTGAACCTGTAAAGTAGGGATTTCAAAAAGAGCCAGTCACAGTAGGGTTTTTTGAATCTGGAAAAAATGTTGTTAGGACAGTCAGTAATATTGGAATTCAAGATTAGTGATGCTGGGGAATGATCTCTATATGCTACACAGTTAAATAATTTTTTCTTGCTCAATGGAATTGAGGACAATAAGAAAAGGTAGCTGCACTAATGTGTTTATTGGGAAGAAGGGTAATAGATATTATAAATAAGTATTATGACATACCCATAAAGGAAACAGTATCATATGAAGAGAGGATCAAAAAATTGTGATCATTTTAGCCCCAGACAGTTGAAACATATAGCCAGGTTGTCTTTAAGAGATAGAAGACAGATTAAGAGTGAAACAGTACAACAGTATAACATGAGGTTAAAAGAATTAGCAAAAGATTGCTCATATGGAGATTATGCGGACAAGATATGGGGTCGTTAGATGATAGACTCAGAAAAAACCTACTGATGGAAACAGATTTAAATTTTGATTCAACTATTAAGAAGGGAGTGGCTCACAAGTGGATCATAGAGCAAGGAGCATTTTTTAAAAATAAAATTGAAAAAAAAAATTGCAGTTGGAAAAACTCATCAAAAAGAATGGGATAAAAGCAATAGCATTAGTAAAAGAATGGTTTTTTCTGTCGCAAAGCTGGGCACATGCAAAGAGGTGCAAATTTCCAAAATGAAAGGGGCCATAACTGTAAATACAAAGGGCATTTGGAAAAAATGTGTACGAAAAGTGAGAAAAAAGCCAGTCAGGAGTGACAGTGAAAAATAAAAACGAAGAGATTGTGACAGATAATATTGTGAATATCAGTAATACGAGAATAAGTAGGCAAAATAACTTTATGTTAGAGCTAGAAATATGTAATAAAAAAGTAGAAATGGAAATTGATAGGAGATCTGCAATTTCATTGATCTCAGAGAAGCTATGGAACAGGTTAGGGATGAAAAAAAACATAACATACAGACATATCAATTAAAGAGACATCTATCAGAGCTGTAAATGTCAGTGGAAATGAACTAGAAATGATAGGTTATGCAAAAGTGCCTATAAAGTACAGAAATAAAAAGAATAAAATTACCTACATATATAATAAAAAGAAAAATCAGTCCATTAATAGGGTGTGACTGGTTTAAAGAATTAGGAATTACTATTAATGTGAAGGCTGTGAACAATGAGCCAAAAATAAAGACGGACATTGAAAAATACATTAAAATGTACGCTGTGTGCTAGACAGAGATGGCATCCCAGCAAAGAATTATACAGCATGGTCAAGACAACCAGACCATGGGAGAGACTGCACAATGACCATGCAGGGTCAATCACAAGGAAAAAAATCACCTAGACTTATTTGGGAAAAGTGGAAACCGAATAGATTTCAAAATTATGTATAATAAAGTAAATGGAGTATTTTCTGGAGTGGGGGAGGTGTTATATTTTGGTAAAAATATTGCTTGAGTAACTGTAATTTGTTTAAGTTATAAAACTAGGATTTGTTATTCCAGAAAAATGAGAAAAGAAAAGAAACTTAAATATAAAAAGATATTGTAAGCTAAAATCAATGAAAAAGATTGCTGATAGATAAAAGAAATGTGAATAAATTAATTTAAGTATAGAAAAGGCTAGTATTGTTTAATTAGAGCATTAAGTTATTTTAAACTAATTAAATAAAAAAATAGAGGGTCAGTTTAATCATTATTTTAAAGACTAATTGCAGGTGAAACGAACATACATGGATGCAATTAAAAGCTTGATGATAATTTGTAAAAAGATGCATTACTGGGGGGGGGGGGAGCTTAATGTCTGCTATGAGGAATGTCATCCCAGAAACCGAGCCTCTGTAGGTGGAAACAGCCAGATAGAAAACATAAACAGACTGCACTGATCTTATTTTTATTTGTATATGCCTGATAAGGCTCATAAAAATTGTGCAGAGTCAGACTGTGAATATAAACCATTTTTTAGTTATTTACTCAGGTCTGAGAATAGTGATGACAGAGGTTAATGTTTATTCATGGAAGTATTAGCATTTTCTGGAAAATAGTCCTCCAATTCAAGGACTGATTGGATCACATTAGTAAATGCAGTGTTAGGAAGATAATATGTGTGGGAATATCTGCAGAGTGGTACGTTGTCAGTAGTCATTGGAATTACTGAATGCGAAATTGTATATAATGTGTTATGTATGTAAATAAATATTTTGTCATCTTTATTTTGATGTTATTTATTAAAACTTATAGTCTATAATTTTTGTGATTTTGTTGGCATTCAACTTCGTGGCTGAATACACAACAGTTTTTAATTGACTACAGTATATTTAAATTTGTATAAATCCAAATATTTTATAATTTAAGTTCACAACTTAACTTTACTAACAATTTTAATTTGTATTCAATCTTAGTATATTTTATTCTGATTATAAATGTGAATATGAAGTCACTCTTATTTGCCTTTTATATTTTTGTCAACAAATTAATATGTGAAAATAGTGAGAAGAACAATTCTCTCAAATTTTTTTCTCTTGACTATAATAAAAATAAAACATGCAATAAAAATAAATATTATTTAATTATTTTAATTTACAATATTATTTTAATTTTATTCCAAAATAATTGCTGAAAGACACAGGGAAATTTTCTTTTTCTTTCTTTTGACTATAATAAAAATAAAACACTCAATAAAAATAAATATTATTTTAATCATTTTAGTTTTACTGATTATTTTAATTTTATTCCAAAACAATAATAAAAATAGAATACTTAATAAAAATAAATATTATTTAATTACTTTAGTTTTACATAATTATTTGTAGTCTATTAAAAACAACTATTGAAAGACACAGAGAAATAATTCTTTCTGCCTTTATATATATTTTTTTAATTTTACAATTTTAACAATATTTTAAGTTTTGATAATACATGACAATATTCTTTTATAAGAATTTAATCATTGTTTTTCAATATTTTATTACATCATTAAATACATATGTCATATTACCAGTATTATTATTTAAATATTATCAACTATTATCATCTTAGAGAGATATGCTTAAGAATAATATTGTAAAAATAAGATAAATTTAATGATTTTATTAAAAAAAAAAACTGAACATAGTTGATTTTATGAAATTATTAAGCTGAAGAAAAATGATAGTGACATATAATCACAATCAATGATGATAATGCAAATATACATATATATTCTAAGAATGTACAAGCTTATTATTTTTTAGAAAAAATAAAATAAACAAAATGGAATATTCATAATTATATGACACTAAAATGTTGCTTCTGTAAACTAGGATATAACATTTTTCAATAGTGTAAAAAGCATGAATATACTTTTAGTGAATTTAATGAGATGGATATTCATGTCTGTTCTAAAAACTACACTAAAAATAAATATGGATACCCAATATGCATCGAGATCAAATGCAATAAAAGTACTTTGCACACAAATAATAAAAGATATAATATCAAATAATAAATTACATTTTGTTGAAATCAAAAGCATTTTGGCACAACAGATTATAAATTTTTATGCAATTTACCCAAATAGAATGATATCTTAACTGTAAATAAAATTTTACACTTAATAGATGACAGCATTTGGCTTACAACAAATATGAAAAACTAATTTGAAAACATGCTTTACTAAAACCATAGCAAGTGATATGAATATACTTTCTGAATTTGGTAATAAATGAAAAAAGAAAAAAAAATGTATGAATCACTGGATGAAAATAACATTATGGTAAAAGTGTATATCAAATGAAAATTGAGACAATTATAGATAGTGTAATTTACATTTAAAACAAATATATTAAAAATAAAATATCATAAAAAACAAATATATTAAAAAATATAAAATAAAATATTAAAAAATATCAGATTTTAAGTTTTCAAATAAAGCTCTTTTCAGTTAATATACCTAATTTACAAAAAGCAGATAACTATCTAATTCTTAAAAATTTCAATAATTTAATTTCTGTAGATATTTATCTGAAATAATTTCAACATTCAGAGTTCACAATATTCAAACATATGTTAAAACAAATAGACCATAATAATTAAATTATATCAAAGATATGCTTCTCTGATTAGATTATTAATCATGCCAAATCAATTTCAAACCATTTTCGTATTATGAAAAAAAAGTTAGAGTTAATAGATCTCTCTCTATATTTATTCTTGATCTTCATTTTTTTTAAAAAATAACTATAATGATCAAATACCCAATACAATTTATTTATCCATAATATTGTCACAAATATATAAATAAGTAATCAATCAAAATACGTATGAAATAAACAACTATTAATAACTATATTATATTTATTGAACTCGCTTTCATCTCCATCAAAATCTTCTCAAGATATTATACTCTTGAGAAGGTCTCAATATTAGAATATAATTATTAATAGTTATTTATTTCAATCTTTTTTTTTTTTTTGTAATAATAATGTAAGGGCATTATTACAATCGTCAAAATAGTAGTTACCTTTTGGAATCTGAACATAGAAATAATCTTAATAATTAATTTTTATTGTCTTAATTACATTCAGTATTTTAAAATAATATATTATGCTTTATCTGGTAATATTTGATCTATACTTGCATTATTTATTACAATAATATTATTCTTGAATCTTCTTTTCAATTTCTGACCTATCTTGTACTTTTTTTACAAACTCTACTTCTAGTTCAAAATATCTTTCACACGTATATTGCTTGTATAATTTGCATTTTAACGGCTTTATTTTTTTTTTTTGAAGTGACAATTTACTTGCATGATTTATATTCTAACTATTATTCTAAAACAATTATCACATAGTTCCAATTACTTCATTAAAATTATAATAACTGCTTACTTTTAAAAGTTGAATCAATTTTACATTTTTAAATAATTATAAAATGTTATTATACCTGTCTTCTGAATGAGTTGAAATTTCATCATCATTATTACAATCACAATAGGAGCTAAAATAAAATATATACACAAGTTTTTTAATTGAAATAAAAAAATATCGATCACTTAAATTCTATGTACATTCTTTACAAAATTTATTTATCAATAATAAAATTATTTTGTGTAGTTTAGTTAAACTATAGAGCATAAACCCAATAACTTAAAGTTCTCAGAATGATTCTCAGTCAAGAAAAGTAAAAAGAAAATTTGGTCAATTAAATGGAACTGTTGTGGTCCACATGTGCCTTGAGTCATGAAAGTATCATGATCTTTTAAATTAATTAATAATTTACTATTTTATTCATAAGTAAAAGATAGAGAATGCATTCTTGCTTTATATAGTATGTGATATATAAGTTACTATATTATAATGAAGAGATTTTTGAATATGAAAACAACAACTTAGTGGATTAGACTCTGGCTATTGGGAATGTAGATCAATTCCAGTTATGGCATTCAAACTTCTTATGAACCTTCAAACAATAAAGCCATTCATTTATTATTACTATGCTATTTATCAATCCATCAGACAAGTGGTTATCTTCTTTTTAAGTTCAATTTTTCTACAAATCACTGTATTTTCCGTGAATGGGATGATTTTATATTCCAAAAAAAGTCATAAAAATAATAAATCTAGGAAAAATCAAAGACATCCAATTTGTTAATTAAATTTATTTACAATAATTAAAATCTTAACTTATTATGAATGGTAGTAATATATAAATTTATATAATTTATAGCACAATATTATATATATAACATATAGCTAATGATACTAAAACATGAAAAGTCATAATGATCTGTAACATTCAACTTTACACCCCAATAGTGGACATTAATCATTCATAAAGTCATGTGGTCTTCAAAGAAAGTTAGAATCATTTGGATTATTTATCAAACTATATATATATATATATAAATGTTAAAATAAAGTTTTCATAGGCTATAGATACATTATCTGAGTTCATCCATGTATGATTAACAGTAATATTATCCCCTAATTTCAAATAGATTGCTGCTTACCATCATCTAGTTATGAAATATTGTTTTAAAAAATGTACAAGTGATATGAATAACAAATATCTACCCAATCATTTTTTTTTTAAACATGAAGGTGGGATGATGTTAATAGTAGTTTAATAATCTGAGATAAATTAGTAGTTTGATTAATGGGGTTCTTAAGAATCTCAATACACTTTCTGATTTTTCTTTGATGATGAACATCATATCTAGATAGAATCTTGGTATTAAAAGTTATTTTATGATTAGAATACATAACTAGAGGGATAATACTGATTATAAATGCTGCTTTAACACATTAGCATAAATATCACTCCTAAAACTAAAGAAATGACTACTTGTATTTACATAAAAGATCCCACAATCTTCATGAGATTTTATACATTCCTTGAATTTCAAGAGGAATCAAATCCTTATATATCAATAAAATGTCATAATATGTTCAATATTGTCTGCAGTTCTTTTTGTAGAAGAAATACAAAGTCTAATAACCAAGACTGTATTCAGTTAGTGCTAAGCCCAATTTGATATTTCTTGTGGGCTAACTTTTGATAAATAAATACACATTTTTTAATTTTAAAAAGTTAGTAATTGAATAATATAATTTAAGTAAAGATCATCTACATTAAAACAATATAAAATGTTTAAAAACATTTTCTAGCTTTGCTCAGAGAAGCCTTCTAAAAATGAGTCAAAATCTAGCTGCCATGCTTCTTGATTTAGGATTACTATATCATTTAGCCTATCTTGGGTCATAGTTGATCTTAAGTAATTTTTTTATTAGTTTTAACCTAGAAAATATCCTTTTTCCAGAAGCAATAGACACTAGTATGGTTAAATATGTCCAAAAAGCAATGAAAATATTAGGAAAAACCATAACTCATTCATTTTTTATTAGAAACTGAAAATTTTAGAAGGTTTTCTGTAATGTTATAATGAAAGAATACTTTTTTAGAACTTCTATTTCATCAATAACATATTGCCATCTAAATTTGTCTCCTTTACAAAATCAGTGGATGAGTCTTCTTGTGTACTTTTAGTATTCAGCAAAAGAATTTCTAACTATCCTGCATGCCTTTTTTAATTAGTCTTTTTACATTCTTTGAATTTTTCCCAAAAATCCAAATAAATCCATATAATTTTTCAATTGCTCAAATCGAGTTTTTCTAATGATTACTTTGTTTTATTCAGAACTATATTTAAAAAATTTACTTTGATCAGTTCTGCAGAATTCATCGACTTCATAACTGAAATATTTTTCTCAACCATTTTTTTTTTTGAAATTTTGGAATTATTTCTAAATTATTGGTGAATGTTTATGGCTCAACAAACATTTTCTCAAACACAATATTTCTGTATTTGGTCAACCAATGTAATAGTTTTTAAAATGAAGAAAGCACTACAGAAATATTCACAGAATCATTAGTTTTTTGCTAACAAAATCATACTAAAAAATGAGGAATATTATAAAGATGTAATCTTTTATTAAATGTGCAAGTGATTCAGAATTACTTTTAACTTTAGAATCTTCTGATGTTTCTGATATTTCAAGAAATGCATCATAGACTTCACCTACTTGATATCTTATCACCTTAACAATTTGAATGTGATATTCCCATCTTATATCATAAAGAGGTTTTCTAATAAGACCTTTAACACACTTAAGGAGAATTGATCATTTCTTTGTGAATGATGACAATGAACATAAAAGCATTGAAGTATACCAAAGAAAGTTAATGTATCAAGGCAAGTTTCAGTTGTAACTGGCAAAATAAGATTATAATTATGACAAACACAGGGTGTAAAAAATGCTGTTAAATTTTCCTTTAAGAATCAAGTCTAAACTCCAGAAATTTTTCTCTTCACATATCTGATATTATTTATATTTAATTCTAGAGAATTAATTTCTCATTTCAACACAGGATATAAATTTTCTCCAAAATTGCTTTCTATATTTATAAATTTAATAAACTGTTCATAAATACCAATGATTAAACCAAGTGTATACCATCAGAAAGATATCTGAGTATAAAAAAAACATTTGTTCTTGATGACTAATATCTGGAGTACAGTCAAGAACTACAGCAAAATACTTTTGTGATTTTATTTGATTTACAATCTGCTTTTAGGTTTTACTTCACATTAAATTAACTAATTTATTTTGAATTCTTTTTGTTTAAATAATGTTCTCAATCTTATTTATTGATGATTCATCGAAGATAGACTTGAATTTTTGAGTCAAATTTTCCTAGGAATTCAATAATTCTTAGAAAGTTTCCATTATATGGAACCACTTATGGTTTTGACAGATCTAAGAAATGGCAAATTATTCTCAGCTAAAAATTGTATCACTGATAACAATCTTTCAAAACTTGACATAACCGTGATTTTTCTTGATTCAGTGATTTCTGTTGTACCTTGTTTATACTTTCCAGTCTTTTGAATTTCTGTACATTTTAACACTGCAGTCAAATGATACTTGAATTTTTCATATTCTATTAGTCTGGTATAATGGGTATTTGGACAATTATTGAATTTTGATGTACACAAAGTAATTGCCATATAATCACAGAAAAGATAACAATAAAAACAAAATATTTTATTATTTTTATCAGAATATATTATCCAGGGACAATATCATCATTTCAATGTTTTTTTTTTAAAGATTAACTTTTTAAAAATAAATTCTATTATTTTAGTGGAGAAATTTATCTACAAGAATTTCTGGCATTCTTTTTTTCACTAACTAATCTATTATTTGGTGATTTATTATCTCTAGTCAAGCAGAGTCATCGGTTATATTTATTTAGAGGTTCATCGAGTATTTCTTTATTCTCAGCACACCACACTGAATTTTTTGGAAATGTGTTCCTTCAGGATTATTATCTATAATGATCTAAATATTCTGAATATCTTTTCTGGAAATATTTTCATTTATATGAATATTTTCATCTTTTTGATTGGTCCCTTCCGATTCTGTGTTGTCATTGTGAATTCTTAAAAATTTGTGCATAGCACCTTTTTGCTTTTCAGCTGAAATTTTTCTTATTTCACTTAATTTTCTTTAGTATTATCATTTTGGGAGGTTTTTTTTTTGGCCGTATCTTTTTTTTGTTTTGAATTGGACATCCTATGAAAAAATTTATTCTCAAAGGCAGGCAATAATTGAAAAATATTTTTAAACTGATTTAAACTCTTTAAATCTGTATTAAAATAATCAAAAATATTTTAATAATTTTCTATTAATTATTGAAAAATTGTCACAAACAATATAAATTAGTAGCTTAGAGTTTTAAGCAATGAATTGAAGAACTACAATTTTTTCTTTTATCTTATATAAAATAATAATAATAATAATAATGAGTTTAGTACAGAAAAGTTTCTTGAATTGTTTTATCAAGTTGCAAGCAAAAATTAATTAAATTATATTACATTATTTACCTGACGGTAGAAATAAATCATATATAAATAAATAATTTAATTAAGCCATTAAAACAACACATAATCACTGATGAAAGCTAATAGCTAGAAATTAGTCTGGAGACATTGGATGAGTTGCACTTAGATAAGATTTTGTGCACAAATCTTTTAGTATCCACTGATTAGTATGGTTTGCATTGGGTGGCAGTACTATATAAAGAATTTCCTACTATTTTAAATAATTTAAATCACTATTTAGTGAAATAAATGATAGCAATTTTTTGGCTAACTTTAATTTTTTTAAAATAACATATCTTGTATCTTTATTTTTTGTGACTGTGCAGAAGACAACTTGCTATATGCATACTATGCACAGCAAGAAAGTTGGCAGGAGTTCTGCAATTAGTCAACATAGCACAGTAATATAGATGTGATAATACAAACTTGTACAAAATATTGCATTAGTAATCAAGAAGAAAAAATATTTATGCATGTGTAGATATTTCCGATTATGGTAATTTTTGAAATAATGAGTTATATATATTTTTTAATATAATTTTTAATTACATAAACTTTGACAGATGCAGAATCTGATTGGATGCAATCGGTTCATATCCAGCTTTGCTAAACACTATTGCTTTTTCTGGCTTTATTAGTTTATAATTGCAGTGAGCATGGGTTAACATTGGCTATTTTTTTATTGCAATCATTAGACCCTGTATATGTAACATTACTTCCTTTAGACAGAATTTATTTGCAAGATTAATTTAACATATAAAAATAAACTTAAGATGGTCAAATGCATTATTTTCAGTGAAGGGAAATATTCTTCAAGTAATAAAAATAGATATGACTACCAATATAACTTATTGTGGTTATCGAGAATATATGGCAAAAAATTACAAATGTCAAATGAAATCTGTTCATGTGTCATGTGGCTAGAGCCAGTTGAATGAGAAATAATAAAAGATCAAAACAAAGAGCTTTGCTAATTGCTCAACAAGCTTTGAGATAAATGCTTAGCAAGAGAAAGCATTTAAAATAACTCTATCTGAATATCACCTCCCCATCCCCTGACCAATGGTTTCATGCTTTTGGCACTCCTCAGAGGCACTGGGTAGCTTCAGATACTAGATCTAAAAACACCAACCCAAAGCCAGCATTTATCTAAGAGTTGACTATTGAGTAAAGAATCTGAAATTTCAGACATCTACATGTCTTCAAACCCAGCTATCTAACTCAAATAGCTATATGGGACTGAGAGATCTTCAGCCAAACCATATATTAGAAGTCTTAGCAATAAAACATTGCTTAAGGCTAAAAGCAAAGACTATAAATAGTAAATAAAAAAATAAGAGTCATATATCACATGACTCCACTTCTTTTCTAAGCTTGCAGGATATAAACAAAGAGCTTTGCTAATTGCTCAACAGGCTTTGAGATAAATGCTTAGCAAGAGAAAGCATTTAAAATAACTCTATCTGAATATCACCCCCAATCCCCTGACCAATGGTTTTATGCTTTCAGCACTCCTCAGAGGCGCTAGGGTAGCTTCAGATACTAGATCTAAAAACACTAACCCAAAGCCAGCATTTATCTAAGAGTTGACTGTTGAGTAGAAAATCTGAAGTTTTCAGTCACTATATGACTTCAAACCCAGCTATCTAACTCAAATAGCTATATGGGGCTGAGAGATCTTCAGCTAAACCATATATTAGAAGTCTTAATAATATAACATTGCTTAAGGCTAAAAGCAAAGACTATAAATAGTCAAAAAAAAAACTCATAGTCAACTCTTAGATAAATGCTGTTTTTGGGTTGGTGTTTTTAGATCTAGTATCTAGAGCTACCCTAGCACCTCTCTGAGGAGTTCCAAAAGCATTAGTCAGGGGATGGCAGGTGGTATTCAGATAGAGATATTTTAAATGCTTTCTCTTGCTAAGAATTTATCTCAAAGCTTGTTGAGCAATTAGAAAAGCTCTTTGTTTATATCCTGCAAGCTTAAAAAAGAAGTGGAGTCATGTGATATATGACTGTATTTTTTATTGACAATAAAAGATCCAGTTTCCCAAAAAATTAAATAAACTTTCTAAAATTAGAAATGAAATAAAAATAAATTTGATCAGAAAGATAAGAAAATATTCTCCATATTTAGAGAAGAATGGGTTCAGCATATCTCACATTAAGATAAACATTAAATTGCATGAATAAAAATAAAATGACACCAAAAATTAAAAAAAAAAAAAGAAAACTGAGACCTAAGCCATTAATAGAAAGATTACTTTGATCTAAGAATCAGTATGAAAATCAGTGCAGTTTGCTAAGAAATACAATATTTTATAATTTTACATTATCAAAAGCAATACAACATGGATTTTAGATTAAAACAGATTTAAAACATTAGATATTTTCCTGAGTTTGATCAAAAAAAAATTAATTAAAAATGATATATATAGTTTCCAAAATTATTTAAACATGAATCAAGTATAATATTGTAATTATCTATAAAATCTTGCTTAAAGATGATGCCTTATCAAGTGAATGCAAACCCAGTAAACTATCATAAGCCCAAAAGTTTGCCACTAGTATATATGATTCTGGTGAACAAAAAAAGTAAGCCATATTGATTATAGTCATTACCAACGAATTGTAGTGAGTGCTTGTGTAGTAATTATTTGATTTGCAATGCACTAACCGTCTCATCAATAACTCCAAGGACAAATTAGAACCTTCTCAGACCCCCCATGTCGTTTACAGCATCACTTTCCCACAACCCGGTTGCCGCGCCATTTATTTTGGAGAAACCAAGGCAGGCACAACCATCCAGACAGCACAACACAGATACACATATAATAGAGCTATGAAAAACAACGATAACTCATCTACGTTTTTGGAACACTCCAAGAAAACTGGACATTTATTTGAACCTTCCCACCCTAAAATAGTTTGTATCGAGAAAAACGACATTAAACGGAAGATCAGAGAAGCGTACTACATCAACAACAATAACAACTCAATCAATAGACGCGACACATGCTTCGACATTTCTAAACGCTGGACTATTTAGTCCATTTGCATATGCTTTGCATACAACTTCTCCCGCCCCATTTTTTTATTTTCGCAGCTCACAGCTTCGCTATGAATATGAGGTAAAGGACCTCGAAAGCGCTTAGCGTATATTAATTACTGTATCTTATCTTATTATAGCTTCACATTCAAGCGTGACATACGCTTATTTTGTTTTATAAATTGAATTTATCGAATGAGAAGATTTAAAATTATATAATTTACAATAAAGAAAAACCTAAAAGCTAATGCTTATTCATGCCCAAATGTGAGAGAAACTAAAAATATTTTTAAAACTGTTTGCATGTTACATAATTGAATTTGAATCAATTTCCCATCACATCCCAAATTAAAAGACCATCATTTGATAACTTCACAGTCCCAAATATATTCTAAAGTTATATATATTTTTACAGAGAATCAATAGGATGATTCCATATTTCTATGATACTTTGATTAGAAAAAAATAAGAATCACAATTAAAGCAACATATTGTGAAGGCTTGCAATAAATTAAACAAATCTGAAATAAAACTTAATACTGACAAATATATTTGGAGTATCGAAGAAATTTATTTTCTGGAATACATAATCTCAAAAAAGAAAAAAAACTATCAAATTCAGAAAAGATAAGAGAAGTTGAATATGCCATTAGTAATAAATGTAAAGCAATTTCAAGTTGTAAGACTGTTTTTTGTTTTTTTTTAATATTTACTGAAGGAGAAGACGCAAGTAGTAAGATTCTTTCAAAATTTACTATTTATCAAAAGAGAAATTAAATTAAAAGAATAACTTAGGAAAAAGTATTCAAATTGACCAAATAATGTTTCAAATGTGATAAACTATTGATACATTAAAATAGCAATTTGAAAGAGGTTTTAATGCTGGATTCCTCAGCATATAGAGTTGACATTACTCTGATACATACAGCATATGATGTTGAGAAGCCAACTGCAAATGCATCTGGACTCTTTCCAATGTTGAAAGGAATTATATTAAATTAATCAAGAGAAAGTATTGGCAGTTATATTTGAAATTACTCTTTTTTATTTATATAAAAGATTGTTCAAAATTAATAATTGATTTTAAACTTTTTTGGATATATTTACAAAATCAAAAGCCATCTGAAACAACTAAGGTCTTATGTAATATATTGGTGGAACTAAATGTTGGCTTATGATTTCAAATTAACTTATAAGATGAAACTTAAATCCACCTGCTAAAGCTTCATCAAAAGACAACAATTTCATCATTTAATGAAGATAAATAAAACAGATACCCATCACTTACTACTCATTAACAATAAACTTTTTATTAGCTGGACTAAGAAGTCTTCATACTATCAACTCCTCATAAAAAAATGTATATAAATCATTTCACAGCAAAAGAATGTATCTTCTTGGGGAATTAATTTTTACCTTGCTCCTACCAGAAACAAATGGAAAGATTTGAAATTGATCAATGAAGAACCATTCAGGAATTATATGAATTAAACCTAGCTTGCTGCAACATATGATGTCTAAGTATGAATGTGGATCTCAAAAATTACATCAAGAGATATCATATTTCTTGATACAAAGTTGGTTGCTCTGAAAAAAATTTAACCCATGATCACAAGAGAGTAGTTTGTGGTCCTGGATCTACATAGATCAGGTGGGACAAATTTAGAAGAATATTTTGCTAATTGTAGTTAATGCTTTTCACATTGGATTAAATATTTATTTATTTTTACAAGAATTCTATGGAATTTTTAACAAGTGCATTGTCTGCTAAAAATAAAGATTCAATTTCTTTAGATTCACAAAATTCCTCACAAATGAAAAATAATTCATTTACTCACTGTATCTTACTATGTGGAATTGAATGATTTGCTGAAAAAATCATACAATTCAAATAAATATAATGAGAAAGCCAAATATTCATATTAGTATTCACTATGGCATTGTCACAACACACTATCCTTAATAGCAAAAGGGAAATCTCTAGCTGGATTATTTATAGGTAGGTATTTAAGGATATACTTCTATCATTTTCTGTCAGTAACTAATTTATCTTCAGATAAATCTCCAGTTTCTCATCCCCTGTAAATGCAGGATAACTTAAGGATAGCTCAAAGGGAAAATTAGTGAGTGCAGCACTTATTATAGAAGATGAGCATTTCAATTATCTCCAGAAATAATTGATAGCAACTAAAAAAACATTAGAGAAATGGAAAGAACAAATGAATTCAAGTGACTTAATAACAATTATTAAATTATAAATAGTGACCCTAAGGTAAAAGATGTTAGCAAACATGCTAAAGGCATTTACAGCTGAGAAGAAATCCAGAGTTAAGTATTGACATCTGCATCAATTAAATAACAATTTCTCCAAACACAGTAAGAATGAACCACTAATTAAAAAAAAAGAAAGAGAAGACTGCCTGCCCATTTAAACTATTTTTTAGCTAAACGCTATTTTGAATTCAATAATTTACAATCCAATCTCCTAAATAGGGAGTGTTGCTACTAGCCACAAAATGAGCATGGATTCATGTTAAACAGATGAAAATAATGTATACAGTCCATAAAATAATGTCTTTATAACAGTGATAAAGATAAAAGATACATAATTGTAGAAGTATGCTCACAACAGCTAGTAGGATTAATAGTATTTTTTTAAGACAGGAAATAACTGAATCAGGGTTTTCTTAGTAGCCAACCACAACTCACTGAGTAAAGTTAACTCACCAATAATTTTAAGCCTAAAAGAAATTAACTCTTGAATCCAATATTAACTAATGTTTTTACTTTGTCATCACTATGATACAAAAAATGCTCAGGAAAATCCACTTCAAGCAAGAGAAAACTCTCTCAGTACCTTTGCTTTATATAGGTATCAAAAGTAGTTCAAGTTATGCTGAAGGTAAGTCGAATCATATTATTTTATAAGCTATCAGTTTAATCATGTACTAGAGTTAGCAATACTATAAATAATTAATCATAATTAAAAGCATATTTTATGAACTTCATAATGCGCGTTTTTTGCAAATGCTGTAATTGATTCATTTCTTAATTAAATGTAATTATTTAATTTAACGATGTCATTCTTCGAATTCAATTTAATATAAATGTGGTCAAGTGTATCAGTAGATGAGATAGTGTGAAGAATTGAGGATCGTGTGAAAGTCTGAACTCAAAATACCCTATTTATTATATTGTTTGTACAGGTATATATATAGCCAGTATGTTAGATATTAAATTTAATATAAAGTAAATGAATAAACAACCCACTTTTAAACATATATAATATTATACTCAATTCTCCAATCATATCGAGTATACTGCGAATATTTTTATTTTAGCAGCTTACTTTTTAATCTCTATGATAGTATTTAATAAAACACTATTCTGTATTGTCCTATCTCCAAACTAATTTCAACCTTATGGGTTTCATCAGTGAAGAGCTTTGGATTTTGCTTTATACTGTATTTCGAATAATTTATTTTTGCCGATATAAAAACATAATTAAATTTATTAAAATTAAATATTCACATTATAAATTTAAAAATTATTAAAAAAATAACATCAAGTAATATTTTTAGATCACTCTGTATGTTTAACGTTATATAAGTAAGAAAACATTACAATATATAAGCAAGAAGATCTATGGGTATTTTATAAACAACCACGCGCAACAAACAAGTGCGACTAAGAAGCGTAATTTCTTTTGCACAAACTATTACTAGAATTTTATTTCTAATTTTAAAAAAAAGCAAACAAAGATTCTCTTTAAATAATTAAATATTACCCAACTGACGGATGAACTGATTCCATCATAAAAAGTGGTTAACTCCCCATCTGTTTAGAAAATGTATATATACTCCCTTCATTTGAATCTAAAATTATACTGCAGAATAAACTTCCTTATAAATTTAAAATAGACTTTACACAAATAAAATACAATCGAGTATATTTTTACGCCAGAAACGTCACTTTATTAAAAACATATTAATTCTCTAGTTATTATAAACAAGAAAATGTTTTAACGTTTCTAGACACCGGAAATAGAATTTGCTGCAATAGTATTCGACTCAGCTTTTTATCATTTGTTAGTACCTTTATAAAAGTATTGAAATGTTTAAATAATAATTAGTTTATTTTTATACATTAATTTTAAAAAAAAATAACAAATTTTTTAAATTGTCTTTAATTTTTATTAAATTAAAATTGGATGAAAATAAGTACTGGTACAGCTTAAAGCTTTTCCGTGAATTTTTATAGCTATTTATTCTTTTATTGGATAATGGGGAACTAAGAAATTCAAGTGCAGTACACTGTATACATAGTTAAAAAATATGATGCAATTTTTTTTTTCATTTCGAGATAGGTTTAAATTATTATTACTTTTTTTTAAAAGAGAAAATAAAAAAAAATGAATAACCAAACCGTTACGTGTGTACCGAAATATGTTGTTTAAGGATGATCAATTTTACATTTTTATTTTCAGTATTTTTCATTAATGTTTTTTTTTTTTTTCAAGTTTTTGAATGGTTGCCGTCTTCCTTTTGGTAATTGTTGTATTCACTAGCGATATTATTTATAATGCCGGCCGGATCATATTAACATCTTGCAATAAAGAGCCTTTAAGGCAAATAAAACTTAAGCAAGAGTGTATTCACTTTTAACAAAATAATATATATAAGTAGACGAAAATTAAAACATTTAATCTTCTTAGAAAATAAGATCTCTAATTGTATGTATATATAAATACTTTATAAGCACACCTAGTAATATTGTCCATTGATGTATGGTGTCTTGATATAACATCTTTTACGCCCATTGCTAGATTATCTGCAGTTTTTATATCAAAAGTTTCTGCAACTAATCTGAATATTTTGTCATACATTAATTTTATTAAATCCATTAAATTTTCTAGAGGGTAATTAATGAACGTAAATTTATTCATATTGTGTGTGACTGCAATTATATTAAAATATCTATTTACAACCAACTAGGTATATACATATCAGCATAAACTGCATTATACCTATTACAGACAGTCCAGTTATAAGTAATATATTGTTGTTTTTTGTAGTATAAACAATTTATGAGTTCTGAATTACTAAAAGCATAAATAAAACTATACATATATTAACTTGCACTTTTATTTATACTTTTTTATGATTTTATATCTCAAACGTTTCATTTTATTGCATTATAATCAATTTATATCTAAGGAAACGAACGAAAAATGTAGGCTTTTTGAAAAGAAAAAACTTTCTTTAGATTTAATTTACATTTTTTTATTGGTTCTGTTTCTGCTGAACGAATATGCACTGTTTCTTCAATTTGACATTCTCTTTTTTTCATCTGTTTTCTAATAATAAAATGATGACTAGCGAAAATGTCACTTTAAAGAACTTGAACCAGATGTATTCATAGCTAATTAAATATTTCCTATTCAAAAACTTTTTTTTTTTAATTATTAAAGGTTATTGCGATCTGGTCGTAACCAATTAGAAATTTATCTCTAACTGTAAGATCAGAGTTCTAAATGCTAGTAATTATCCAGTGACAATTAACTAGTTTTATTTGTCAACTAGTACACTTTATTATTGTGTACTTAAGCATTATTATGTTTAGCTAGATTTCACCAGATCAAGAGGTTTGACTCTTTTCAGTCTTCTAACCATGCCTTCATTGTTTAGAAGTTTACGAGCCTCGGCATTAACGTGCTTGTGAAGTCTATTTTCATGTTTTTGAGCTATTTTTTCAATTAGTTGATTTACTGTTTCCATCCCAATGTTCTTATGTAAATTGTCATTTCGTATGTACCATGGGGCACCAACGATGCCACGTAGTACTTTATTTTGAAATCTGTATATGATATTTTTGTTGCTCTGGCAGGTACAGCCCCATAGCTGTATACCATAAGTCCATACTGGTTTGAGGACTTGTTTGTAGAGCAATATTTTATTGTGTATTGACAACACTGAATGTTGATTCATTAGCCAGTACATCTTCCTATATTTTATATTTAGCTCTACTTGTTTATTTTTGACATGTTGTTTCCACCGGAGTTTAGCATCTAGTGTCATGCCCAGATATTTGGCTGTATTCCCATGAGGCATAACTTGTTGACCTATGTATACAGGACTGTGTTCATCCTTCTTGTTGGTGAAATCTACATGCCTAGATTTATTTTCATTAAGTTTTATTCGCCAATTCTTGGTCCAGTGATGTATCTTGGTAGTAGCAATTTGTAGTTTTTTTGTTGATTCCACACAGTTGCCCGCAACCGCCAGGATCATAGTATCATCTGCGAATGTAGCAACAGTATTATCTCTAAATGTGGGTATATCACTAGTGTACAATAGATACAGCACCGGTCCCAATACACTTCCTTGTGGTACAATGACCTGGATTTTTCTTAGGTTGGAATAGGCATCTTCCTGTTTGATCCTGAAATATCTCCCTAGTATATAGGATTGTAGTATTTCTGTATACTGTGCAGGGAGAAGCTTCTCAAGTTTATATATTAGGCCTTTATGCCATACTTTGTCAAATGCCTTTGCCACATCCAAGAACACGGCAGAACAGACTTTCTTTTCCTCTAGCGCCTGCTCAATTATGTTTGTAATTCTGTGCACCTGATCAATTGTGGAGTGTTTATTTCGAAAGCCAAATTGATGATTTGGGATAAGTTTTTTCTTTTCGATTATGAGTTTCACTCTCTTTAATAGGATTTTTTCAAACAGCTTAGATAAAATTGGTAGTAGTGATATCGGCCGATATGATGTTGTTTCGTGAGGTGCTTTTCCGGGCTTTAATATCATAATAACCTCAGCCACTTTCCAAAATTGTGGGACATATTTCAAGCGAAACATTGCATTGATCAAATTGGTCAGTTTCATAATAGCTTTCTTTGGTAATTGTTTTAAAATTTCTCCTGTAATGAGATTGAACCCAGGTGCTTTTTTCATATTGATATTAAAATTAATTTCTCCTCTGACCTCTTCTGGTGATGTTAGGGGTATTTCTTCACCTTCTACCTGTACAATCCTATCCAAGTTTTCCTCGTCCTGCCCATTATTTGGCTGAAAACGGCCCTCCAAATAGTCTGCAAAGGTCATTGCCTTTTGTTCATTACTCTTTGCCCAAGTTCGATACGACCCTTTAATTGGTATTTGCCTGATTGGTTTTTTGAGATTCTTAGTGGCTCTCCATAATGAGTATTCTGTGCTAGCATCATTAGTGAGTCCTTTCAGAAATTCATTGATAGAATCATTTTTGATTTGCTTTATTTCTTCTTTCAGTTGGGCAGTAAGACTATTAAACGTAGTTTTGTCTTGCGGTGCCTTAGTCTGTTGCCACTTCTTTCTTGCTCTTCTTTTTTTTGCAATTAGCTCTAATATCTCAATTGGATAACTGTTACTGTTTACCCTTTGTTTAATTTCAGGTGTGCTTTGCCATGCTGTCTGTTGGATATCATCCACAAATTTTTAGACTTCTGTGTCCAATTGTTCCTCTGTTTTTAGGGGAATTTTCAGGTTTATTCTGCTTTCAAGTATTAGTTTGAAGTTCTCCCAGTTTGTTCTTTTATTAATCAGAGTTGGGTTATTTGCCTTCCTTAATGTGGTTTCATTCAGTGTCATTATGATTGGAGTATGGTCCGAACTCAATTCTACACTGTCTTCTACCTTCAGATAATTACAGGAGATCTTCCTAGTCACAAAGAAGTCAATGAGATCTGGTATTTTGTCTGGATCAGCAGGCCAATAAGTTGGTTTTCCTGCTGAGAATGTTTCACATTTATATTCATTTATTGCCCCTAGCAATTCTTTCCCCTTTGTTGTTATAAGTCTTGATCCCCATCGCGTATGTTTTGTGTTGAAGTCATCCCCGACGATGAATCGATCTCCAATATTTTTGAAGAATTCAATAAATATCTTTTTTGATTGCATGTTTTGGGGGGCTGAATATGCTAGCCACTGTGACAGCATAATTTTTAGTTTTAATATTGACTGCAACTGCTTGGATGTTATTAAATTCAAATTTCATTTCTTCATTATGATATATACTATCTTTCACTATTATTGCACTTCCCCCTTTGGCCAAATTTTTTGGATGGGTGGAGTTGTAGACTTTGTATCTTCTAAATTTAATGAATGACTGCTTGGTGAAGTGTGTTTCTGATATTAGACATATATCGATTATATTTATATCTAAGACTGCTTGCAATTCTTGTTGATGTTTAAGCAGTCCATTTGCATTCCATGCCATTATTTTGAAAGTATTGGCCATATTTATTTTTTCCTGACTTCAAGTTTTATAACTCTCATTCACATCGGTAATTGATGTCTCTAGCTTTGTCAATTTTGATAAGATGAGTTGTAGGGTCTGATTGATACCGATATTTTGTACATTTTGTGTTGTATGCTTGGTTGTTCCTGCCACAATTTCTGCATACATTGGTTCACATGTTATGCTTATGTTTTTTAATTTACTTTGTTGCATTGGTACATCTTTGGTCATATTATCTTGTACATTTTGTACAGTATCTTCTTCAGTGTATGTTGGTTTATAAGTTGCACCTAAGCTTTTCAAACAATTTTGTTGTATGAGTATGTCCTTTTTGGGCATTTTGTGGTCTTGATTAGTTTTGTGTATTTTTGATTTTTTGCAGTTCTTTTGCTACATAGCATTCTCTATAGTTAACTGGGTGCTCTCCACCACAGTTCCCACATTTTGGTTTTTGCTCTATAGTTTTTGGGCAGTTCATAGTTAGGTGTCTACCAGTGCACTTAACACATCTTGGGTCTTTCGCACAGTATTTTTGGGTATATCCAAATGACTGACATTTCTTACATTGTGGAATTAGTTTGGTTCTTCTTATTGGTTGCACTTCTATTTTGCATCCCAATATATGAGATATTCCATAGATTTTTTTTATATCTTCCCCATTTTCAAATGTCAACATGAACATATTCACATGGCTAAATAATTGTAACTGCAAATAAAATCAGTATTCAGTCTTAAAAAATGTTTAATTGTGATTGGACTGTAGTTGCTGTATTGTGTTTGAAATATTATGATGTTCTACTTGTGAAGTAGGAAAGCATCCAAATAACAAGTTTAAATAATAAATTTTTAACAATTTATTAATACATACAATATACAAAAAAAATAGTTTATTTTTCAGTAGTAATAAAAATTTATTTCAGTATAACTAAGCAATTCAATATTTATGATAATAGAATATATGATGGCTAAATAGTTTGTGATGGCTATTTATTATGTATTTTGATCCTATTGAGATGGGTGTTGAAAGTTGTGTCACTAAAGAAAAGCCATTAGCAGTTACTTTGTATGATATGAATTTGAAATAATATGTCCAGGTAAGTCATTATAATTTTCTATAGTTTATTGGTGATACAATCCAATAACTGGCTAATGTGCATTGAATGATCTGGACATTCTCAAAGTTTTCTACAAAAAATTTTTTTTCAAATAATCCAGAATTCTGTGTCATGATTCAGTAAACACACCAAATAAGTATTATATGATTTTGATTAAAAATCAACAAGAATGAGGATCCACATAAGTTAGATAGTAATGTGATGATGTTTTAGCTTCTATTATATTATATAGTCCTTCTAAATTATTTTCTTCCTCCTTTGTTTTTGCTGAAAGTGAAAAGTGTAAGATTTTTGAAATTCAATATTTTATAGCTTCTACTAATAGAAATATTATATTTTTGTTATAACTATTTTGTGATTTTGCAACAATGTATGTCGTATGTTGTTGGATGTGTATAAAGGAGAATATCTGTAACAAGCTAATGTCCACTATATAGAACTAATGAATTTGTTTCATAGTTTTCTGTACACATCTTTAGATGTATGATTTCCTTTTTTATATATAAATTAATAGTGTATGATGGCTAATAAAGGCTTAAATTGTTGGTTTTAAAACATTGGCATAATAGCTCACTATTCAGATTTATATCCTTGCAAAAGATGACTTACCCCCATACGACAACTGGAACAAATGAACTGTAAATCAGAATTTATTTTTATTGTCTTAGTTTTAAACAGATGAACATTTGTTGACACATTCTATTGTGAACTAATATATGACTTAATAGAAGTTTTCTTTTTCTTTTTTGTATGATTGTCTTGATATATTCTTTACATTAATCTTTTAATTGTAAGGTTTTGAGCATACACATTTTTATGTCTCCTTTTTGCTACAAATTACTCATAATTAGCTGGTAGCTAAAGTTGTTTGATATATTGTTATAATCACCACAGTGATATCATTCAACTTGCTGTCTATAAATATTTCTTTCAGAGGTGTTAAAGATTTCTTGGTAAGCATTTGAAATACTTATTTTTCCCATTGTTTTTTGAATCCTGGGTTTCAAACTGTATTTTCAAAAATTCTGATTTTGCAAGCAGCATCTGAATATCAAAGCAGGTCTGCTAATTGCTGTCACAAGAAATCAGTTTGCAGTTCAAATAATTGAAGATAAGTGAAAACACAATTTCAATATAAATTACATTATATAGTGGTATATATTATACTGTAGACTTTACAATCTTTTACAAGCTGAGTAAAATGTAAGTATCACTTGATCACCAATCTGTTAAAAACAGTAGCAAACTCTATAAATAACATCATTCAATGCAAGCCTTAGTAATCAATGGATGCAAGCAGGGTTGTGCATAAAATCTGTATATAGTGCCTATTCATCCAATATTCCTGGACTAGTTTTTAGCTTGTGGTTTTTATCTCAAATCCAAGACTTCACCAATGAAAGCAGCAAAATAGAAATGTGTGGAATATTGGAAGAGTAGGCACTAGGATAGGGATTTTATGCAAAAACCTTGCATCAATTGATTAGTATGACTTGCACTGGGTGACCTTACTGTATAGAGCAGAGGTGGTCAAACTTTTAGACATTGGGGCAATTTTTTTGATGAAAGTGTATCTGAGGGTGTCTATGTTTTTTCCAGGACTTCGAACCAGAAAAATTTTGCACCATCTATTGGCTATTTTTGATCGCATTTTCACTATCTTATGTTTATTTTATCATAAATTCATAGCTTTATCGGTATTTAAACTCTAATTCCAAAAACATCCACTATTGGCAGTATTTTTCACAAACGATTTCTGATTGCGGTCTGTTGCATATAGTCCCACCTCTTTTACTTTATAAAGTACCGCATAGCAGTGATTCAACTTTGACTATTATTCTCCAGGTATTTTTACCAGTAAAATTTCTTCTGAGACTAGAGAATTTATGAAGAAAAGAAGGAATATGAGGATATACAATAATGATGCATTAAAAAAGATTGAATATCTCGAATTTTGTAAAATGGTGCGGAAAAGAGTTGAAAATGATATAAGAAAGTGTAATTGTGAACTAGCAAGGAAAGCTGTAGAAGAGAATAAAAGTCTAAAGAGTGTGAAACAACATTTTGGTATTGGTAGGAAATTTATATCTGCAATAAGAAAAAAAGATGGTATTATTACTAAAAAGAGAGATGACATCATAAAATGTGTAGAAGACTTCTATCAAGAATTATATAGTAATAAAGAACAAGTGCCTCCTATACATATTATATCTTCCAAATTGCCCAGAATTTTGAATGAGGAAGTGAGACATGCAATTAAATTTATGAAGAAAGGGAAGGATCCAGGTAATGATGAAATTGTAATTGATATATTAAAAGAAGCAGGTGAAGAAATAGAAACAATTTTAGCAAAGTTATATACCAAATGTCTAAATGATAAAGATGTACCAGATGATTGGAAGAATGCAGTATTAATATTAATATTTAAAAAAGGTGATAAAGAAGATATTAGAAATTACAGACCTATCAGTCTTTTATCAGTTTTATACAAAATTTTTACTAAGATAATTACAACTCGTCTACAGAAAACACTGGATTTCCACCAACCAAGAGAACAGGCTGGATTTAAAAGTGGTTTTAGTACAGTAGATCATATTCAGGTATTGAGAGAAATTATAGAAAGGACAAATGAATATGAGTTGCCATTATGCTTAGGATTTGTAGACTATGAAAAGGCATTTGATTCTATAAACATTTCTTCAGTGATTAAAGCATTGGATCATCAAGGTGTAGATCCAGGATATTGTCATATTTTGAAAAATATTTATAAAAATGCAACAGCAACAATTAGATTACATAATGATAGTAGGAAAATCAACATTGAAAAGGGTGTAAGACAGGGTGACTCCATATCTCCAAAACTTTTTACAGCTGTGCTGCAAGAAGTATTTTGTGGATTAAAATGGGAAGCTAAAGGAGTGAAAGTAAATGGAGATTATTTAAGTCATTTAGATTTTGCAGATGATGTAGTTGTTTTTGCAAATAATGCTTTAGAGCTACAGGAAATGTTGCAGGAGTTATCAGATGAAAGTAGGACTAAAGATAAATGTTAAAAAGACTAAAGTAATGTTTAATAGATTTTCTCAAAATATGAAAATAAAGATTGATTATGATGAGTTAGAAGAAGTTAACAGTTACAAATACCTTGGTCAGATTATTAATACAGATGGAAATATAATGGATGAAATTAATCATAGAATTAAACTTGGTTGGAGTGCTTTTGGTAGAAATAACTTGATACTAAAAGGAAATATGCCTATGTGTTTGAAAAGGAAGGTTTTTAATAAATGTGTTTTGACAGTTCTTACTTATGGATCTGAGACTTGGACACTTAATAGAAGAGCAATACAGAGACTTCAGACCACTCAAAGAAGTATTGGAGAGATGCAAGTTGGGAGTAACAAGAAGGGATCAAAAATGCAATGTATGGGTAAGAGAACAAACAGGTGTTACTGATCTCATTGAAAAAATTAAAAGACTGAAGTGGAGGTGGGCTGGACATATTGTTAGAAGAGATGATAACAGATGGACAATTGAAATTTTAAACCGGATTCCAAGAGATTGTAAAAGACCCAGAAAGAGACCACATGTGAGATGGATGGATGAAATAAGAAAGTGTGCAGGGGTGATGTGGAGAAGAGAAGCTAAAGATAGGAAAAGATGGATTGAACTTGGAGAGACCATCCTGCAGTGGATTGATAATGGTTGATGATGATGATGATTTCTAACTGTCAGAGTCAAAAGTCAAACCCAAATGTTTTATGCTTTCGTAATAGAATTTAAATGTAAATAAATATATTTCTCATAATTTTTTTACATTCACAGTTAAGTTTTTATATTAATTTATTTAAATATAAAGTTTGATTTGAACATTTTTTAATTTTACAAGAAGAATAATCAAGGAAAAGAATAGCATTGGACCACTATTTAAGATGTGAATAACATTAACTGCTATTGCTTTCATAATAGATTTTGAATGTAAATAAATATATTTCTCATATTTTTTTACATTCATAATTAAGTTTTCATATTAATTTACTTAAATATTAACTTTGATTCAAAAATGTTTAAATTTTACAAGAAAAATAATGGTGCTAATTTAGTACGCAATCTCTGCCATTTTTAATTTGAAAAATGACCAAAAATGTTGTCTGATATATCTAAGTGATAAAAAAAATGCCAAAAGTGGAAAATTTAGAATTCATGTCACATAACCATAAAAAAACCGCCAAAAGTGGGGAAATTTTGAATTCAGGTCACGTGACCAAAATTTTATGCAAGCGCCTTCTATAATCAATCAAAAGCCAAATTTTACAAAATAAAAAAAGCATCATGTATTTTTAACATATAAAAAGCATAGATATTTAAAAAGCCAAAACGTAAAAAATTTAGAAATCTGATCAAGCAAAACCTTACAAAATAGATCTGAGATCGCATAATAAATCAGATCGCATGAAAAAAAAATATTTTAAAAATATAAAAATATTTTGTAAATATAAAAAGCTAACATGCATTATTAAATCATGCAGGTTACAAAAGAAGCACTGTGCACTACCTTTTTCAAATTGAATTTATAACTTGTAAGCCTCATTTTTATAAAAATATAAATGTCAAAATAAAATCTAAAATAAAACTGATTAATTTTACAATTAATTGTATATTTTCTTACCAGAACTCATGTCACGTGACTATAAATTCAAGATAAAAAAAAGAAAATGATTGTTTTAGAATTATATTAAAATAAATTAGATGCAAATTTTACAAAAAAAATAATTTCATGGTTGACTTCCAGAGATCTTGTGGTAGACATCTTGGACACCACTGGTATAGAAAATTTGCTACTGTTATTAATAGTTTGTGTAAATATAGGAAATAGTGATCATAAACATCACATGATCACAATTTCTTGTGCTTGTTTATAACTTGTTAAAACAGGCAAAACTCATTATACGTATTGCCACATACAGCAAGCTAGAGTAATCAATGGCTTCTGGCATCCATTGATTACTCTAGCTTGCTGTGTGTGGCAATACGTATAGTGAGTTTTTCCTGGTTTAAATAGTGATCATGTGATGTTTTGTTCATTTTATACCAATTTTGCCTATGGGTTAATAGGGACTGATTTTTGAAAAACCAAAGACATCAAAATATATAAATGCTGAACTGGATTCAAATCTATAGTACACAAGTAAATGAGCTTGGATTGAAAACATTATGTTTCATCTTTCTAGCTTTATAGTTAAGTAAATAGATTAAATGTGGCTTCTGGAGGGTTGCATTACATCCTAAAGTCTAGGTGCAATGCTTTCAAATCTAAGGCTCCTCACTGATGACAGCCACAAGCTTGAAACTAGTCTGGGGATATTGGATGAGTAAGCACAGATAGATTTTATGCACAAACCTTGCATCCATTGATTACTATTACTGTGGGGAGAGTTTGCTAGTTATTAACAGTATAAGCATAGGAAATGATCATGTGATGTTTTGTCAATTTTATATCAATTGTAATATAATCTTCATTAGTTTCTCTTCCTCTTATTTATTTTTGCTTTTCTAATATATAACATATAATAACCACATTGTAGATCTGAAAAAGACTGCTAGGAACAGTCGAAACTGTAATATTAATGCTTTTTTCTGCTATTGTGTCAAGAATCAGATTGACTGAGCTTTAATTGCAGAAATACATAACCAAATTAAATTGTGTCAAAATATCCAATCATTAAAAAAATTAAATTCATGAGTGGATCAATGTTTTCTCCTTGGTCAGTGAATTCATTGTTAAAATATTTTGGATTAAATTTACTTGGGCTAAAGGGAGAGGAGATTGGTCATTATTTTAAATATTTTCAATAGCAATTGAAAATCTTAAAAAATATTGTACTTACACTAGTTATTTCTTCAAATAATTCAATATTCTTAAACATTTACGAGCTGTTTTTTTTAAATCCTTTTCCAGGTAAATCTGTTCATATTTTAAATTTAAACATTGTATTTCATTAACGCAGATAGAACATCTATGTTGTAGAATGATTTAACAAACTGATAGATTAATAGTTAATGTTTGTCATTAAGAAATATGGAATTCATCATTTTTATTTTTTATTTAAAATACCTAATTTTTTTTTGGGATGTTTTATTATTTTTGTTGGATTTATAATGGAGCATACAAATAAAACTTAGCATTATGTTTATTGACTAAAAGATAGAACACTGTAACTAAATATTTATAATATATAATAAGACAAATAGTTACAAAATGTTAAGGCAATATATGAATCCGAGAGACAATATCACAATCCTATCAAATCCAGAAATGATTCTTATATGATGACAGTATTTTGATTATCTTTTGAATAAGGATACAAAAATTAAAATGATGATTTTTAATATCCACTTTATTTACTTATTTAGATTTGGATAAAAATATCCAGTTTAGGGAAGTCAAAAGAGCCTTTTGTAATATTAAAAAGGGAAGTCTGCAGGTCCTGATGAAATACTTGGAGAAGTTGTAAAATATGGTGATGATATGATAGCTTCAAAAGTATTGGAATTTTTTAGATATATTGTGACCCATAAAGTTATGTCTCCTGATCGTAAGAATGCTTCTATTGATTTAATTTTTAAAAATAAAGAGATTAGGTAAAATTGTTGCAATTATCATGGAATATCTAGTACAGCAAAGGTACTTTCAAGAGAGTGTGGATGTAGAAAATCAAGAAGCATTCTAGACAAGTTTTTTGTTGCCAGGAAAATTTAAAAAGTGTTGGGAACAAGAGTGAAACCTTCAGGAAAAGAGTGATTATTTATATATTACTTTTATTGATTTGGTCAAAACATTTGATTCAATTAATGAAATAGGTTTATGGCTTTGTTTGAAAATAGTTGGTTGTCCAGCAAAATGTATTTGTATTACATAGCTTAGAATAAATGGAAAATTTGAAGTATTTGAAATTAAAATTGGTATTGAGCAAGAATAAGTACTTACTCCAACATTGTTTTCAATTTTTATTTTGAGACAATAGTTTTTGGAATTGTTTATAGTCAGCTTAATGAAGTGGGAATCAAAATGTAATATGTTTGATTGTAGAGCTGTTAATTTAAATGGATTAAAAGCAAAAGCAAGATCTTCTTCTTGAATTCTGGATTTACAGTATGCTGATGATTGTGCTACTTTTTGAAAATTCAAAATACAATTTACAGATTATGCTTAATGTTTTGAATGCAATATATATAAAAACTTTGGTTGAATAATTATTCACAAACTCAAGTTCTATATCAGTCAGTAAAAGAAGAAAAATCTTTGGCATAGTTATCAATCTTGGATGGTTATCAACTTGAGAATGTATATATAGAAAGGTGGACTTATATGTTGAAGCAATGTACCATTGCTATTTTTGCAAGTTAAAACATAGGATATTTCATCATAGGGCAATAAATATTGCAAATAAGTTAGCTGTATATAGAGCTGTTATTTTATTGTATAAAAGCCAGATTTGGACATCTTATTGATGCAATGTAGACATTTCAGTGCTTAAATGTTAGTCTGGACACCAAATACTGTATTTTTTTAAACAATAAATTTAAAATACTTAAAGAGAAAAAGTGAATTAAAAAAAATAATGGACACATATTAATTAAAAAAAGAAAAAAACGATTAAAAAGTAAATAAATCATGCATTTGTGACTTTTGCATTTTTTGGACAGTACTTTATATCATCAAAAACATCCCTTCCCTCTTCTGGTATACTCCAGTGTGAAGCACCATCATTAACAAAGTATTCAGACTAACACTTAAATACTGACATATCCTTTAAAAATTAATTACAATGGTGGATCATAAAATAAATCAATATTTTCTTCAACTTGTTGGATGCGATACCAGTAAGTTCATTATTGTAAAATCACACCATTGGATTGGACATGTAAAATGAATGAACAATATAAAACTTCCTAAATAGGTGTTTTATAGTAAACTTTGAGCATGATTTTAAGGGAAGAAGTAAACTCTATCTACGTTATAAGAATTACCTTAAAGATATTTTAAATGCAATATTGTTCCAATTAGGAAGTTATAGCAGAGGATAAAATATATTGGAGCAGTACAACAGCTGTGGTTTAGAAGTCTTTCAGAAACAATAAGTTTTCTTCTGATGAAATTAAAAAATAGCATCACAAAATATCAAGCAGAAAAGTTGACCAAGCATGTTGTATAGAGGACATATTTATGGTTCACAGTTTAAACTTGTATAGTAGTTTTTTCTTTCCATGAAGTTGGAATGACCATTTTTGTTCATGAGTGATGGCTATATGTATGTATTAAAATATTCTTTTAGACAGTAATAACAAGAATATTTAGATCTTTAACAGCAAACACCAGCCCTCTAAATGAAAAATTTGTTGTGAACTTAGGAAGTGTAAGAGATTGTGCAGCACTAGACAGTAACTTGCGAGATATGTTAATAAATTATGACAGCAAAAAAAGATTGGCACATTAACATATTGCTGATGTGAGGATTTTTCTTGAAATTTGTTTATCGAATTAGGTAAATAAATATTTGTAATTCAATATTAATTACCTTCACTAATTGCTTAATATTAGTTCTAATTTAATTTTTAGCATTTAATATTATTATAGTTTAATAAGTGTGATAACAGATTTATACATTAGGCTGATATTTTTTATGCTATTTTAATGGTATGTTTACATCAAAAAAAATTATAAAAAGAAAAAAAAAGGATAAGCTGTAAAAACCTGTCTGTTAAGACTTGCAAATGATTTAAAATAAAATCATAGATATTTTTTGTATAATAAAACTGAATGACATGCCTTTTCATATATTATTTTATAGTTTAAAATTCACTAAAAATAATTAGAGAAATAGTTATACAGAATGTTATATTAATTATCATTCATCAGGGAGAGCTAATACAGTTTGCTATTTATTTATGATTTGATGTTCTTTTGTTTTTAGTTTTGACAGGGAGCTTTTTTTTGTATCTGTATTAGCAAATTCATACAAAGAAAAGTTGGTGCTTTGCTTTATATTTTATTAGAATTTTAATTGAATCATTCTAATGAGTTTTAATAGAAAAAGTACACTGGTATTTTTTTCATGTATTGAGGCTAGTATCATTATAGCATCATTTCTAAAAAAGCTTGGAGAAGACTATTAGCAAGCAAGTGGTGGTGGATCAAAACTTTTTGATGGAAAATTATTTGAAATGAAAATACTAGAGAAAAGAATTCTGCTCAAATCGAGAACGATAATGAGACTCTTTTCTTCATTAGTATTACAACAAATATAGATGAAACAAGAAAGAAAAAAAGGTACACTAAACTTTAGGAATCCCCATAAACTATTCTGGAAGGATATTAATTTTAGGTGAAGAAAATTAAAGTGTACATTGAGAAAATATCCTATATTATTAGAATTAGGAGGCTCCCTAGAGAATATTTAAAAAGAAGTCTGGTAAAAATTAATTTTCTCAAAGTTTGAATACAGTTATTCTTGAGAGCCATTTTATTTATTTTTATATAAGCCAACTCTGACGTGAAATTAAAATGGATTATCTTGTAATGATGGAAGAATTGAGGAAATGAGAGGTTTACTACTGCAAGTTTAGATGTAAGCCAAATTTAGTGTCAACTATTTGTTATAAAGGGTAAAGATAAAAGAATTAAAAAAATATACTTGTTTGAAAAAAAAATTAATTCTCAGAAATATTTTTGTTTAGCATTAATTAAGCGTTATTACATGCTAAATTTTCTACAATAATTCTAATATGTAATTTCCTCACATTTTTTTAAAATAAGAATTATTGCATAATCTAGATTTATTTGAAGTTAATTTAAGCTAATTTTAAAGTGACTAGTAATTCTACACATTTATTGAAGTATACCACTAATTAACCAACGTAAAGGTTTTTAACAGAGTGGCACTACCGTAGGGAGAGTTTTGCCTTTGTTTACAACAATTATGTGCTAGTATAGAGATGGTGATCATGTGATGTTCTAGTGGTAAAGGTTTTTACACAAATATATTAATTTTGATTACTTAAAATCTAAATTTAAAACTAATATGTTTAGATTTTTAGTCTTCCTTCATATCAAGATTTGCCTCAATTCTGGCTTTAAATATGTTACAAAATTTATGAAAAGATTTTAAACAAATTTCCTAAACTTTAAAATACTATCAATTATTTATTATGTGAATAGTTCATGAGTAAATCATTTTTATTGCTTGTTTATCAGTAGCCACATATCTGTAAATCTGCAATTTGTTAAACAAATACTTCCAATCTTAGGTACTTTCTATCACATTGTAATTTATTTTCACCTCAGTCAATACTTTCATTTGATTATCAGTGGAATTATAGTTCCTACTCTCAATAACATTTGTATATCTAAAAACAATCATATGAACAACACTCTCAACTAAAAATATTGTTAAAAAAGCATTAGCTAGATTTCTTTTATTCATCAGAATTCCTGCATATTTACTAGTATTTTTAAACTGCTGTTGAAAAATTTATTCTTAGAAGTGCTCAAGCTATATATCTTATGAGAATGAAGCTAGAATATTACTTGTTAAAGATTTTCAACTAAGTGATGACCTAAATATTGTGTAAAACATACTTATTCTCTAAAAAATAAAAAACACCCACAAAGAATAAACTTATGGTAAAACTCAACTTCATTAACTTTTAACTGACAATTTTGATTGTTAAAAAAATGAAACAGAACTTTAGTTTCTTGAATTTATAAAACACCCATTCATTAGAAAAAGCAGAAAGATCATTAACATACAAAACTATCATTCTCATCTCAACTTAAATATTAATTATTTCAGCTTGACTATTCTTAATAGAGACAAAATTACAATCATCAAAATTTGTAAAACTTCAAAAGTTGATGAAATTTTTTCTGATTTTCTATTCCATATTTGATGTAAGATAATTAGAGTTTTTATTTGTCTGAAGGTTTATAATGATGGTATATTATTAGATGTGACATGTTGGACTATTTCCATCATCTATGAGTTAATGTTGAATGTATTAAAATTTTTAAACTTTATTTAAACTTGCCAAATATAAACAACTTGTTAGTAATAACACACAAATAGACAACACAGGTTAGTAATTACACAACATTTTGCGTAGTATTATTCCCTATTCTTCTTCAGGTGCTGCTGGCCTATATGTGCAGTGACAATATTCGCTTAGAAGATGAACTTGCACCTTTAGATTCTTGAATATCAAATTTAAGGCAAACACTCTACCAACTGAGCTTTCTGTCAAAGGCAACATATAGTAGAAATTTGATATATTTATATATGAGGGTTGGTTCAAATCCTCCTGAGTCCTTCAATGTTTTTTGTATATGAGCAAAGCTAATTAGTTTTTTTTTTATTGTTTAATATTTTTCGTAAGAGCAAGATTAATTAGAGGCTTCCATACATTGTGTATTGCCATGTGGGTTGACTTGTAGGATTATTTATCATTGTCATATGAGGAGCTTCCTTGAATTTTCTTCTATGCATTTTTTCTCTTTATCAAATATCTTTGCAGTTTCCCATTTAAACATATGGTCATTAGTACATACATGATATGCTACTATAGATACATGTGTTTTTTCTTTTAATCATTAGTTTGTGCTCTTTCAATCGCAGTTCAACAGGGTGACAGGTCTCACCAATGTATTTCCTTCCTCATTCACATGGTATTTCATAAATGCAGTTTTTGTTCTTCAACATTTCCAGTTTAGGCTTAGTAGAAGTAAGAATTCCTCCAAGTGTGATATGGCTTTGGAAAGCTGTTTTAGTATTATATTGACTGCAGATTTTCTTTAATTTGTCTGCCATTCCTGGTATATATGGATACATTACTATACCAAAAATGTTTTCTCTTTTGGTGTCTCTTTGTGTTGTCTATTGAAGGTTTTCCTGATGACTGCTGATGGATAATCATTCTTAAGAAGCATTTCTTCTATATGAATCTTTTTTTTCAAATCACTGGTTTCTGAACAAACCTCCTTTCCTCTGTTCCATAGTAATAGTACAATTCCATGTTTAGTGCTTCATGTAGGATTGGATGTATATGCCAAGTACTTGCCAGTTTTGTTTTCCTATACACTGTTGTTTTTACTTTGCCCTGAAGGAGTCGTGTCACAAGAACATCAAAGAATGCCAATTTTTGTTCTTGCTCTGATTCCATTGTGAATTTAATTGTAGGAGATATGTTGCTAATGTGCATCCAGAATGACTGTAATTGTACCTCACTATGTGGCAGTACACAAATGTATCATCAACATATCGGAGCCACGCTTTAGGTGGACATGAAGTAGTATTTATGATTGTGGTTTCAAGTTCTCCCACATAAATGTTACTGAGCAAGAGTGACAGTGATGATCCCATGACCATCCCTTGATTTTGTTGGAAGAATTCTGAGTTATATTGAAAGTATGTTGTTGTTACACAGAATGTTAATAATTCCATTATACTATCAATAGGTAGAGCTGTTTTAGTATGTAGACTATTATCATCATATAACCTTTTCCTTACAATAAACAATACCTCATCACATGGTACATTTGTAAACAGACTTTCCACATCAAAGCTTATCAATAAGTCAGTTCATTCCATTTTCATGTTCCTGACTAATTCTGCAAAGTACTTAGAATTCCTGGTGAAAGACTCTGTCCTGTATGCCAATGGATTAAGAATTTTGAGAAGAAATCTTAACAAATTTTGACATGGTGAATTTCTATAACAATAGGTCTTAATAGAACATTATCTTTATGGATTTTAGGTAGTCCATACACATGAGGAATCTTGCTGAAATACAGAGTTAATTTTCTTTTTTTCTGAATCACTGAAATACCTGCGATGCTTCCAGAGTAATGTTTGTAACAGTTTTTCTTCTGTATTTGGAATTGGATTTTTTTGCTACTTTTTTGTATTAGCCTCGTATTTTGTTATCATAATCAGTTTTATCCATTACATCTGTAGTGTTACTTTTGTCAGCAGGAAGAATGATTATAGATGCTTCCTGTTTGAGAGATTTAATAGCTTTCTCTCATCACATGAAATGTTTGACTTCTGCACTTGATGTCTTTCGAGTGTCCTTTTTATTCTCCAGCGTAACTCTGCTGCTTTTTCTAGAGTCAAGTTTTGGGTCACCTCCTCAGTGGTGGCCATTATATCCAATAATGGGTCAGTAGATGGTATAATGGCAAACTGATAATTCAGCATCAGTAAAGTGTTTAGAACTAAGATTTTTCACTGATGACAAGGATAGACTAGTTGCAGTATGATTTTTGACTTGTCCATGTAGATTTACAAGCTGCTTCTTCGGAAGTTCTTTTATCCTTCTATGTAACTTACAATATGACCTGTTCACTGCTTGACAAATTTGTAGAAATGATTCCACATTTTAATAGAACACAATGTTTGATACTTGGTAACCTGCTGAACTTTTATACATTCTTTCAATAAGGTCTCATTTGCCCGCTGAATAATTTTCTCAGCTCTCTTGGAGGAATAGGAGGTTTTAACTGCAAACCCTTAGGAATGATCCCTTCTGATTTACATAAGAAAGTTAAAGTGATTTTGTACTTTTGCCAGTTTTAGACAATTTTTCATAATGTCTAAATTTCAATATAGCATTGGGTCCATACCGAGTGCTATATTGAAATTTAGACATTATGAAAACATTATGTCTAAAACTGGCAAAAGTAGAAAATCACTTTAACTTTCTTATGTAAATCAGAAGGGATCATTCCTAAGGGTTTGCAGTTAAAACCTCCTATTTCCTCCAAGAGAGCTGAGAAAATTATTCAGAGGGCAAATGAGGCATTATTGAGAGAATGTATAAAGGTTCAGTGGTTTACCAAGTATCAAACGTTGTGTTCTATTAAAAATGTGAAATCGTTTCTACAAAAATAAACTTACAGATGAAGATTTCTCAAGAATTTGTCAAGCAGTGAACAAGTCATATTGTAAGTTACATAGAAGGATAAAAGAACTTCAGAAATAGTTTGTAAATCTACATGGACAAGTCAAAAGTCATACTGCAACTAGTCTATCCTCATTATCAGTGAAAAATCTTAGTTCTAAACATCTTACTGATTCTGAATTATCAGTTCTTGAAAAAGGTTTGAATTTCACCATTACACCATCTACTGTCCCATTATTGGACATAATGGCCACTACTGAGGAAGTGACCCAAAACTTGACTCTAGAAGAAGCAGCAGAGCTATGCTAGATAATAAAAAGAACACTTGAAAGATATCAAATGCATAAGCAGAAGTCAAACATTTCATGTGATGAGAGAAAAGCTATTAAATCTCTCAAAGAGGATACATTTATAATCATTCTTCCTGCTGACAAAGGTAACACTACAGTTGTTATGGATAAAACTGAGTATGATAACAAAATACAAGGCCTTCTCACAGCAGGCCAATACAAAAAAGTAGCAAAAAATCCAATTCCAAATACAGAGGTTAAACTACAATCATTACTTCAGAAGCATCGCAGGGTATTTCAGTGATTCAGAAAAAAAAAAATTAACTTCGTATTTCAGCAAAATTCCTCACTTGTATGGACTACCTAAAATCCATAAAGACAATGTTCCATTAAGATCTATTGTTAGTTCTAGAAATTCACCACGCCAAAATTTGTCAAGATTTCTTATCAAAGCTCTTAGTCCATTGGCATACCGGACACAGTTTTTCATCAGTTATTCTAAGCACTTTGTAGAATTAGTCAGGAACATGAAAATGGAACGAACTGACATATTGGTAAGCTTTGATGTGGAAAGTCTGTTTACAAACATACCATTGTCTATTGTAAGGAAAAGTTTATACAATGATAATAATCTACAAACTAGAATAGCTCTACCTATTGATAGTATAATGGAATTAACATTCTGTGTAACAACAACATACTTTCAATATAACTCAGAATTCTTCAATCAAAATCAAGGGATGGCCATGGGATCATCACTCACCCTTGCTCAGCAACAGAACTTGAAACAACAGCCATGAATAGTACTCCATGTCCACCTAAAGTTTGGCTTCGATATGTTGATGATACATTTGTATGGCTATACGGTGAGGTACAATTAGTCATTCTGGATGCACATTAACAAAATATCTCCTACAATTAAATTCACAATGGAATCAGAACAAAAACAAAAAATTGGCATTCTTGGATGTTCTTGTGACAAAACTCCCTCAGGGTAATGTAAAAACCAAGTGTATAGGAAACCAACACACACAATGGCAAGTACATGGCATATACATCCAATCATACAAGAAGCATTAAACATGGAATTGTACTATCACTATGGAACAGAGCAAAGGAGGTTTGTTTTAATTTTGATATTGAGTAATATTTCAAAGATATTTAAATTACCAACTAATTTTATTTAATTTTTTTTTTTTGTTTTATTTCTTCACAGAGAAATTTTCATTAAGACAAAAAATATTTGAAGTCACATAAATTTATAGTTTTATATATTAATTTGCAATACTGTTCTTATATAATATTCTTTCACTAGATGCACTTTTTTAAGTTTCTGACTTGTTTATAATTTCTATAATATTTATAAAAATTTCAGCAAATATAAGTAATATGTATATAAAAAAAACATGGTGAAAGATATATAATAAAATAGAAAAGAATCTGTGATTTATAGCAAGTAAGGAATGAATAAAGAATTGATAAATAAATTATTGATTAAATAATATTCTTTGCATGTTATATTCAAAGAAATTCATTAAGATTAGATTAATAAATATGTAAATTTGAACAACTTTATATTAATAATATAGATTATAGAGCATTTTGATCATTTTATCTCAAAATGCTCTATAATCTATATTATTAATATAAATGTGAAATCTATATTATTAATATAAATGTGAAAGTTTGTTGTTTGTGACTTTTTAACTCAACTAATATTGCATTAATCTTAATCAAACTTGCATGATTTTTTTTTTGTATAGAAATTTTACTAGCCCAACAATTTTTGCTAGTAATTTGCAATATAAATATGCGAGAAAAATCTGTCATAACTGTTTTCAAATGACACCATAAAAGGCAAAAAGAGGGCAGCACTGATTAAAAGATTATTGAGATTAGCTATCAAATTTATATAGCTAAAACTTTGTCTAATATCTGATTATTAAATATTATTTTAAATTTATTTCTTTTCTTTATTTATTTGGGGTGCAATCTAAGTTACATATCATATTAGGTTTAATCTAAGTTACATATCATATTAGGTTTATCTTGGGGCACATCTATAAGTCATTGTAAATTGAACCTAGGGCTATTTTAGATTTAGAGTCTTTTGTTTTCTTCCTGATCACCGGCACTGGCATGAAGTTATACTATTAGTAGCATCAAATGCATTATCACGTAGAGGGCATTGTGGAGTTTAGACTTTGGATTTGAACTTGAGATTTCTGGGAGGTAACCCTTTCTAGTGTTGAGTTCCATGTCTAGGATTTAAATTCTGCAGTGTGTTAGCGAGATAGACAAATTTTGACAGTTACAAAATATTTACATTACTTTTCGGTCATTTGTTGTATTATGTATATATTGTGCCACTCCAAATTGACACTCTGTCTGCAATTTGTTTAATATTACTAAAATTATGATGACTGGTATGAGGGCGCCACTAGGCATATAGATAAGTTTAGCAAATTTGGGAATGGATGAAGCTTTAGTGGATATTATTAAGAAATTATATGAAAATAATTAATATATATATATATCAATTAGGGAATATAGAATCAGTTAAAGTTAAAAATGGGGTGACTAAGGCAAGGTTCCCCTATGTCACCTATTTTGTTTGGGTTGTTTTTGATTGAAATGAAAAGAGCAATATAAAGATTAGGAAGAGAGTTAGAGATATCATTAATGGATAGTAATGGAGTATATATTTTGTCAGGTCTTTTTTTTGTGGATGAAATATTTTTGTGTGCAGAAAGAAAAAGATATGAAAGTTATGCTGAGGACATGTGCAAGGGTGGGTAAAGAGATGGGGATTAAATTTAGTGAAGAAAAACCAAATATAATGATGGTTAATACTGAGAAAAGAGAAGATGTATAATTTTTATTGGGAGATATTAAGTTAAGGGTGGTGAATAGATATAATTATTTGGGAATTATTTTAAGTAATCAGAAAAATTGTTTGAATGAATGGGAGAAAAAATTAATAAATGAAGCAAAGAAAAGAAAGGGATAGATAAAGAAATTAAGTGTTTTCATATAATAAATATGATGTAGCTAGAATTATATGGGAGTTACAGTAGCAGGGTTAACATATGGTAATGATGCATTATGTATTAGTAAAGGGGTATTAGATTACTTAGAAAAAATACAAAGGGAAGTAGGAAGACATACATTGGATGCAGATGTATGGACAGCAAGGAAGGCAATTCAAGGAGAAATGGGATGGTCATGTTTTTATATGAGAGATGCAAAAAGTAAAATGAAAATGTTTGGTAGATTGCAGTTTATGGATTGTAAAAGAATAGTCAAAATAGTATTTAATTGGGTTATGAGTAAAGAGCAGACAACAAGATGGGTGAGAAAGGTAATGCGATATGCAAAAGATTTGGATAAAGAATTTATATCAGTATATTTGTACAAAAGATGGGATGATTGTGTTAGGAGAATTGTTGAGTGTTATAGTGGTAAGGAATGGGATAAAAGAATAGATTTATTAATAAAGAATAGAGAGTTAGAGAGATGGAGAACTAGTATGGAGAGTAAAAAGAGTTTAAATATATACAGAAGTAAACAGAATATTAGGTGTGAGTTAATATATGATAATAGTAAGGAAAGTAGTTTATTGTTTAAGGCTTGAATGGGAACTTTGGCAACAAGAGAATATACATGTAAATGAAAAAATATGAGTGATTTGGTCTGTAAATTGTGTAAGGAAGAAATAGAAAATATTAGACATCTATTAATTGAATGTAAATGCTTGAAAACAGAAAGGGTACATATAATGAAGCTATGGAAAAATAAATATGAAAAAGGTGATTATACAGAAATTGGATTATTGGTTTTTATGCTGGGTTTGGGAAAAGATAAGGGGGATTTAGATATAAATGCTATAGAGTTGACAAAGATTATGTTGTGGAAATGGGATGGAGCAGAATATAGGAAAACTTAGAGTAGGGAATGGAAAATAGAGTGGCTAACAGGTTTCTCTGGGCATAATTGCTGAGAGATTATTGACTTTGTGTAAGGAGAAGCCATAGTATATCACATGCGATGGAAATTTTTGTAAACAAAAACTAGTTTTTGGTAAAGCAAAATAAAATTTGACTTTGTAAATATATTTGGAATTAATTAAATTGCATTTGTACCACATATTTAATTTCTCATTTTCATAATGACAATTTAAATCGGTTATAGTAATGAATTTGATAACTTTTTAGAATTTCACTTTAAATATAGATTTAATATGTGTTTTAAGTAAAAATTAAAATGGCACAGATATAGCAAGAGAAATACTACTAAATTTGATAAACTTTTAGGATGTCAGTTTAAAAATATTTAACACATAAAAAAGTTAATTTTAAAATCCCATGGGTACAGCAAGAGAAAATATGATAAAGTAAGTTTTAAATACATTTAATTAACACATGAGAAAATAAATTTTAAAATAGCTTAGATATTTGTCTGATTTGAAAGGTATTAATCTCCATTAATTAATTAAAATACTAATATATATATATGAAAATAAAAAGATGATTAAATATAAGAAATAAAAAAAATAGCCATGAGAGGTAGGCTTCCATTATCAAGGCTTTTAAAAAATGTCAACTTAAATAATAAAAAAAGAGATAACTTTTCTTCAGTATTGAAAAAATATTTTTTTCTTTCTCCTTTATTTGTCTATTATCTACAAATCCTTTACATATATATATAGGCTATGGATTTTTGCTTTATGTACTTAGTTCAATTTAAGCAATAAAAATAAATGCAAGCAGTATCTTTGCATTATATTAAAAAAAAATGTCAACTTACAATAATTAAAAAAAAGCTGACTTTTCTGTTATTTTAAACAATATTAAAAATTATCCAATATAATAAACGATTTACTTTTAAAAATAATAGCAACATGTAATAAATTAATAATCTTTTATTAAGTGCTTTATAAATCATATAATTTAAACAATATTAAAAATTATCTAATACAATATTTAAAAAATCTTTAAAGTCTATTTTTATTATCATTTATATATAAAATACACATTTTACAATTTTCATGGAGAATAGCTAAAATATGTTATTAAATAATATATGCATTTATTCAAAAATGGCACTTAAGATAACCTGGAGAGAATACCAATCATTTTTTTATTTGGACACACATATTACAATTACTGAGTCAATAATGTTTATTAATGAAGTTTATTAATCAAACCATACCCAAGCTTGAAAATGAATAAATATGTAGGCACTTATATCAATGAATAAAGAAAACTAACAATTATTTCATAAATGTATAGTATTTTATCAGAAACAGAGATATCATCAAGTGACTTTGGAGATTAAATCAGTCTTATTACTGCCGCTCCCTATATGTTAACATAATGATAATTATTAGTTAAATTAAATATGCATAATTCTTTTCAAGAGATAGATAGATATGTATATTGAGATATATATACCTCTATTGAAGAATGCCAGAAACTATCTCTTGAAATTAATTATCATATATAAATGAATATTATATGCAATTATTCAAATTAGAAATGCATGTTTCTGACCAATAAAATAAAATATTAATAATAAAAAAATTTAATGTCTGGAACAAATTCCATGGAACTAATTATTATTTGTAATTAATCAGTTTGTTACATATATATCACTGTATGCTTAATAATTAATAACTAATGATTTTATAACAAAACTAAAATCTTAAAAGTTGATTATTCAGTAATAAGTTAAATATTTGGCGATATTGCTGTTGATAATTCATGTATTATTTCATTTAAATAATATGCAATTATAGAAGTCACAGAAACAGTTACACATTGTGTTATATTATTTTATTCTACGAACAACGTGAATGAAGCCACAGGTCTAGCTAAAATTAGAGTACAACTAATAAAAGCAAAATATTTAAATAAGTTAACATTTAATAATTTTGTTGGAAACAATATTTTGAAATACTGATTTTTCTTAATGTTGAGGCAAAAAATGTGAAAGGCTATAAATTAAGTTCTCTATCCAAAAGAATATAGAATAACTAGGTAAGTGACTATTATGACCACACAATTAAACTTGATCACTGTCACCAGTAGTTTGCTACTGCCTAGTTATTTAGCCATTTAAAACAATTTATTATAGTATATTAATTTTAAATTCCATCATAAGTTTTAGTAATCTCTTATATCATTAAAATGCATAAAATATAATATAAAACTAAATAAAGTCTTAAAAGTGATTTTAATGGAAAAAATAAGTAATGAATGTTTCTGTAGTTTTTTAATCAACATATAGATGTTTTTTTTTTTTAACCAATAAATGAATAAAAAAAAAGATCTTGATTTAATTGGCAGTCTATCAATTTAATATTTTTAAATAACAAAAGACATAATTAAAGAAAAACATTCTCATTACTTTTAAAAATGGCATATTATTGGATCTTAATATAAACAGAATAGGATACATAAAATTTAAAATTTTGGGATAACAGTTTTTTAAACTGTTATAAAGTCAATTTATAAATATTACTTGAATTTTCAAATAAAAACTGTTAAAAAATCAATTTATAAATATTACTTGAATTTTAAAATAAGAATATAAAAACAATGCTATACAAAAGAAAGCAATTATATCTTTCTACACTAGATATAATTCACAATTGTAATGGCTACAGGTGTTTAATGAAGATGACATCATACCAGAAGTTGCCATTAGATGAAAGCTTAGACTTCCTTATTTTAGGCTACCATAAAATATCCCCAGATTAATGGAAATATACTCATAGAGAAAGAAGTTAATTTTACTAATAAGGTCACATCAATACTCAACTCCACTAAACATACAAAGTTATTATTTTTCTTTTCATAGCCTGTATGGTTGTGGAGATCAGAAATTATTTATTAACAATATTGGACGAACAGCATAGTCCTTATATAAATGTACCAGGATATGTATTACTTCTACAAGTTATTAAGATATTGAGTGGTATATATATATGCATATGAATTAAAATATACTATAATCTGAAACAATTGATTGAATATGATAAATGAAATTATATTGTGTTCTTTTTCAATTAATCTAATAAATACTAATAATTACATAATATCACTCAACGTGTTAGGTAAATTAAAGTCAATTTTATAAATACAAAAGAATTACAATATTACTATTCATAATCAATGACATTGATAGATTCATGTAGATTTCCCATAAATATAAAACACTCTAGAAACTATATCATATAAATTAATATGGATATAAATGAATACCCAAAGAGATGCTATGGGAGTATATATTTCATAAAGATATAAGAATCCAATAACTAATATAAAGTAAGGTAACAATTGTAATGATTTAAGATATAATTTCATTTTTATGCATAAATATTTGGCATATACATATGCACTACTTCCTTACTATTGAGAGAAACCTTACTTAAGAAATATGTTTACATACCCACGCATATAGCAATATGTAACTTAAAACAAATTATATTAGTATTCATGAAAGATTGCACTCAAGAGAAATCATGATAGAATAAAATAAACTTTGTAAATTTTTCATTACTTCCTAATCTGTTAATGCGTGTAAATATTGGCCAATTCCTACAAGTAAAACAGATTTTTATACTTTGGTCATTGAATATCATTTTTAATTATTTAAATTACCCAATCTATATAAATATACAAAAATTAAGATATATTCCACTCACATAAATTTAATTTTTTTTTTACTTTAACTTGCAAGGAGGAACATTTATAAAGATTAAAATAAAAAGGCTTAACAAAAATCAATAATTTAATAACAGTCATTCTCCATTTTAAACTTATAAATAAACACATTTATCATTAATTTTTTTTTTTATTGTTGTTAAATGCAATACTTATTAAAGAACTGATAACAACTATACATAACAATAATAATTGTATAGAAAGTATATATCAGGAAAATGTTTATTTTTAAAAATAAAGCTAAAATCTAGATTTGTGAATCAATTTTATTTTATTTATGTAATTCAGATGATGTTTTCAATCAGTGATTTATTAGAAAATGCCAAACAGATGCAATAAATGATAGTAGTCTGTGTAGATGGCATTGACCATTTTCACGCTATAATAATTTTAATGATAATGTGATAGTATGTTTCAGAGATATTCATTTATAGTAGCAAATGATGGTTTTGAAGAACATTTATATTGATGACTTGGTAGAGGGATTGGATAATTCGAAACTAACCATTTGATGACTGAAAATTTGTCCTCTGAAATAGAATAGCGATGAAATTAGTAATGCATTGGGAGAATTTTACAAATCAGCCTTTTCTAATATGAGCAGATAGAAAATGTCATGAGCCTATTCATGATCATTATTTATACTTAGCTTATGAATTTTCTAGAAAGTTATACTTAGTAGCAAAGAAACGATAAATTATTTTCTAATTTCTAATTAAAACATTTAACTAACAAATAATTAATATCAGTTCTATAGACCGATTTTTCTATATTAATAAAATTATCAATAGATTAACCTGTAAATTATAAATTTAAAAAATTGACTATATTTAAATAAAGGACATAGAATGTATTTAAATTCTACCATTGCAATATTAAATTAAAACTTTTTATTTTTCTTGAGATAAGCTCTAAGATTATGATTTTAAATTATTTTTAAAATGGAAAAACTTTTACACACACACTGATATCTGTTATTTAAATTATATAATTTTAATAAAATGAAATTTCTAAATATATCTTAATGCATGCATGAACATGAAATACATATTCCTAGAGAATATGATTTTAATATTTATTATATAAATTATAAAAAAAATTATATACAAAGGATTTTTTTCAATAAACAATCATATTCTGCAATTGAAAGATAAAATAAAGCAAATCTATATAAAAATTTGAGATCATTATCATCTGCCATACTTTAAAATTTCTCCAGGTTTTTCATCAAAACTTGTAATTTATAAGATTACAACAGAGAATACTCCAACTTTTATTAGGTTGGCTATCTTAGTTCAAATATAAGTGTTAATCAGATGCATATACAGCATTAGAAATAGTTATCTAAATTCTTATATTATTCAAAAGATGATTAACATATTCCTCACTCCGTCTGAAATATAAAAAAAATTAAACAAATGTGATTAAATGTAATAGTTCCGTTTAATTGACTCTTGAGATTTTTATTATTATCATTACCATTCATAAATGAGAATTGATCCGGAATTTGTAAATATATATACACAAATATTAGTGCATTAAACTTCATAGTGCCCTACCAATCATTGATTTAATACAATTATAGTTTTTAAAGTGCATATGTTAATTTGTAATATTTAAAAAAAAAACAACTAAACTATATGTTTTTTGCAATTTTAATCCATCACTCATAAGTTTTCTGCTAAATCTTCTGCTTTTAAATTCCTACGTCACTTATAAAGCTGCATATTTACTTTATTGTTCTGCCTATGAATCTTTACATACATTCTGTCTTTCTGCCAAAGAATGATGCATTTCCTTTTAACCAATTTGTTAATACTGTAATATAGGCATTACCAGAAAACCAATCAGGACTTTTTTAATAAATCCAAGAACAGGTTTATTCACATCTCAACACAATTGTAAAAAGAATTTATCTCAATAACATAATAAGCCTGAAAATACAAACTGCCAATTTTAATAACTTTTGAAATTTAGCACTAGTAATTGCTTCAAAAGAAATAACAAATTCCCCACTATTATGTTAGACATTGAACCTTTTATTAATTTATCATTTTAATCTTGGAACACATTAATTTATATGTCCAACAATCTGAATTTATAAGTGCTTGTGAAATATCATCTTTTACCATCTTATTTCTAGAAATAATATAAACCACAAGATTTCATTGTTGTGTGTTGACCAAATATCTTTATATTTATTTTCTTTTTTTTGTCTAAATAAATGTTAACACAATGGCAACATATACACTATTTTCATTTATTTCCAACAAAATATTTTTTCATCTCTTTTTAAGTTTAAAATGTAGTGTATCATTAATTTAATATTAACACTATTTAATTTTTCCAAACTTTATATTGTTACTATATTTCACCATTTAATTTCATAAAGAAAGAATAGAATTTCAAAATTATAAATTTTCACATTTGAAATCCTATGTCTAAATTGAGCAGTCTTGCCACAAGCCATAATAATCAATGAAATATGTGATGTATTAGTGATTTTTTTCTAAATAAATGTTTATTAGTTAATCCATGTTATGCAAAAATTTAATAATGAGACATTTGAATTCATATAAGTAAAACTATTATTTTTATTGAATTTAGTCAATTTGCTCTTCTTATTAACTGTGCATTAAAATTTCTATGAAGAAAAATATTTTTTTTATTTTTTAATATTGTTGGTAAAATAATACAATCTAACAAAAAAAAAAAAAGTTTTCTTCCCCTTTCATTCTCTAATGTTGGTGCACTGATAAAATGATTCCAGTTATCATTGCACAAAATAATTTTTAACATCATTAATCTTTCACTGATATTTCTAAGACTTTCAAAAATAAAATTAGCAAATTCAATATAATGCAATTTTCTCTCTCTCTCGATTTACATTTTCCTATTCAATTAAATCTTTTGTAAAATGAATTTCATTACCAGCGATTATATTAATCTTAACATTAACAACTTCTTAAATTAATGACATTTTATTTTCAAGTTTTGAGGAATTCCCATCAACCAACAGTGACACATTTTATGAACGTATAATAATTTGCAATTATTTCTATTGCTTACATGAGCTATCCATAGACACAACCTAGTATTTTGTGAAACAAAATTTAATTATATTTTTTTACATGGTGGCTGTCCAAACAAATAATTATTTGCAGAATAAAACTCCATGTCCAAATTCCAGTTCCAATGACTTGTTACCGATTGTACTTTCTGTGAAAAATCACTATTAAGGACTTACAGACCTGCCTGTATGACTGCTTTTTCAGTACCAAGGATTTCACATATTTACATTTTTGTAAATACATGCTTATAGAAAATATTAGTTGAATTAATATATGTGTTTTTAAAGAATGGAAATAAGATAATACAAGCATACAATTTTTATTATCACAAGTAATGCAGTATATTACATAAAAATTCATAAATAGAAAACAGAAAATTCTTGTGCTTCATAATCTAACAAGAACATGCATGATAAATATCCTTAGTCTTTTGAATAATATATTGTATCACATGATCACATTTCCTATACTAGCACATTAATTGTAGATAAACAGAGCAAAACTCTCCATATAGTATTGTCACCTGTGCTAAACAGAGTAATCAATGGATGCCAGAAGACTTGTGCATAAAATCCCTATCTAATGCCTACTCATCCAATATCCCCAGATTAGTTTCTGGCTTGTGGCCTTCGTCAGTGAGGAGCTTTGGATCTGAGAGCACTGCATCTAGATCTTAGGATCTAATGCAACCCTCTAGCAACCACCTTTTATCTCTACTTGACTACAAAACTATGAGAATGAAATTGAAAACACAAAAAAATATTTTCAATCTAAGCTCAATAGCTTATATAGTCATATGGGTCTGAACTCAGTTCAGCACCCATACATTTTGATGTCTTTGGCTCTTTTACAACCATAGCCACCACTATCCTATTAGGCAGGATAGGTGTTAAACCATTAAGCATCACATGATCACATTTCCTATACTAGCACATTAATTGTTGATAAACAGAGCAAAACTCTCCATACAGTATTGCCACCTGTGTTAAACAGAGTAATCAATGGATGCCAGAAGGCTTGTAAAAGAGCCAAAGACACCAAAATGTATGGGTGCTGAACTGAGTTCAGACCCATATGACTATATAAGCTATTGAGCTTAGATTGAAACTATTTTTTTGTGTTTTCAATTTCATTCTCATAGTTTTGTAGTCAAGTAGAGATAAAAGGTGGTTGCTAGAGGGTTGCATTAGATCCTAAGATCTAGATGCAGTGCTCTCAGATCCAAAGCTCCTCACTGACGAAGGCCACAAGCCAGAAACTAGTCTGGGGATATTGGATGAGTAGGCATTAGATAGGGATTTTATGCACAAGCCTTCTGGCATCCATTGATTACTCTGTTTAGCACAGGTGGCAATACTGTATGGAGAGTTTTGCTCTGTTTATCAATAATATATTGTGTAAAATATTTAATGTAAGTGGTTTTTAATCTGCAATTTTTTTTGTTGCATTAAGCATTTCATCTTCAAATAATGCAAAGGCATTCAGTAATTTAATTTTCTTAAAATTTGCATTGACAGGTTATAATTATTACATTTTTTGCTTGTTTAAATCCCTATTTAAATGTCAACATTTCTTCAGTTAAGCATAAATAATCATGCAATTTCTATATTTTACAGCATTCATGTGTTAAAAACTTTTTCAAGATTTGATTAGTAAGCTCAATGTTAATTTGGATAAATGCTCATAGATAGTTTTTGTCATGTAATTAATTCCTCAGAATGAAATTCCATCTTAAACCTGTCCTTCTGTGTACTTATATATAAATTTTCAGGGTTTATTAATTGCAATTTTTATTAGTTTTAAGCAGTAAATCAATATAATTGATTGATTGTAATATAAAAAAAAAATGTTTATTTCATTCTAAATATTCCACAAAAATTTGTATGCATTCGTCTTTTATTTTTTTCTTCTATTGTTCATAAAATGATAATTCTGAGCATACAAATTAGAAAGCAAGATATGATTTTAAGTTTAAATAATTTTGAATTATTTTCCTTCTGATATTTAAATAATTAAGTGGATTAAATCAATACGATTTTAAAATTCATTCAATAATTTAATAAGTCCTATGTTGTCTACTTCAATTTTGTTTTGTTCACTTTTGAATCTCAAAAAATGCTTGAAATTTTAAAAAAAATTTTTTTTCATCATTATAGATATTTGGGTGAATAAGTCAACCAAAATTGCTGTTAAGATTTTTCCAATAGATTTATTGGACAATTATTTTGGTGTATAAGGCTGGACTAGCTTTAAAAGCTGATTTCCATTGTGCTCTTTTTGATAGTCATAATTAGTAATATTTTTCTGAATTAATAATCAAAATTCATTTTTTTAATCTTGCAGAGGAGTGAATATTATTAAACATTTCTGAACATTATTGTTGCATTTTCTTATGATCATTCAATGTTTTTTATTATTAGCACTTTTTTATACTTCTAATTTTCTTTCTCTAATATCTCAATATTTTCTAATTATTTACTTTTCCATCCAGGTGTACAATTTTGCTATAGAAATTAGCTACTATTGAATTTATTTTTTAAGGATTATAACCTGTATTTATTACATCTTTTGTGTATAACTGTTTTTTCTTCGATCTGCCTCGAATTTACATAATTTCCAAATTTCTTCGGACAAAATCTTCAACCTCGAGCATTTATAGTTAGGAGGCATTAATCGAACGAAGTCCAATTAGATATTGCAATTAGTTGTTTTTTACAAAAGATTCTTTAATTGTTTAACATATCTGATAGATTCAATTAATTACCCCTAAATAATTTGCAGCAATCTAACAAAAATATCATTACACTGATAAAACTGTCAGATTATTTCTGTTCTCTCTAAAACATAAACCAAAAATATTCTAAAGATTTCAAAGTATGTTTGATCAAAAATTTGATTTTCAACTATCGATCAAACATTCTTTACACAGATCACTTATATATGAACAATGAGCTTTAACAGTAGTAAGTTTCCAATCCGGACAAATAGAGTAAGAATACTAAGACTAAAACAACAGTAGCTTGTCTCCTTAACACAATTTAACCTAGCATCACAGCTTCAGTTGCATCATAAAATCAATATTATCTTATTTTTTAAAGATATTTAAAAGGTTTCTCATTCTCAACTTTCGTGTTGGTAATAAATCCACCATAAATCCTTGTTCTAACAGCTTTTCTATATATCCGAGAACACATCAATGTCACCATTTAATTTTTAATACTAAATCTTCTCCAACACTTTAGATCGGTAAAACTTTTACATACAAAACATTATATGCTTTATTCATTTTCTATGGGAAAGACACTTATAAAATCAAATAAGACGTTTTTAGATCTTTCAATTAAACGATAAACTATCGACAAGGAACATGCGCATGCGTTCTCCCAAAGAATTATGATTACTGTCTTGGCTCAACCGATTTCTCAATTTTGAAATGAAAAATATCAGTCCGCCAATTTCTGAAACGGAATTATTTCAATTTTGAAAAAGCTGTAAAATAAGCAAGAAACATTATAATAATGTGGTCACATTATGTAAAAGTGTATCTCGTTAAAAATGGTATAAAAGTTCTATATTTATTAAAAAAAGCAGCTATACTTAAATTAGCAACACTAACTTTAATGACGTTATCTGTCTCGTTTTCGTAAATATAAAACAACGCATGCCCTATAAAGAGTTTTGCGCTCCCCGAGAATTCCGTGTGCTACATAGTTTGTTGGTTGATTGCTTTGGTTTAAAAACTTACCATTGCTAGCAATACTGCAATTAGAGATGGACAAAATAGAGCAAATTTCGGATAAGGCAGACACACCGATGGATAAAACAGATTCTGCACCCGATAAACCAGATCAAGTACTGGTACTTGACCCTGCGAACGAATTAAAGTTCCGAGGTAATGTACCTACTTTACTGTTACGGCTTATGTAGTTTGGCCGTCTAGGCAAAATGATGTCAGCCATATTGCCCTTACTATTTTCTATGTAATCTATTATAAAACACATCAAAAATGTTGTCTCTGTGTGTAAAGTTATAAGCAACTTTTTTTAAAAGAAATTTGATAAAGAAAACATATTATTTAGATTTTATATTTAGTTTTCAGCAACCAAGACATAGTACATTTTTCAAGGATACTTTTGTATCGTCAAGAAATCTATAAGCCCTGACTAACGTTGAAAATTTTAATTAATTGCTATATTAAAAAATTATAAGAGGAAAACTTACAATGAATATTTTCATTCATAACTTATTGTTCAACTTGTACGTTTAACAAACATATTAGCGCTTGGTTTTCATTTTATTTTTAATGAAATATTTGCTAATTAAGGTTTTTCTTGGTTTATAGTTATTTAATACATTTTATTGCCTTTGGAAATCGTAAGAATAATTAATGAAGTGCTTTAATTTTGTCTTGCCTACATATTTACACATTTTCTATTTAATATATTTTAATAGTTAACATTTTAAAAGTTAATTTTTGATGCACTTATAAAAAATTAATAGGATTTCAGTTTGAAATCTTGATAAGCGTTTTAAAACTCTAGTTTTGTTTATCCTTTTCAGTTATCTGTTTTATATAGTGAGGAAATTTATCATTTTTATTATAAAAAATGTTTTTTTTTTTTTAAAGTTGAAAACGTCCTATATTAGATTTTATTTATATACTCTATTTTTAAAATACACGTCATTTGTTGGATATATTGTGACTATATAACAATTTTAATTCTATTAATAAAAACAAAAAAAATCAAAGAAATTAAATGAAAATTATTAAAAATATAATTATTTTACTAACATTCTCTTTTTAAGAATCACTTTAACATTTGTATAGTATTTTAAGGACATTGACAAAATCTTCACTATTATCAAATAAGTATAAATTAATATTTTGGAGAGCTGATTGATTTTTTTAAAGAGGATTATCATTATTTAGCAGAATTTCGTATATACTTAAAAAAAAAAAAAGTTTAATGCAAAGGTTATAAAGCAATTTCACTTTTAACACAAATTTCAGAATGGGTCTTGTCAAGAAAAAAAGATTGATATCAGTTAATGAATAATATTTCCATAGTGTATATCAGTTAATGAATAATATGTTCATAGTGTAATTTTAAATACTTCATTCTCACTCAAGGTCTGGACTGGTTTCTATCTGCTTTTAACACTTTGTGGAGGGGATAACCATAAATCTATGATCAAAGATGCAAAAAAGATGTATGATTTCCAAGATGAAAGTGATTTGTTCAAAGTTGTGAGGGCAGATAGTTTGACACATTTAAACTAGTAATTCTATATGTTGAACAATGATAAAGATATGTGTAAGAAAATGTGATCTGGGCCAACTGATGAGTGCTGGTTTAGAATAAAATGTGCATCTTGGGGATCATATTTTTTTCTCATGTCTTTGGTCTTATGATTACACCCATCCACAAGATGTTAAAAGCAGATAGAAACCAATCCCTACCTTGTGTGAGAATAGTGTGAAAATTACGTTATAGAAATATTACTATTTATTAAATGGATAATCTCTAGACTAATGAATGACTAATAAAAATTATTGACATCAGTTAAGATTTAAGTTTAAAATCTAAATAATCAATTAATAGTTATTGTTCACAAAACAGTAAATTATTTTTCATGATATGTAATACCCAAATGTTAACGGAATTTTATATGATTTGCAACTACAGATTTACAAATAGATTTTTATTCACTTACACCATTATAAAGTATGGTTTTTTTGCAACCCATAATTGACAGTTTCGATTGCCCCAGCAATCTTCTTTAGAACTATAACAAACACAATACAAATACATGAAAACAAATATACATGAACATATAATTTTATATTGATTATAAGATAGAATATATATATACAATGTAAAATTATATGTTCTTGAATATTTGTATTCATATGTTTGTATTAGGTTGTAATAATTCTGAAGAAGATTGCTGGAGCAATCGAAACTCAATAGTGAGTTGTAAAAAAGCATTGTAAAAGAATAAAGAACATAGATGGTATTACTACATGGATTTGGCAATGCAATAAGAAAGGTAAAAGTTATAGGTGCTTTTGTATGTAATATATTGTAAATTTATTCAAATTGTAAATCTATGGTTTGTAAAAGTAAAAAAGGAAAAGAAATAGTCAAAGAAGTTTTCATACTCTATTGTACAATTATTCTCATTAAAACCTCAATCATAGATAAAAAGATCATTGCTAATATTGTGAAAGTGTTTGAATTGGAACTTTATTCCTAAGATACTAGGGCAGATAATGTATACTGACTTTGGGTAGATCAAATCATGCTATCGGTATGTATAATCGTTTTGGAAAATTTTATTCATAATTCTCTAGTGAGATAAAATTATTGAAAAATTACCTTTTACAATTTGAGACATTCTACATAGGATTCCCTTGATATTCTGTTACTAGATCAAAGACATTTTTTTGAGTCAAATGTTTTTTAATTTTTTGATATGGGGTGTCACCATATTGAATTTTTAAAGTATTAATTTAAGACACAGTTTTCACAATAACTTCAGTTTTAATAATGTTAGAGCAAAAAGCTTTATATTGATAGGAACTAGAAAAAACAAGGAAAAGTATATGGCTAAGAAAAATAGTGATTACTATTAAAAAAACTAAAAAAAAAATTTCAATATCTAAAAAATTATAACTTTAATCTTTGTTCATAATTTCTAATTTATCATAATTAAATTTTAAAATTACATTTTCATTGATAATTTCTTTGTATTCTTCACAAAATTCTGATTCAAACATATATAATATTTCTTATCTGAGATAATCTATAGCTTCAGAACTTACAAAAAGAGAAACATAAGAATTCATCATTTTTTTCTTGTGCCTCAGAAGTTAAAAAATGTTAAGGCATCTATAGAAAAAAAGATTCTTCCTAATAAAAGATACAAAATAAATGATTTCCAGGTGGATATGCATTTTTAATCATAGCAATTGGCTTCTTGTTCATCCAAATCTGAAATTGAAGACCATTATCTTTATCAATAATAAAATGAGTCTCTTACCTTCATTTTATATTTTTTATGCACATCAGTGATGCTATCTTGTTATATTTATTTGCCCACAGAGATATAATTTAATTGCATATAATTCATTTGCTAACTAGAGACTTGAATATAATGTAATTCAAGAAATGGCAAAACTACTTGACTCCACAGCATGACTACCAAGGCATAGGTAAATATCTGGATTTGGTTCTTTTCCTGTATACAATTCCATGTGGTATACATAGTCATTGTGGCTATCACTACACACCACTTGAAACCTCTCTTTATTGGCTTTAAGAGTTTATATTGCTACATGGTACTTTGTCCAGTACATTTTGTGATTGCTTCATCAACTGCAACCTTTCTGTATATCTGGTAATCAGCCTTAAAATTTACATTGCTCTATAGTGGCCTAATTTTATATAATAAAAATTTATTACTTAGACAGACATGCAAGTACAAACACAGTAATACAAATATAGACATGCTAATAAATTATTAAACCGTTTGAGAATCATTATGTCTATAAAATATGGTTGCCTCAATCTTGGGTCGGAGGCCCAAAATTACATTTCTACATAATCTTTTAAATTTATCCATGCAATCAAAATCACTTTCATTATACAAACACAGATCCATTAGTACAAACACTAATTATATTTATTACTGACAGTTACTTTCATGAAATAATACATTTCTAAAGTAATAATTCAAATAATAAAAAAATCTAAAATGGAACACCAGTTATTTACATATGTTTTCAGTATGAAGCCTTGAAATTGCAAAATCTTCGATGCATGTTGAATCCGCTTAACGAATTAGATCATTCCCACCAAAAATATATGCTTTGTTTTCTCCATACAATCTAATAAATTGACAAAAAAAAAAAAAAATTAAAATGGATCTTATTACTAAAAAAATTAAAAAATCTAATTTTCATCCAATTTTAACAAAACATACATCATTTGAAAAAGTAATTTAAACTGTGCTTTACGCAAAAAAGTGAAGCTTGTAAAATATTATTAAAGAGTTATATGGCTAAGTGCTTTCAGAGAACTTAAGTCTCCATATTCTATTTTAATTGAAGTTTAGCGGTGATTTATGCAAAATTTATGCAAATTTTCTTTCATAACGACCATTTTCTGGATATTGCAAAGCACGATTTTTTTCGGTTTATTGCACAGTTGTCATCTGCAATAAAGCATGCCTCCTTAATCTTTCATTTCACATCATTAATAATATTTTACAAGCTTCACTTTTTTGCGTAAAGCGCAGTTTAAATTACTTACTACCCAAAGGTGAAGTAGAAAACTAGTATTTTATTTCAATCATTTGAAAAAGGAAGTCAAATTGCAGAGAATAACAGTATTGTCATGTGCATAGTCTATTAAGTTGTCCTGTAATTTTAAAATGAAAACAAAATATAATTTCGAACTATAAACTGCAATTGTACTAAACATTTATATCATTAAGTGGAAGACAAATTATTCTATAGCTGATGAAATACTAATTTTGAAATAATGAAACTAACTGATTTAGTATAAAGATAATTTTGCTAAGTAAGATATTTTAAATTATTTATAAATCTTTAATTGAATTTATGCACATGTGCCTACATATTAAGAATGTTTTTGATAATTTTTTTGATCATCAGTAGTTAGAATTTGTGGAAGAATTATATATATACATTATCAAACTTTATTGGGTAGATAATTGATTCTTATAGTTTTGACAAGATTGGTTAAATTTGACTTGATATTAGGCTTATAGTCTGTAAGTGGCATTTACTTATTATTTAGTGGCTTATAATGAATAATTTTTATTGATTGTTTTTAAATATTATATGATTTAATTTATTGATTTATTAAATTTCAAGATAATCTTTTTGTATAAATTCAAAATATTAGTAGTTCATTTAGTTTTGAATTTGATTATATTGTGGAGGCAGTTAAGAAAGTAGCAGACTGTGAAGATAGTTAAAGAAGAAGCATAGTGTTTTTGGGCTGATTATTCATTGGTTGTTGGTAATATATAACAATGATATCTTGTTTATAAAAAAATTGAAGATAAGTTGTGATGATTCATTATTGTGTACTATTTTCCATTACTCCATATAGTTAAGGTAAATATGGAAAGAATCGTATTTTCAAATTCATTGACATAGACTGATAGTTGAGAATAAAAGTCTAGTTATGTTAGATCTTGAGATAACTTGCATTAAAATAAAAATAAATAATGTTTATAAGTCCTAATTTTTTACAGTAGTTTTGAATTCTGTTACATATTACAATCATGTTTTTTTGTTTGTTTTATAATCAGTATTTCAATATTCTTAACCAATCTAGGTTATCTTATAATCTTTATCTTCAGCTAAGAATATTTAGATACCTATTTGTATATTCTATGCCTGAAGGCAATATAAAATCAGAATAGATTATTACAATCAAATAATATTGCTAATGATAGTTTGCTATTGCTTGCTCCTCTACAGTATTAACATTTTATTCTAGCAACTCATATTGACACATAAAACTTTAAGGAGCCATTATATCATTAAAATTTATTGATTACTATTATTGGATTAGCTAGTTTGATTATAGGAAGTTTGCCTTGTGATTTTGATGTTATTAACAGGCAATAATCATTATGAAAAAATCAAAATATTGGTTTCAAAAGTTTTTAAACTGTATTCATGAGAATTAAAAAAATCTTAAGAGAAAAAATTCTAGTTTTTTATGAAAGGAATTATGTTTAAAGAAAAAGATTGATTTAATTAGGTAAATTAAATTTTTTTTTGCACTTTTAATAACCATAAAGATAATATCTTTTAGTATATTTATATATATTTTATATTAAATGTCATTTACTTGTTTTGCCAGAGCTGAAATCTTTTTTTTTATTTTATATATATATATCTACTTTATAAGTAATTAAATTTATATATATAATGGAATGATTATTTCCTCAGGTCTTAGGCTGCAGAAATTGCAGGTTAAACTTCAAACTTTTAGATTTCCAGTTTATCATTATTACTACACTAACTCTACAAGAAGAAAATGGATGGCTAGTTTTTTAGATATTCAAGAGCTTGAAATTACTAGCTTCTTCGTTTAAGTTGCTATAAAGTTATTACAAATTTCTTACACCATTATTCATGGTTATGCTTTGTGGCAATTGGATTGTTTGTTATGCTTATATGCTCCGAGTTCTGACTCCAATCTTGTTTTTTTTTTGTATGTTGCAAGTATGTGTATGTGAAGTAAATCAATCCCTTTGTTGCTGTAATAATAATTTGGCAAACTGACTTTGATACTTAATTGTAATTTTATATGAGGCAGCTTAATCAGTAACACTTTGGAACTGACGTTTCACTTGGCAAATGTTTGTTTGATTAGTTTTATTTGGGAATCTTCATCCTCCACAAACATGTAAGAATCTAGAAAGATAATATGAAATGGCCTGTCTAGCAAAATCTTATTATGTTGCAATAACTAATCAATTATTTGTTTAAGTAGAAATTATATCAATAATGGCCACGCTAGTAAGGTAGGAGATAATTGGGATAATTTTTCTTTTTTAAATATGGCTACTTGGAATTTGTGAACTTTGCTTGGATGTGAATATATGATAGTGAAAGTTGGAAATTTAATTAAATAGGTAGACGGATAAAAGTTTTTTCTAGATAGATTATTCAAAAGAATACTGCATAGTGTTAGATTCATTGAGATCTAATTTGAAATCTTATTAATGAAAGAGTATTGATATTAGGATTAATTTATACCTTGGTATCTGTAACTATTGTATCTGTGCTTTGCTTCAATATTAAATCAGAAAATTTAGAAAAAGGAAGCCATTCTTTTTGGATAATGTTATTGTATCAATATCAATAAATGACCAAATCATTAGAAATAATGATATATTGTTCCCACATGAATGATCTATGGTTTTTAATATTTTATATAAGAAATTGTTTTTCTCTTCACCAGTAAAAATTGTAATTATAAATATGCAACTTTTTTCACATGTTAGTGAAGCAGCATATTACACATTATAGTATAATTATAGCTTCACTAACTTATGCGAAAAAAGTCACATATTTATAATTACAATATTTTATATAATATAGATTGATTATTATAAACATTTTGGACAGAAAAAATTTCTATAAAAATAGGATTCATGTATATTTAAAACTGATATTTTATGCTGTACTTTTTAAAATTGTTTCACAAGTGCTTATATTTTCAGATTGTGTATAAATTGTAAATTAGTTACTTCTCTTCAAGATTAAGTTGTCAGTGACATTAAAAGATAAGATTACTATCTTAAACATATTAGTAGGAAATTTGATGTTTATTTTTAAAAGCAGCTACTATTCATGGTAAATTTCAGTAGCTGTTAGATATAAAAATTACCTATCCCTGGATACAAGCTTTCCTTAAAGAATCTGTTATAGATATAAGCAAGTCCATTTTAGGATTCAATAAAAATGATCCTGCATTCTGTATACCATACTACATTCCAGTTGGATCAGATGTTAATAAGTTGATAATACAATTAAAATTTTCAAAACAATTTTCACTGTTATTTGAATGTTTTAAACAAAGACAATATGTACTTTTGATAATCACAATGTGTTTCTAACAAAAGTGATATTTTTACTATTATTAGAGTATAAAAGAAAAATAGACAATAAACCAATGAATAACATATTTGTCACTGTTATGATATCGTTCCAAGAACTATATGGATATTTTCATTATTATTAGAATATGTTTCTAACAAAGAATATTTTAAAATTTTGAATATCCTCACAAATTTCAATCTGTATGAATTTGTATTAAATCAGTGACATAATGTTGATATTTGCAATAATTGGAGACTATCTTATTGCTCTAATAAATCTTGTATCAGCAATTGACTATATTTTCTTTTTTTGCCACCCGATAAGTATTATTTCAGTATATAGTATTAATATTTTATTGTTCTTGTTAAAAGTATTTGCATTGATATTTTTTATTTGGATCTTAGTTATTACTGTTTATCAAGATTTTTATTGCCATGCAATTTCCAGTGAAGATACAGCATTAACATTTTCGCACTAATATCAATCTATTGAATAAATGTGATAGTGAAAAGTTTTTCATCAGATGTGATTCAGCTATGCAAGAAAAACAAAGGAAGCATGAATACTAAGGATGGATTTGTCCCTATTCTATGTTACCCATATTGAGGTTGTCAATTTGTTTATTTAATCTCAAATGATAAAGGTTTTTTCATTATTATTATTTGAAAAGCAGAGTAAATTAAAAAATTCACTTAGTGTAAGATTTTAGCACTCTTGTTTTTTTTTCATTTTGGAGCTGCTTTCATTGAAAATCCAAAAGTTTACCAGAAAATGTTTTAATACTGTCATAGATTAGTTGAATTTTTGTTGAAAAATATGTTCATGTGTCATGCCAATTAGAGCAAATAAGCAAATGATAAGTATATAACAAGTGTCATTCAAGTAGACAAAATGAGATTTGCCAGTCATTAAAAATGCAATCGCAGAAGGAAGGTATTAGAAAACAAACCCTTCTCATAGGACAACAATGTTCAAGTCATTACCAAAAGAAACCAGAATTAGAAGAGAAAATGAGTATTCAGTTACACTTGTCATAGCATGACAATTACCAAGGAAACCATAGAGTTAGAATAGATAGAATATGTATTTTGCTTGAAAAAAAGACTGATTGTCAATACTTCTATATGTCATAAAGGACCGAAATACTCTGATTTGCATTATTGAAAGAGAATGCACACCTGACTTAATGGTCAACTCTGATGAATGACCAACACATGTAAATTTACATGTGAGATTTTGATATTTATTTGTAGTGTAGACTGGCAGCATTACATTGATCCAGTGCAGGAACCCTCATAAAGAACTATAATTAGGCAAATGAAATTCTTTAAGGAAAAATAATTTGCTGCTGAAATTAAAAACTGCATTGCAAGATTAATACTATGTGTTTCATTTGCAGTTCATAGATTGGTTTGTATAATCATTGCTTTTTGTCTTTCTCATTTTTTCTGGAATTAGAATATTATTGTTTATAGTTTCCTATTGATAATGATGTTAAGTGTGGAAGCAGGATATTTATAATATTGTACTGATAAAATGTGTTTATTATATATAGGCAGTTTTGGTTATTAATCATATTTGTATTTTTCTGGTTTTTTTTTTTTTTTTCCTGATAATGAAGTTTATTCCTCAAATGCATCTTATAATTATTTTTCCATATGGTCTACATAGACAAAAATTAATCACTATCTTAATTGTTTAATTATTTATGATGTCCAGTATAGTTAAGCTGAATCATTACTTTTTTTTTTCATTATGAATTTTATTACTTTTTCAAGAATTTATGTAATGAATAGTAATCTATAATGTGATTATTATTATTATAAGTATTCAATCAGAGTATCTTAATCTATGGTTTTATTTATGACTTAAATTTACATATCTCTATCTTGGATATAATTCACTTTAATCTCAAGAATTATATGGCCGTAAAAAGTCATAAGACAGGAATAGATTTTCCACAAAATAATAGTACATATTACATTTTTTGTTGTTGATTATATCAAAAATATTGGGCATAAAGATATTTTTTTAAATTAATCACATATACTTGTATATTTCAATTATTTTGCAATCAAACTGCTTGTTTAATAATTAACAAAAACTTGTAATGTTGATAACATCTATTTATTAAAATTGATAATGAGTACATCATTATAACAGTAGGTACTTTATGAAAGATATTTAAAAAGTAAAAAAAAAATTACTTCAGTAAATATTTATCAGGATTACAGAATTCTGTGCATTTACGCAGGTACAGTCTAGAAAAAATTATAAGAATGTATGAAAAAATTAAGTATGATATTACAAGGTTTCAGCCTTTCAATTTAATTTCAAATTGTTTGCACTTTATAAATTGCTTATATAATGAGATAGAAAGTGAAAAAAGAGCAGAGATATAAACAATTTTAGTTTAGCAGATAACTAATGAATTAATGTAGTTGATAGTTTTAATTGAAAAATTTTAAGTAAGAATTTTTAAAACAATGGTTGACAAATGTTTTGATTGAAACTATTCAAGAGATCTTATTCAAATTAATATGCTACAATTTAGCACAATGATGAGATGGAGATAAACAAATGAAATTGAAACTAGTTAAAAAAAGAACAGAAAAAAAAACTGTTGTTTGATATATAATGGAGGATCATTTAGCTGTAAAAAAAGTAAAAAGAAAAAATTTAAGATTAAAACATATGCAAGATGAGAGTTGAATATTTTTGTGATGAAAATGAGAAAATAATGAATATGAGATTTATAAATGGTTGACAAATTTACAGATTTTAATTTTCATCCATAAAAATGAAAATTGACATTTTTTATTTTAAAAAAAGGGGTAAGTATTAAATTTGGTTTTAAAAAAAATATCAGATTTAAAAACAAGCAGCCTATATGCATTGTTGTAGTGATAAAAGAAAGGGGGATTTATTTAATTATCAATGCATGAAGATACAAAGTGAGAAGAATATAATCATCTAAATATTTTTTATTTTCCATTGGTCTTTATGGTAGTTTTTTTTGTAACAGAAATTACAGTGTGTCTAAATTAAACAAAAAATTATGAATATGCTCTTAGAAGTAACAATCTAAACTCAAATTTGTGTCTTTAGGAATTATTATTTCCTTAATATTGACAATTTAGCACTATAATTTTCTAATAGATAGAAAAAGATGAATTTATCGTAAGGAAAATTAAATGATTTTTTTCGTAAGTAAGAATTTAATTCGTTTGAAAATATTTAAATCAAGAAAATAAGAGTGTCAAGATTATATTTTGCACAATCAAAATAAAGAATATTTAGACAATGTTGATATAGTATACTTAATCACATTTGAATTGATTCCAGATTTGTTTTAAATTAAGGAGAAATTCTTATGCTTTAATTATAAGAAACTGCCTTTTACAAATTTTCTGAAATTTTATTATAAGTACAGATGTAAAATTTTGTAATTTGAATCTATGTTTTGGTATTGTCTGGTTATCTGTACAAAATTATAACTTCAATTTTTCAAAGACCGTAAACATAATTGTCTTAGCATGAATTATGTAAGTAAAATTATTTGTTTAATCCTGAATATACACAATTAAAAAAAAAAAGACAGTTAATATAATAAATAAACACATTTATATAATGTAAACTAAAAACTCCTTACATGAGTTTGCCTGCATTAGCTGTGCTTTTTGTAATCATGAAATTAGCTCCAGGTAAATATTTTTTTCAAGATTTAACTAGAGCATAAATGGCCATTTTATTGTATTGATCAGTGACAAACTATGGGCCATAATAATATGTAGTACTTAATTTTTGTTCTTTTTTTTTTTTTTGGACTAAGAGATTGGTATTCTTATTGAGATTAATTTCAAGGATAGGTAAAACAGCTCACTTTTAAGTTTTAATTTATTGCAAATATTTTGCATATACTCATGCAATATTTTCCATTTCTTCTATTATACTATATTCTTATTTTGTTCTTAATGCATTATAGTATTTATTTTATTAAACAAAAGAAAGAGAAAACGAGGAATCTAGCAGTTGTGCTGAATTTTGCAGAGATTTATGAAATGTATATGAAAATGAAAGCTTTCAAACAGTATCAACATTGCATCATTTTATGTTTATTTCATGTGCACAATATGAAGACAGTTATTGAAATTGTTTAGTTATAGAAAGATTATATTTTGAATTGAGACATAGTTTTTTCAGGAAATAATTTTTAAAATTTTCTTAATTTTGAACTATGATTTAAAGATCTTTTCACTTACGTTTTGTTATTTATAAAATTAAAAACAAAGAAAGTGAAAAAGATATTAATATTAAATGGGAAAATTATTTAAAGACAAAGAAGTTGACTAAAATAGATAATTATAGAATGAAATTAAATAGTAAATTATTGGATGATATTAATGAAAGTGGAAGAGATGGGTGTAAAAAAAATTGGAAATATATTAAAAGAAGGAATGTAGGGGAGAGAGAAATGGTATTATTAAATTATGAGGGAAAAGAATGTAGCTCTAGAGAAGAATTAGAGATAAACTTAAATAAGTATGTAATGGATATAGAAAAGAGGATTTTATATCAATATTAGCTAATATGATTATATATCCAAAAGGATGAATGACCAATTCACAACATTTGATTACTATTTTGAAAGTGTGTTAAAAATATATCCAGAAACACTAATTTAAAAGAAAAGTAATTTACTGACTCTGGACTGAATAACAATGATTCGTATTAATAAGTTGAGAAAACAAACTTTAATAATACAATGAAATGGTTATATGTATATATATTGTAACGGGATGGGGTGGTAGGAAGATGGTCATACCTGGAGTGATGGCAAATCCTCATCAACCTCAGTAAATACAAAATCAATAATTTACAAAAGTATATGTAAGTATAAAATATTTAAGAGGAGCATGAGATCAAGAGAATCTCGGAGAGATCAGCCAGTCAGTCACTCCTTAGACTAACTAAAATAACTATACATCAATCGTATATCAACCAGCATTATCAAAAAGTAAATATGTAATAAAATCAACAGTTCATCTTGTGGTTGGATTTGAACATTAAAAATATAAATCAACAATCAACCTTGTGACTGGATTGGAAATAGACCAGGTTAAGTATTGAGCCATTGCCAGCTTGGGCAATTATTTAAACATAACTTGGATGCACCAACTTAGTGCCCATCCATTAGAATACACAATAATGCTGGGACATTTAAAACATGCTGATCACCATCAATGAACTGGCAACTTAAGTACCATTAATGTACTGGCCAACTATAAACTTAAATTTTTAATAAGACTAAATAAAATTAAAGGTAGAGCATGGGCTCTAAAGAATATTCTCTTTTGCACCAACCAGGATGATGATTGATCATCTCTGGATGCCCAAAAGCACTAAATACTGTACCTGACGTAGCCAGTGGTAAAGAGACATCAGACTCGAACTAGGACTGTTGAGGATGGATCCCCGACTGAGATATAAGAATTATAATAATACATAATTATATAAAACCTTTTTATATTTAAAAAACTAACCAAAATAAAGATTCAAACTCTGGATTGGATTTTTGAAGTATTTTAATATGATATAAAAACAATTTATTCTAAGCATACATTATTTATATAGTTCATGCTAGAATAGTTTCATTATGCTTACATCTGTAATTATTACGAGATGTCACGCTAATACATATATAGTGTGGTTTATTTATATGCCAATGTTTAAAAAGAAAAAGCTACATAATGGGTTTAGGAAGAGAAACACTATTTTGGTTAAATAATGACCTAGACAATAGAATTCACAAGAGAGATACTTTAGTGTTTGAATAAATTAACATAATGTATTTAACAAACTTTGATCAATCCTACTTCGATCGCACAAGAAAACTACATGTATATAACTGATGCCAGGTAAATTGGTCTGACATCCGTTACATTTATTAATTATTGAACAATAAAGTTATCAAACAAATGTCAATATAAAAGTTATATTTTAATTCTTGAATTATGTGGTTAAGACCTGTAGAGGTCCCTACCTTAGCATTTTCAACCACACATGCTTTAGATTTATTACCTTAGTAAATATTTCTTGAATTAAAATAAAATAAGGAAAATTCATTTACGCACGTCGCTCATCGAAGGGAAATAGCTTAATGCATGCTTTTCATGACATTCCAAATATAATTACATTAATAACAAAATGGTTTAGTTATATCACAGCATTCTGGCTTACCGATTAGTTTTAGGCATGATTCTAAAATATTACAATGAATTGCAGTGCGAGTATGAGCCAGCAAAATATAAGATTCAGTTCATTTTGGCTGAGAGACGCTTCATCATTTAAGTGGGAAAAGAAACATGGTATGCCCGTTCTTCTGGCAGGCCATACCTGGAGAAGGAAGGTAGGGAGATGCAATTGTCCGTGTAGGGTATCAGTGCAGAGCTTCCGCTACTCTTTTCGAATGTGTCCTAGGCACTTCCAATGACAGCTAAAATGTATACGAAAGATAAATGGAGGATTTGGAGTTTCCCGATGATCTTCAAGTCATGATAAAAACTATTAATGACGCTGGCTGACCTATGCTGGCAACGCTATGAAACTATGGTGCATCCTTTAATGACATCAAAATAACTAATGGCCTAAATATAAAGTTTTAATCTAGCATAACGGCTTGACTTATATACTAAACCAGATTAAATAATTGAAATATAAAACTATATGAATGTCTTAATGACATACGATTACATTTCCCTTCATTAAACGGTTCCCACATGCATTTGGAATCAATACGCATTATTTAATACCATAATGCTAAAGGCGCTACATATAAATTATTACATTAAAAAAAATAATGGTCATTATTATTTAAAATATCTTAACTGGAATTTAAGCAATAGCTTTCTTGAATAACATTAAATTTATAATCAATAAATATATACTCATGGCAGTATTATAATAATCTGCCTATAAACAAATATTATTTAACTATTTCTCAACCCAGTGAGCAATGGCTTTAAAACAAATAATTTAAAGTAATTAAAATATCCCAGAAGCATGGGGGGATTTAAAAGATTAATCTAAAATAGAGGCTCGCAGAGTTGAGTTGGCATATAAATGACAAAAGCAAATAATTATTATAAAATTTTCTGCACTAAATAAAATGTAAGATTTAAACTTCAATAGATGTGAGCATTTACATATATATATGTGATAGGATTATAGAGGTCTTTACAGGTAGAGATATATATAATTATAAAAGAAAACATTAATTAGTATTTACAGGTGAGCATAGACAACTTTACATAGATATTGGACTATTCCCTCGGCATACTTGGGGTTAATGGTTAAATGGTTCATTCTCTGAACTTCAGTTGCAGGATCAGCTTGGTGGTCAGCAATCTCTGTCACTACCGCTTCTTCATCAATGGTAGCCTTCTTCCATGGCAGGAGTTTGGTAGCATACTTGAGGCAGTCCCGAGGAGCCAAGGTAAAGATGGTTCAGTTACCTACTCAATGGACATTCTAAAAAACTAAGAGCAAAGAGAGAGTAAAAGCAAAAAGTGTAAGACTAAGACTCTACCTTATCTCTAATCTATTCTATTTATACCACCCAAGCTATTACAGGAATACTTTGGTTCATTTGCCCAGAGGCAGATGAGATAATTACTAAATTCCTGAGCAAATTACAATCCATTTTAATTAAAAGTAAGATAAGGTTCAAATCACTTTCATTAGCAAAACTTTTAATTAACATCTTTAAATTATAAAAGTAAAAACTATGATAAGATAATTTTTGGATTAATGAAAATCAAGCATTTAAAATATTTAATTCATGAAGAAAACTTTACAGTGGATTAATTTGAACCTGCCATCTTGTTTATATCTTTTATTTTTTCACAAAATGAAATTAAATGCAAATAATTTTTACAAAAATTACAAACTTTACAGACAAAAAGGTTTCACACAATATTTAAAAGTATCAAAATATCAATGATAAAATATTTATTATATAGTAAAGTTTTAGCATATTTTAAATATATATATACGTTGCCACGTAGTAGGTGATGGCAAGGTTAGTACATTAAATATAATTGCTGGGTTTGAACCCTTGTAGATGGTTAGTTTTTAGGAAGGAAAACATGAATCTCACTCTGACTAGAGAGTGATTGCTTTAATACACATCCCCATTTATATATTAATTTCGTGCTCAAATCTAGCTCAGAGAATATAAACTATTACTGTTATATGACCAAGAAATGATGATTAATACAATTTTCACAATTGAATATAAGTTTATTAACAACAATAAGAAAATTGAAATTAAGGTCCATAAAAATAAGATTACACACACATAAGCTTTCTGATTTTGATTACAATACAAAATTTTAAATGATCACATTGCGATTTACATACTTACTATTCAAAATTCAAATTGTTACATTGATTTACATATGTGCGCACATGATTTCTAATATACAATTAATATATTTCAATTGATATTTAATTATGACAAAAATGATTAAATTTTACATATATGTCCTATTTTAATTTGTTAATATATATTTATAATTAATTTCTTTGGAAAATATGCATAAATTTTATACATATACATGTGTATAAACAAAATATAGATATAATTTAAAATCAGTATCAAATTCTATTGATAGCTTTTTTTTTTTATTCTTTTAAAAAAAAGTATAGTTAATATTTGAGAGGTTAGAAAACTTTATGAGGTTACCCTTAACTAATTATAAATGTCTTTAAATTTAAAAATATAGATTTAAAATGTCTTCCCAAATGAATTATTTAAAAACAACTCACTTTTGTATACACGTTTATCTGTGCTTCTCTTTGCACATAGACACAGCAGCATACATATAACTTTTATTCAGCTGGTGTTTCTCTTGGGAAAGTCCAGGCAATTGTCATCATCATGTAAAAATATATAATTCGGATATGGTTGGCTTTCTCCCTTTTGCAGTTGGTTCCACTTAGACTTGGATTTGGTAAGCTTGAGGTCAGCAAGCTGTTTTCCAGAACCCTTTTAAGGCTATGAATTTCAACACAAAGAAGTGGGTCATTTCTTCCATGTGAATTCAAATTCCACTATTGAACTGAAGAGCTGCTACTTCCATGCATTCTTACATCCTTATGGCAGTTCTTTATATAATAGCCATCTCTGCAGCTAGCTTTACTGTTATCATTCTCTACTATAGTTATCAACTCTTCACAAAATATTTTAGCCAACTTTGCAGCTAGCTCTGCAGTTAACTCTTCTGCTAACTGATCAGAAAATTAAAGCCAAACTTTGCAGTTGGCCACTGCTTAACCTTTTCACTTTCAAGCAACCATATTGAATATTTAAAAAAATTATAGTAAGCCACAAATTTTATCATAACTTTTTAAAGTTTTATTAATAAAAAATGACATAATAAATATTGTTTTAAAGATTAAATACCGAAAAATGTAATTAAACTGAAAAAAATAGTCATTAATATTCAAAGTAATAAAAAAAAGAATAAAAATTAATATTAGTAATAATTATTTTCATATTATTTCATAAATCCTAATATCATGCATAAACTTAAAATTATAATTTTGTTAGTAGGTTAGTTGAATTCATCATAAAATTTCTAAAAAATTAATATACAATAACACTTATCTAAGGTAATCCATCACTTGAAAATTTTGTAGAATAAAGACATTAGTACCTTTCATTTTTCTCTGTAGCTCTTCAAAATGTATTTCCATACAGAGGTTTGCAATGTATAAGTCATTCCTAGTAACATCCCTTATAACAAGTAGTTAACTGATCAATAATTAGTATAATTTGAATATTATAATAAAGAACTTCAATACAGTTTGTAATTTATTAAAAAGTACTACTAAACTAGTCATTATATATACAAAATAAAATAAAAAGTGAATGAAATAACTAAATTCATTATAGTGTTAAGTTTGAGTATTTTGTAGTTTATATATATACTGTCAAAACCGTTACTTTTAGCATTTGCCTATTTTTTACTATTATTAAATTGCTGACAAAAAATTATAGAAAAATCTAAATCAGCTCATATTTCCAAAATATGTTCATCTTGTCTCATATCAATTAATTCAATTATTCACCCAAATTCACATATCAAAAAATGCAGATATTTCACGATATAAATGTACACAATCATAAGCTTTTTTTTATTTTATGTTAATTTCAATATTTTTTTCGTATATTTTTTATCATATATATATATGAATTTTAAAATAATAATTAAAAAATATGCAGCTTTGAAATTTATATTGCAATAGTCTATAATCGGCCTAAGTTTATGTATTGTCAAAATCGTTACTTTTAGCATTTGTGTATTTTTTACTATTATTAAAATGCAGACAAAAAAATTAGAGAAGAATCTAAATCAGGTCATTATATTTTCAAAATATATTTATTTTTACTTCATATCCATTAATTCAAATATTTCATCCACTCAAGCTCACATTATAGAAAAATATGCATGATTTTTTTTTTTTTTATGTTTTAATAATTTTTTTGTTTAGCAAATATATATAAAATAAACAATAATTAAAAAATATATAATAAAATAATAATTAAAAAGCATATAATAAAATAATAATTAAAAAAATATAGAAAAATAATACCATTAAGCCCTCATAACGTTTTCTTCAAAATACAACGGAAAAAGTAAAACTTTTTACCAATATATTTTTCACGTTGAACTCTTCTCCAGTAACTATCAAAAAAATAAAAGACAAAAAAATTCAATCGATTTGATCACAAAAATTATCATAAAATTTTTATTTTTTTATCATAGAAAAATAAAATTTACCTTTCTGGAAACTAGAGAGAAAGCTGCAAACAAAGAAGTAAAAAGCACATGTGTTGCGTGTGTAGATTTTCATTAATCTTGACCTCAACCTGGATGTTTATAATTTGAAAATCATTGCCTGCATTGTGTGGGCGTAAACACGAAGAGGTTAAAATATTAAACCAGACTCTTCTGGCCAACTGTTACAAAACTGCCAGCAAAACTAACTGATATTTTTTTATAAGTTTTTATAATCTTGGTTGGGTCAGGTGATAAAAACAGTGATTGAATTCAATTAACTTTAATCCTTTGGAATTTGACCAAAGGTGTGATCTATATATATGTTTTTACTTTGATACCAATTAATTAAGAGATTTCAAAAATAGAAATTTTTATAATTATCAGAAAACATGCTTATTTTTAAATTTTCAAAATCAGAATAAAAATATTAATTTTTGTTTATCAGATCTTTTTTAAATATTTAATTTTATAATAAAATATTTTAAATCCAGAGTTATTTAACCCTTTATTTAGTATTTTTGTTTCAGTGAATGTAGAAAATATCTACTACAATTTTTGTCTGTGTTTATTTCTAATTTTCCTTTACTTTATATATATGCACACACTATATTATTGTGTGCTATGTAACCCAACTGGTTACAATATATTTGCGGATCTAGCGTATATCCATCTTTAAACATCTAAATTCAGAGATTTGGTTATTACAGACACTTAATGCTAGGATAGATTCAATTTTAGAATATAATACATTGATTGAAAGGCATACTGATTCTGGTGCAGTTTTTAATATGCCAATGCTTGTTTGTAAATCTACAATATGAGTATTAATGGGCAGCCTAGATACATTGATTGAAACCTTCCGCAATAATTTACATTTTATTATTGCATTCATGCCTATATGGTTGGGGAATTTTTCATGCTATCTATAACGTTCACATTCAATGCTTTAAATAATATAATAATATATATCTTTTACCAGCTGGGTACTTTAAGTTAATGCGTTACAAAGTATGCTTGATTTGATAACTCAGTCACAATGTTCATATATAACAATCATGTCTTAATAACATGTGGGATTCATTTATAAACAGACTAAAACAAAATGAGGCTAGTAAAGTATGAGCGAGATTCAGGAGGATTTTGAAAATTTTCACATAAAGTTTAGTGTTATCACAGCATTGCGGCGAATATATCAAATAGGCATATATTTAAATTTTTTAAGAAATGGTGGTACTAACATGAAAGGCAGTTATGATAGTTGGATTCTCTTCTATCAGAGAGGGTGCTTCAACATTATTAAGAAATCAACAACAAAACCCTCTTCATTTCAGAGCACTTTTTAAATAAAGAGCAGGTAAGATGTGAAAGACCGGGTGTGCTGGGATTATCCCAATGCAGAACATTCCATACATTAACTGAAGATCCAAGGTAGCTCATGCACCCGTTCCTTGGAATTAATATGAAATGAGTTTAGACTTCTGACATTCCATCTAATAAGCAACCCGAACTTTAGGCAAAGCTAACCCTATGATAGTAACGCAGAGAGTAAATGAAGCCACTAACGACATTTCTATAATGATCGCTGTAATATTTTAATATCTATTGCAATGGCATGAATTTTAAACCCGCGTTAAGCTTGATTTTTATATATATATATTCAATACTAAGTAGTCTGGAATGAACCTTTCCCCCTCACCATAACAAATCTGACATTCGTTTTAGGTTGTTAGTACCTTCGACTAAAGGATGCTCCCTAAGGCGTGACCATAATATAGTTTATCAAAATTATTGGTATGGTGGTTGTTGAAATAATAATTAAACAAATAACTTTATAGCGTTAATCAACATTTAACTAACAATATAAAATTGAACTGGAAGATTGATTATGTCCTACCAATAACATGTCAGTTAACTTCATTCATACAACCTGGTCAGTGGGTATATCTAATAAAATTAAATGGATCAATTGTTAGTAGCCCAATGGGGTTTTTTTTTACTAATAATGGGAGACGTGTTCGCAAGGTTGGGCTCGATTGGCTTATTAATTCAAGTTGAAATAAAATATAAAATATGAATTGATAAATCTAATGAATAATTTTACCCCGCACCAAAATATAGATTGCAAACAACACTTAAAGGAAAACACACAGAATGAGTTAAGATTTTATAGAGAATCATGAATATAATAGATTAATTTAAAAAATGGGTCCATGGCATTGTGCCATTCCCTATTATATCAGAATACAGGTATAAGTGAAATTACAGTATAGGTTTAAATATTAAGTTTATAAGCTAGTTTAGATAAGTAGAAAGTCTTACAGCAATGATTGATTACCTCTCGATGTAAGAGTTTGATGATTCCGTGGATCCATGCTTTTACAAAGCAGTCACTGTAGTCCATGGGCATTAATTTGTCTGATGGCAAATAGCTTTTCTTCAGGGCTCAGTTTTTCATGCATAACTTGGACAGTCCACCGGTTTGGAGTAGCTGAGTGACATCCTGGCAGGGGAATGATCTTGGGAAAGATCGGGAAAGGGTGACTTGATTTTGACTACTCAAACATCTTCATATCAAAATTTTGGGTGTCATGGAATATGTTAGCTACTTGATTAGAAAAGAAAACTGATTTTTTTGTATTCAATTTTAGCCTCATTTATACTCAGCCATACTATTCCAAGAATGCTTTTACAAGTTTACCTGAGGCAATGCAAGTGTAGGCGTATTTTGCTTGATTAAATTAAAGATTGCATGCTTTTGTCTTTCGTTAGATGATGCAAATAATTGATGTGGGCTTGAAAGTTTTTTTAAATCTATTTCCAGTTTTAAAAACGTGAGTAGATAACTGGACAAATAAAATTTCTATTAATGATTTTAAATCTAGAATTTAATGAATAAAACAATATTGTCAAGTCCAATTAATGGATTGCTTTCGCCTGATTTCTTAACCTTCTCGACATGTTGCATCATGTTTCCCTTATTTTATACATAAAGATTAAATTTAAAAAAAATTATAATAAATATTTATAACTTAATATGCTAGGTTATACATCCATACCCGCTAAGTGTATATATCAACACAAATACACGATCCTCATTTTATTGATATTAAAATAAGAATTATTTTATTAATTTGGCATTTACCTGTACATCTTCGACATTGACATATAATACAAATAAAATTTTCATTAATGATTCTAAATCTAGAATTTAATGATTTAATGAATAGAACAATATTGTCAAGTGCGATTAATGGATTGCTTCCGCCTGATTTCTCAATCTTCTCGACATGTTGCATTATGTTTCCCTTATTTTATACATAAAATACTAAAATTAAATTTAAAAAAAAATTACAATAAATATTTATAACAATATTAATATGCTAGGTTACACATCCATACCTGCTAAGTGTATATATCAACACAAATACACGATCCTTGTTTCATTGATATTAAAATAAGAATTATTTTATTTATTTGGCATTTGCCAATACATCTTCGACATTGACATATAATATATGAAATGAAAAAAAACAAATGGGATGGGATGACAGATTCGAACCCTGTTAAGTGCTTAGCCATATGTTAAATAATGATGCTCAATTTGAATTACAGATTGACCACTTCATACTTCCTCACTTGAAAAAATAAACTAGCAAAACAAATCCTCTACTTCAAATCCAAGTGGCAGAGAAACAACAGTTTGTTGACTTTATCCCACCTAACCTGAGATCAGGTATGCCAACATTGCTGTTCCTTACTGACTTGACACTACAATTATCTCTTTCTAAACATCCTAACAAGAAATTTCTAAGCTAGTCTTGTCCTTATAACTTTGGATTGTTCATTGAATCTGATGTTATCTAGAATCTAGTCCATTTCGAGTTGTCCTTTTCTTCATTGGTTCCTTGCCATCCTACTTTTCAATTTCAATCTTTTCCTGGATCTGGCTGTATGTATGGCTTCAGTTGCTGTGCGTCGAATGCCGTTTTTATTCTTTCCTCTTCCAACAGGAAAGCGTTATCCCTCACCATCAGATCCAATATGGTCCGTAGTACAAAGGAAAAAAATTTCAAAACTTTTTGATGTGTTACTTGTTTTGTAGTCTTTCAACCACACTTTGTTTTTTTCTTGAAATCTGTGGTGCTGAATCTGTTTTTTTGCATCCGTACTTTTGCCAGTTGAACCAGCCGCAATCAGGTGGCCTCTTGATCTCGGATCGGGTCGATGCACGTGTCATGCCTACTTAATGGGACCTTGAATATCCCCGGATTGGTTTTTTCTTCTGCTAATATCGGAGGTTCTTCTGTCCTGACCCTCTGGACATCTTAGTGGCTGTTGGCATTATTCTTAGAGTTTGATCCCATACTTGGTGCTATCTGATTGTTATTGCCTCTTGAACCTGGATTCATTCTGTATGGTGCATATCTTGATATAATCAATGACAGTCATTGTGTCAAAAAGTCTGCCCCAACACCATGTCATATATTAATCGACATTATTAAGAAAATATGGCTGATTGGCATACTACTGAATCAGGTCTCCAACCATATTTGGTAGTTCTTGCTCTCTTTCACCCATTTGCAAGTATCAAATGAATAGGGTGCGTTGAAAGTTGCATAATGTTTTTTTCTTGTTCCTTGAACTTGGGATCCATGACTTTCAAACGATTGATACCTGCCTCCCAGAGTCCAGTAGTGCTTGTCTGGTCTGGGTTCCAACATTTACTCAGCATTGGGAACAGGCTGATGGTTTTCTTTTTCACTGGGACTTTCACGAATGATAATGTTGTAGGACATGCAACAGTTGACTACTTTGTCTCATGGTCTTGGCATCTTAGACTGGACTTTTGCGACATTCGAAGGTTCTCAGACATTTTACTGGCATGGCTTTTTTTGACAACTGTTTGATCTTGATTCTTTTGTTGAGGATTTTTCAGATCATCTCCCATTTGAATCAGCTGAATTTTTGGCACCTTGCGTCTTCGAGTCCTTTCCAGCGGTTCCTGGGTCAGGTGCTCATAATCAGCATATGTCAGGAATCGGGGCATGTCCTTGATGGTTATCCATCTTCCCAACATTTTCTGCTACTGGCTGGCATATTATATCTAATGATCCAGATATGGGCATCCGAATATGAAAATGCTGTGAGTGATCGAAATCTAGCCACCAGATGCAAAAAAACTCTATGTAGGTTTCTTTGTGATTTATTTTCTATCATTCCATGGTCAGCATGTGAAGAATACCCTCTTTCCGTTTCTTATTTAAGTAACTCCATAACAGGGCTGACTTGTACTCTCCGAATGTCATGTTTTTTTTTTTTTGTAAAGAATGCCACCAAACTTAAGTGGCTGATTTTAAATAGTGGCTCATGATGGCTATTTGTTTCTCATGGCTGACCGGGTGGGGGAAAACTTCCAAGCTCTAAATGCTATTGAGGATTTCCCCTAGGTTTACCACAGAAAACTTGTACCTGAACAAAATGCACTATGCTGGATGGACACTTGTAGTTAACTAGATGGCATGGGCTCTGGGTGATTCTTGTTGGTCATAGGTTCTCTGACCTCTATCTCTCTGAAATTTATCTTTTGTTCACCTTCATCCTCCCTGAACGATACCTCTTAGGCTGGCTCTGAACTCTTCGATTTGGTTATAGTCTAATGTAACCTCCCTTCTGCCACCAAGTATGGGCTCCAGTAAGTTTTATTTGCTCAAATTCCTTTCATAAACCCTCTACTGTTTCTTTTAACTTTTCATCTCCTCTTGGATTTTTCTAAGTCTTCATTCTATCTTTTAAACTACTTTTAATTCTTCAGTCATGCGTTGCATCAAACTGCGTCGTTGTGATCAAATTTTGGTTTGCCTCGGATACCTTTGGTCCTAGGTCATACAATAGCTTTTCTGAATCTCTAACTACAATCTCTGGGCTTGTTATTCCCAATAGATTTATCTATGTTGGTGCCATTTGATCAAACTCCTGGTTTGTTTCACATGACCATCATTCTCTATCCCATATTTTTCACTGTTCTTGCTCCCTGTTTCTTGGTGATCCATTTTGCTTATTTTCCTCTCCAAGCTGCATGGTCTTTTAGATTTTTAGTTAACTTAAATGAATAAAACTTTTTTTTCTTTTAATTTATTATAACTCTAGGAAAGACACCCTTTCCCCCTTTCTTTAACTAATATGATTATAAATCAAAAAGGATGAATGACCAATTCACATTTGATCACTATTGTACCTGGGTTAAAAATATATCCAGAAACACTAATTTAAAAGAAAAGGAATTTACTAACTCTGGACTGAATAACATAATGATTAGAACCAATTGATAAGTTGAGAAAACAAACTAATAATACAATGAAATGGTTATGTGTATATATATGATATTTGTGGATATCCTCCTTTAAACATCTAAATTCAGAGATTTGGTTATTAGAGACGCTTAACACTAGGATACATTCAATTTTAGAATATAATACATCAATTTAAATGTGTACCAATTCTGGTGCGGTTTTTAATATGCCAATGCTTGTTTGTAAATCTTCTATATAAGAGTACTAATGCTCTAGGTCTAAAATACACAAAAGTAATTAATGACCAGTTTGGATACATTGATTGAAACCTCCCTCAATGATTTACATTTTATTATTGTGTTCACGCCTATACGGACGTGAAATTTTTCATACGATCTATAATGTTCACATTCAATGCTCTAAGTAAGATAATAATATATATCTTTTACTTGCAGATAATTTTAAGTTAATGCGATACCAAGTAAACTTGATTTGCTAACTCTGTATATAACAGTCATGACTTCATAATGTATGTGGGATTCATTAATAGACTAAAACAAAATGAGGCTAGTAAAATACGAGCGAGATTCTAGAGGATTTTGAAAAATTTTCATGTAAAACGGATGGCACGGTTTAGCGTTATCATACATTGCTGCGAAAATATCACATAGGTGTACATTGAAATTTTTAAGAAATGATGGTACTAACATGAAAGATAGCTATGATAGGTGGATACCCTTTTATCTGAGCAGGCGCTTTGACATTAAATCAACAACAAAATCCTCTTCATTTCAGAGCAGTTTTTAAATAAAGAGTGGGTCAGAATATGCGAAGGGCCAGGCGTGCCAGGATTATCCCATTGCAGAGTGTTCCATACACTAACTGAAGATCCAGGGTAGCTCATGTACCTGTTCCTTGGAATTAATATGAATATGAAATGGTTTCGGACTTCCAACATCCCATCTAATAACCAACCCAAAGTTTAGGCAAAGCTAACCCTATGCTAGTAACCGAGAGAGTAAATGACGCCACTAAAGACATCCTATAATTATTGCCTGTAATATTTAATACCTAGGGCAATGGCATGAATTAATTTTAAATCTGCGTTAAGCTTGATTTTTATATATTTAAATACTAAGAGTGAAATGAACTCCTTTCCTCCACCACATAAATCCCACATTCGTTTTAGAGGTCGTTAGTGCCTTCAACCAAAGCATGCTCGCTAAGCCATTACCATAATATAGTTATCAAAATTATTGGTAATGTGGTCATCAAAATAATAATTAAACAAATCACTTGATAGCGTTAATAATCATTTAACTAACAATATAACTCTGAGCTGGTAGGTTCATTACTTTCTACTAATAACGTCAATTTACTTTATTCATATATATTATTCAAATGTCACTCAACCTGGCGAGCATGTATATCTGTAATAAAATTAAAAGGATCAATCATTACTAGCCCAAATGGGGGTTTTTACTAAGGGTGGATGTGCTCGCGAGGTTGGGCTCGATTGGTGTATTAATTCAAGTTGAAATAAAATATAAAATATGAATCGATAAATCTAATTAATAATTTTACCGCACCAAAATATGGGATGCAAGCAACACATAAAAGGCCAAGACACAGAATGGGTTAAAATTTTATAGAGAATTGTGAACATAGATTAATTTATAAGACGGCTTGATGGCGTCAGACCATTCCCGATTATATCAGAATACAGGTATAAGTGAAAGTACAGTTTAGGTTTAAAAATTAAATTTATAAGGTAGTTTAGACAATTGGAAAGTCTTTGGTGACGGCAATGTTTATTACCTTGTTTATTACCTTGTGATGTAAGAGTTTGATACATTCTATGGATCCATGTTTTTATGAAGCCATCACTGTAATCCATGGGCATTAATTAATTTGTCTGATGGTAGGTGGCTTTTCTTCAGGGCTCAGTCTTTCATGTGTAACTTAAGCAATCTACCAGTTTGGAGTAGCTGAATGGCATCTTGACACGGGAATGAACTTGGGAAATATTGGAAAAGGATGACTTGAGTACTACTTGAACGTCTTCATCTCAAAATTTTGGGTGTCGTGGAATCTGTTAGCTACTTGATTAGAAAAGAAAACTGATTTTTTTGTGTTCATTTTAACCCCATTTATATTCTACCATACTATTCCAAGTATGCTTTTACAAGTTTACCTGAGCCAATGCAAGTGTAGGCTTACCTTGCGTGATTAAATTAAACAAGATTGTGCTTTTGTCTTTCGTTAGATGTTAATAATCAATAAGGGCTCGAAAGTCTTTAAATCTATTTCTTTTTTTAGAAACAGATGTGAATAGATATCTGGAACAAATAAATTTCCATTAACGATTTTAAATCTAGAATTTAATGATTAATGAATAAAACAATATTGTCAAATCCGACTAATGGATTGCTTCTAAGTGCTTTCTAGAACTTTCTCGACATGTTGCATCATCTTTCCTGCATTTTATACATAAAATACTAAAATTAAATAAAAAATATTAAATATTTTACAATAAATATTTGTAACAATGCTAATATGCTAGGTTACATATCCATACCCATATATATATATATCAATGCACATTCACAATCCTCGTTTTATTAATATTAAAACAAGGATTATTTTATTAATTTGGTGTTTGCCAGTACACCTTCGACATTGATATATAATGTAAATGAAAAAAAACAAAACAAAACGGGATGGAGTGACAGGTTTGAACCCTGTTGAATAGTTAGTCATATTTTAGATAATGAAGCTCAATCTAAATTATAGATTGACCCCTTCAATGTGAAGGATAGAGGATAACAAACATTAAAGCATATAGTAATGGTTTTACAGAAAATGAATTGGATGAGGCAGAGAAGAAATTGGAAAAAATGGAAAGGCACGAGATTTAGATGGATAGGCAGCAAACATGGTGATGAATTTGGGAAATAGGGCAATCATGGTTCAATAAGATGGTGCAGAAGACAGAATTTCCAGGTAGCTGGTATAATACAAGAGTAAGGACTATTATTTAAAGGAAAGAATAAGGACCATAGAAAGATAAACAATGATAGACCACTAGCAGTAAAGTCTGTGTTATATCAAATTTTTGGATTCATGGTGGCTGGAAGAGTGGCAAAATGGATAGAAGATAATATAATGGGAAAAATGCAGGGCGGTTTTAGAACAGATAGGTGTATAGGAGATAGTTTATTTGTAGTCACACAACTTATAGGTATGAGTAGGAATACAGGTATATGGTTATATGTGGTCTTTACAGATATAGAGAAGGCATGTGATAGAGTGGATTGTGGGCAAGTTTTGTAAATTTGGAAATGAATAGAGCTTTAGTGATTGTATGAAAATAATTATTATACATATCAACAGGAAATATACAATGAGAGTTATAAATGGGATAGGATCAAGACAAGGATTGCCTTTTGTCATCTCTTGTTGTTATATTTGAGAGAAATATAGAGAGCAATAGAAATACTAGGAAGGGGAGTAGAGATACCATTAATAGATGATAAGAAAATTTTCAGGTTTTTTATTTGTTGCTGATATCTTCTTGTGCACAGAAAGTAGGGAAGATATAGAACTTATACCGAAGACTTGCGCAAGGGTGGGTGAAGAGATGGGGTTTAAATTTAATGAAGAAAAATCAAAAGTAATGATGATAAATGCTGGGGAAAGAGAAGAGTAAATTTTTATTGGGGGATATAAAGTTAAATGTGGTGAATAGGTATAACTATTTGGGAATTGTCTTAAGTAATCAGAGGAATTGCTTGGATGAATAGGAGGAAAAATTGATAAATGAAGCAAAGAAAAGAAAGGGGCTGATAAAGAAATTAACAGTGTTTTCATACAATAAATATGATGTAGCAAGAATTGTATGGGAGTGACAGGAACAGAGATAACTTATGGTAATGATGCATTGTATGTGTTAATAAATGGGTGTCAGATTGCTTAGAAAAAGTAGAAAGAGAAGTAAGCAGACATGCATTAGATGTAGTTGTGTGGACTGCAAAGGAGACAATTCAAGGAGAAATGGGATGGTCAAGGTTTTATATGAGAGATAGAAAAAGCAAAATGAAAATGGTCGGTAGATTGCAGTTTATGGATAGTAAGAGAATAGCCAAAATAGTATTAATTGGATTATGAGTAAAGGACAGACAACAAGATGGATGAGAAAGGTAATATGGTATACAGATTATTTGAATAAAGACTTTATGTCAGTATACTTGAACAAAAAGCTGGGAAGATTGTGTTGAGAGAATTTGTGTTATAGTGGCAAAGAATGGGATAGAAGAATAGATTCATTAATAAAAATGCAGAGCTGGAGAGATTGAGAACTAATATGGAGAGTACAAAGAGTTTAAATATATATAGAAGTAAACAGAATATTCATTATGAGTTAATTTACGATAATAGCAAGAAAGTAGTTTACTGTTTAAGGCTTAAACAGGATCGTTAGCAACAAGGGAATATACACATAAATGGAGAAGTGTGGTTGATTTAGTTTGCAAGTTATGTAAGGAAGGCATAGAAAATATTAGGCATCTGCTAATTGAATGTAAATGCTTACAAGCAGAAAGAGTATAAATAATGAAGTTGTGGGAGAATAAATATAAACAAAGTGATTATACTACGGAAAGTGGGCTCTTGGTTTTTATGTTGGATTTGGAAAAAGATAAGAGGGATTTAGGTCATAGAATGAACAAAGATGATGTGGAAATGTGATGAAGCAGGATAGAGAAGAATATGGGAAAAACTTAGGCTGGGAATAGACATGGAAAGTAAGGTGGCCAACAGGTTTCTCTGGGCATAGTGGCTGTGAGATTCCTCACTGTGATAAAGAAGTAACCATATCACATCATATATTGCTAATTACAGCTTGTGTAAGCATGCGTAAATGATAATCAGATGACGTTTTGGTGATTTAAAATCAAGATTATTATTTAAATTGTTAATATAAAAGATCTCCAAATGTTGACTTGATATTTAGTGTATATTTTAAATTTATTTATATATATACACTTACGTTTTTTAAATACTAAGTATAGAATATTTTAAATTATAAAATCTTTGTTGCACTTTACATATATAATTTCAGTTAGTAACCATCACATTATCTTAAATATTTAATGGATTCTTGCTATTATTATTCTATCTAGCTTTTATTTTCTGTCTCCTTGTGAACACTCAACTAACTACATACACATATTGCAAAGTTTATAAAAACATATTGAAATAAATTACAGGTAAATTAATAAGTATGATATAACTGTTATGTTTCTATTTTAATTATTTTTTTTTTTAAGATTTTTTAAAAAATATGCTGAATGACAGTCAAAAGAGAGAGGTCTGACTAGTGATGGGGTATAGTTAAGTCAGCTTGCTTTATTTTTTATTTTTTCTTTGAATGAAAATTAAGTGAGGTTAGGTGGTTGCAAGAGTTAACTCTAAATCAGTTTGTAATAGATTTTTGTTAAATTAGAAATAAAGTTATCGAATTAATTAGTAAATTTTTATTTTTGTTTTTATTATATAAAATATAGAATGAAATTAAAATCACCTTTAGGAAATAAAGTTCAGTTTTAATTGGAACAAATGGATTACATCAGAGGTTCCAACCTTTTTGATCCTTGTACTATCTTAGCTTTTAATAAATTAACTGTTAACCGCCTCGTACCTGTGCCTCCTTAGTTTTTAGTAAATTATCTGGTCTCACTATTCATTATAATAAGAAATAAACTAATTAAGTTTTCATAAAAGCTTTATTAGATAAATAAAGACCAGGCATTTTGAATTATCAGAGTCTGCACTGAGAAAAAAATGCATGTAACCTTATTGAGTATAAAAACCCTAAAATGTTAGTGTGGCTGACAAACAGTATACTAACATGGAATAGCCAGGAAATGTTGATAACTATTTTTGAAATGTATTAATAGTATAATATTTAACTGCTATTTATTGTATTCCCTCTGGGTAAGTACTCAAGGTTGGGAGCTTCTGGATTAGATTGTTGCATTTTTTAAAGACATTTATTGATATTTTGATGAAGTCTATTATTTTTTTCTCAAATTTAATGTATCATTAAAAGCTGTTGTGATAATTTCTGAAATAATAGTGAATTGTATTATCTTCATTTATTGTTTTATTTGTTGTTGCCGGAATTTTGATCAATTTATACATGAAGAAAGTTCAAAATAAACTATTTCTTGACTTTTTCTTCACTAATTATCTAAATCAAAATATTACTAGTTGATGATGGAAAAGGTTGAATAAGGAGTCTCCACAATATAGAAATTTGTTTTTTCATATTTGTTTAAATCTGTCTTTTTAAAATTTCTACATTATGTGAAGAATTTATAAATATATACAACCTGATCTTTCCCCAAAGTCACTTTAGTTTCATCTTTTACTATGAAAACTTAACAATATTATAAGTACACAGAATGTATATTATACATTATGTATTAAAATTGATATATTATTTTTTATGTTAAAGTTTTGAGTAGCATGTGTATACATAAAACAAAAGAGGTTTATAATGAGGGGGGGGGGTTAATTAGTGTTTTTGATGAAATATCCTTTTATTTTAAAATAAAAATAACCTGAAAAGGCTTAAGGAGCAAAGGTATAGGATTAATGTTATTGCACTGTTAAAATGGAGCTTGGGAATCTTCCAACCTTGGTTTGTATTTATAGCATCAAAGTAGATAAAATCTTTGTATTTCTATTTAATAATTTTATAAATTATTAAATTGGGGGGGGGGAGTTCAGTTAAACTTTGTTTTAAGCAAAGCAACTTTAATATTACAGTTGTTTTATGGTATATAATTAATTAACTCTTGAAGTTCAAAGCCCAATTAAGATAGTTTAAATACATTTCATTTATATCTATATTTAAGCTCTGTAAGTATTGGACAAAAATCTCTAAACTTAGATTTGCAGGCTGAATCTTGACCCTTAAAGGAATACACATTTCTCCCTGATAGTTAGTCTCTATTTGATTACTTAAAATTTAAAAAAACAAAAAGAAATATTGGGGATTTTTTTTAGAACATTGGTTACTTGAGCAATCTGCCATGACTACTTTCTGGAATTAAATATCTTGAAATAATTTGAATACATTTAAATATGCTTTAGCAAGAATGTGCAAATTAAATTGCAAACATTGGTTTTATGATAGGAATTACATTTTATTTTGTGAAGAAACTATGCTTAGTTTTACTAAAATGTAGTCACCTGATTATAAAAGTAAATGACAAATAATATTTTGTCAACTTAAATAACTTTAACAGTTAATTTGATAATCATTATAATCAAATTAAGAATATGAATTATTAGAATATGACTTTTCAACACTTATAATATTAATTTTTGGTTTATATGTTTCTAGAGATTAATTTATTTTAAAATGTTATATTTATTTTATTTCCTGTATTCTTGGCTTGCTTTGGGAAGTATTTTTATTTTTTTGGAGTTTCTTCAGTCTTTGATAAGTGAATTATCTTCAGACAGTTTTATGTTATATTGTTTTTACCTAAAAATATTTTTGATGCATTTAATCCTTATTTTAATCTGCATTTCCACATTTATCATAGCTTGCTGATGGTATTGAATTATTACAATTTTTTATTGACTTTCTGTCATTAAAACATGTTTTAATGAATTACAGATTGCTTTTCTTTTGATTATTAGAGTTTAAATGTACATTGGAGATCCATTTCAAATAATTTTTATATAAAGACTGTCTTATATCAGATTCATTGTTATTGAACATGATCATTTTTAATAAAAATCAAAAATTTGATCACGCTTGACAATCTAGCATTTTATACAACTTTGAGGTCTTGAAGGAACTGAGCAGGGCAAATGTTTAATGAACACTCCATATTTTTTGTCATTGCAATCATATGATTATTCATATAGTAAGCAATAACGAATGGGCTATTTACCAATATTCTCCGACCAGCATGATGAGTTTTATTGTATTTTTGTCTGAAGTCAGGAATCATAGTGGCCTTTCTTTTCCATTGCTCAATAGTTCTTAACTAAAATATCAATTGAGTTTTTTTGAAAATAGGATAAATATAAGTGAATGATCTCCTTTTTTAAATAGAAATTATAATTGTGGCCGACAAAATTAAATTGCAGTATTTACTCCTAGGCAGTTGTAAAGTCAGCAACCAAAGTAGGGGTGATGGTTGAAGGGGAAAGTGCTAAAAGTCCCCTGATTGCAGACCTAGGTTGGCATTTTATGACAATCTTTTATTTTAGTTACCTACAATTGCAGATCACTTTCAAATGAAGAAAGATTGCATGAATTGGGAGAACCATCTAATATTAAATGGGATATTGTTGAACTTTGTGAAGTTAGAAGTGATGATTTAAAAAAATGGACAATGTACTTTACTACAAAGGCACAAATGGACTGAGGGTTCATTATACATAAGAATTGGAAAAATAATATTTTGGAGATTGATAGTATATCAGACAGAATGGCACAGTTATACAAATTAATGAAAAATACTAAATAGAGATTGTTCAAGTTTATGCAGTTGCCATTGTGATGAACTATTAGAGGGTTTTTATATGTATGTACAGATGCTTTTGATCAGACCAAACAATATTTTAAAATTGTCTTGGTAGTCTTTAATGCTATAATTGATAAACAATTGAAAGATGAAAACCTGTGAATGTGGTTATGATAATAGAAATGAGAGAGGATGTGAAATTCGCAGAAAAAGAAAAACTATATATTATTGATTTTTTTTGTTGAGCAAAATGATAAATGGAAATGAAGATGGAAGCATTCAAATAAATGAAAAGCAAAATTGGATTATATTTTGACTAACAGAACATATGCAATTCAAAATTGTAATTTTCGTAGTAGATCAACACAAGAAATAATAATCATTTAATAAGATATAATATACCTGTCACTAAAAACCAGAGATATGAAAACTATTAAAGTCAAACAGTGAAATACTCCAATGGTTCAAACTAGAACTTGCAAATCATTTGAAATCTTAACAGATTTTGAAGATAGTTCAGATTTCAATATCAGTAAGTAGATAACTGTGCAATAAAGGTAGCTGGTACATAAAAGTAGCAATTTTTCAGTAAATTTTTTACTGAAACAAGGCAATATATGAATAAAAGAAGGAATATGAAAAATATATTAAAATGATCCTTTAAGAAGAATTAAATAACTGAAAAAGAGTAAAAACAGTAGCTAAACTTTCCATACAGTAGTGTCACCCAGTGCAAGCCAGAATATTAAATGTTTGTAAAGTTCCTCACTGATGAAAGCCACAAGCTAAAAACTAGTCTGGGAATATTAGATGAGTAGGCATTAGGTAGGAATTTTATGTTCAAATCTTATATCCATTGGTTACTCTGGCTTGCACTGGGTAGAACTGCTGCATGGAGTTTTGCCTCTTTTAACATGTGTAAGCCTAGGAAATGGTGATCATATGGTGAAAAAGAGTTAATGATACAATAAAATATAATTGTGAATTGGCAAGGAATTAAGAAGAAAATATGGAACTATTATTAAAAATAGTTGATATCATGAAATGTATGGTATTCTACAAAAAATTATATACTAATAAAGAATACGAAAATAAAGTATGCCCTACAGTTATTACATCTCAATTGCCCGGCATTTTAAATTGAAGAATAATTAAATATATGAAGGGATAGACTCCAGGAAATGATGTAATTATTATTGATGTCTTAAAAGAAGCTGGTAAAAAATGGAAAAATTGTTGTCAAAGTTATATATCAAATGTCTAAATGATAGAGATGTACTTAGATGATTGGAAGAATACAATAGTAATATTGATGGTAATAAAGATGTTAGAAATTACAGATTTGTTAGTTTTCCATTGGTTTTATACAAAATCTTTACCAAGATAATTGCAAATCATCTACTACAAACTTTGGATTTTAATTAATGAAAAGAAAAAGCTGGGTTTGAATGTGATTTTAGCACAGTGGATCATATCCAAGTATTGAGAGAAATTATGGAAAGGTCCAATTAATATAAATTACCATTATACTTTTGATTTTTAGATTATGAAAAGGCATTTGATTCTATAAGCATTTTTCCAGTGATTAAAGATTCCAGTTAGGGATCAAGCGGCTTGTGGGGTTAATAAAGTTCTGGAAGCTGGAGGCGAAACTAGTAGATTTTATAATTAAAGTTAACCTTGAGGCCCTACCATCTGCTGCATTCCTCCACCACAAGCGGAGGTATAAAATGGATCCGGTGTGTCCACTGCAAGAAAACCGATGAAACAATTTCTCACATTCTTCAGGAATGTGATACCTGGAATAAACTACGCTACTTAACACTGCAAAAGACCACAGATAAAGACTGGTTCTGGGTGGATATGGTGAAAGCTTTTAAAAAAGGCTCCTTTGGCAATATTAGATTGGCACCCTACGTTAACTTTGTCATCTGGTCGGCACGAAATAGAGTAACTTTTGAAAAAGGAATTGATTACAATATTGAGTTATTATACTTCAAATTGCTAAATGATGCCAAGGACCATAACAAGAAGAATGCCAGCCATGGCTAACTGAACAGACTTGGAAACAGGTTAAACTAGGGCCATGCCTTGCCTAGTGTAGTGCATACCTTGTATACTAAATAAATCGATATATTAGTGACTAGAAATTACAAGAGCCCAAAAGGACCATAAAATATCAGGATGATAAATCCTAGGAAATGAAGGTTGCTAAGGCTGAACAAATTAATAGAAGTTTAGGAATACATAGAAGGGAAAGTGACCGCCTTACAAGTGGTATGCCATGCAAATCAAGAAGTAAGCACATATATATAAAGACATTTATAACAGAACTGGGAATGTTTAAAGGGTGAAATAGACTTGTACAATTGGACAATCCAAGGACAATATTCCCACTGCAACTGAAGTGGTTGCCTTGTCTCTTTCAAGCTTATGCCTCCCAAATAGTCATGAGGCACAAATAGAGGTATTTTCAAAATTTAACATTGCAGTTGATATAACAAAATTTTTGAATAACTAATGGAGAAATGGACATGTATAATTGGACAATTTTGTGAACAATAATTTAAGCATAAGAAGTTGGGTTTATGTGTGCGAGTCTGGAAGGGCAGGTGAATTTTGTGTCACTACACATCCAGAACCATAAAAACCTGTTCACCTATCCATATGTTTATACTTGAAAGTTTAAAAATCATATGCATGGAATCAATTGTATGGGTGCGGATGTGCTTGACACGCACCAACACTCCCTAAATTTGTTTGTAACAATTCTTGTTGATTGCATTGTAATATCCAAACTTATGCTTCTCGAATTGTCTTGAGGCACAAATAAAGGCATTTGAAAGTAAAGCATTGAATCATTAAGACAGTTCAGGATATTGTCATTCTGAAAATATTTATCAAAATGTAATAGCAGTAATTTGAGTACATAGTGATACTCAAAAGATTAACATTGAAATGGTTGTATGGCAAAATGATTATTATATCTAAAATCTTTGTTGCAGTTTTGTAAGAAGTGTTTTGTGGATTAAAATAGGAAGATAAGAGAATAAAAGTAAATGGAGAAATTATTCAAGTCATTTAGATTTTACTAGTGATGTGTTTTTTTTTTTTTTGTAAGCAATGTTTTGGAGCTCAAGAATCACCTGAAAGTAAGAGCAAAGATACATGCTACAAAATCTAAAATTAAGTTAAATGAATTTTTTTTTTCAGATAATAAAGAATGATAATTGTTAATTAGAAATTGATAACTAGAAATATCTTGGTTAGATTATTAACATAGGTGGATATATAATGGATAAAATTAATTAAAGAATTAAACTTGGATGGATGCTTTTGATAGAAATAACTTAATATTAAAAGGAAATATATGTGTTTTAAAAAAGTTTTATCAGTTCCTAGTTATAGATCTGAAATTGGATATTTAACATAATAGATCATTCAATGCAGTATGAAAAGATGCATGTTAGGAATAACAAGAGATTGGAAGCAACATATGAATGAGAGAACAAAGAGTATCACTGATGTCATTGAAAAAATTGAGACAGATGGAACTGGCATGGGACATATTTCTGAAAGAGATAAAAATAAATGAATAATTGAAGTTTTAAATCGGATCCTAAGAGATTTAAAAGATCTAGAAAAAAACCCATATATGTGATAGCTGGATGAAATAAGGAAATTTGCTGATGTGAAGAAGAAAAGTTGGGGATCAGACTAACTGCATTAAACTTGGGATTTTTATTCAGCAATGTTAATTTTTATTAGTATTTCATTAGTCTAGAGATTATCCAATAAATAATGATTGAAATTGATGAATTATTCAGTTTTAAGACATTAGTTATTACACATGCATTTTTTTTTTTCTACTTCATTTTTTCTGGACTGCTAATTAGTAAAAAAAAATTTCCCATATTTGCTTTTCAAAAAAGATTGGTAGTGTGGCATAAATCATAAGCCCCCCCCCCCCCCCCCAGTTTTTATTATTAGAAATTCCAGGAAATTAGATATAATTTTGAAAATCTACCTTTTTATTTCTATTATTGTTATTGTATTATAATTTTTGCTTGAGAACTTATTTTCAATTTTTTTTTTTTTACAAATAAATGCTGTAATTAATATTTTATAAGACTAAAAATTTTATAAATATTCTACTTGGCATTTTAATCATACTCCAATCATATGTATCTGGTTTATAATGCCTCTATCTAGATAATAATTCTACCTTGATAATGACATTATTTTTTCATTGTTAAATTTTTTTTTAATAATTTTCCTTTTGTAGGGATCTATGTTTAGCTCTAAAATTAGATTTGTAACAAATTTTAACAGGCAATCGCTAGTATTTTTTTATTAAATGCATTTTTTTTTTAAATGTATAACTTTTAAGCAGAAAGTTTTTCCCATATTGTTAAAAATCCACAAGTATTTTTTTTTCCAAACAAAATCATCATAATGCTGTATTATTTGTTAGACTATTTCCATCAACAAATATTAAGTGTTGATTGTCTTTAAAAAAATTTAACTTTATTTAAATTCCAAATTACATTCAGCTGTTAGTAATACTACACAGATTAGTATACCTGTGTGTGTGTGTGCTACTTCTACTAACTGAATGTAATTTGGAAATTTAAATAAAGTTAAATTTTTCTGAAGACATTCAATACTTAATATTAGATGTTGAAAATAGTCCAACAAATAATACAAGTAAAATATTATCACCACAAACCTTCAGGAAAGTCATCATAAGTTTTGTAGGTATAGCAAATATATATAATAATTAAGTCATACGATTTTAGTGTATTGATAGAATTGCATGAATTGCTGCTCAACTGTCATTTCTAGTATTCAAATTTTTTATGAACTCCTGAGCAACAAACTATTCTTTTTTTCTTGAATATGTAAAATCATTGCCTTAGAGATAATATTGTTTGTTATTGTTTCAAAACAACTCCCCCTAGAGAGAAAAAAAAAGGTACCAACATTTACTTGTTGCTTTGTAAAGTGACGCTTAAGTAAAATAATGCATTACTAATAGTATCTAATTAAATGTAAATTCATTTAATTAATGATAGGATTTAATTGAATCAGCAATTAGAAAATTATACCCACTGATGTAAAAAGAGAAAATCCCTTAGAAGAATGTATGAAATGTTATTAGGAATTGGAAATTTAAAGGTATTAAAGGAAAAACAAAATGAATTTTTACTTTATTTCATGAGTGCTAGAAATTCTATATAGTTATTGACTATAGTCATGTTTAATTGTTTTGAATAATGTCCTTAGGTCACATGTGACCCCAAAAAACATTTGGAATGATCCCAAAATGTTTATAAACTAATCTAAGTTTTTAAAAATTAAAATGCAGGTAAATTAGCTTCTGCAAATAAGCTAATTCCTTTTTTTTAAATTTATATTTGATTATTATATCACAAACTTATTAGCATCTCAAGTGACAATTTGCTTATTTATTTTGTTAACGCTTTAGCATAATTCATGATAGTTTTTGTATGAAAAGTATATTGTGTTGAGTTACAATATTGGCATAACAAAAAAATTTTGTAAATAAGAAGAGGGAAATAATGCTCTATAAAACTAGGTTTATTATAGTCTATAATATTGTAAACTTTAGAAATCTCTTTTTACTGATGTGCTGAATTTTTTTTAAAAGATTTTATTCATCAGAATAAGATGAAAGAATTGAAGAAATGCTTTGCCTTTAGTACAGCAATAGTATGTCAGACTCTAAATCTAAACTTTTGTGGATTGAAGTGCAATCTGACACTTCTGGAATTTGAATTTCATATGCTCTTCAGAATGACTAATAATTTGATTTTTGTGTGTGTGTTGAGTCTATTGCTAAAAAATATCAAACTGAAAATTATCCATTCATTGTCATGTAATATTTTTAATATTGTATCTGACAAATTACTGAATATTAATAATTTTGTTTGATTAGCTATAATTTCTCATTGTGACCCAATTAAATCATATGAAATAATAGAATTATGCAAAGCAATCTCAATGTTTGATTTGTTAATATTATAAGTTTATTTTTCTCTTCTTTTTTTTTTGCAAGATTTAATGTACCCGAATAACCTATTTAATTTTCTTAGAGTAATATATGGCCATGCAAGACTTTACATATATTTTAATTATGCAATTTAAATATTTTAATATAACTTAATTTTTATTTATTTAAGAAAATGCTCCTTTATTTTAATGAGATGGAATTTACAGGATTCAAACCTGTGTACTCTATCTAATAATTTTAAAAAATTATCTACTTCAGCTTCAAGCCGCCATATTGAATTTTTTAAAATACTGGCCTGAGACACAATTTTCACAATAACTTCAGTTTTAATTATGTTAGAGCAAAAACAATTACATTGCTAGAAACTAGAAACATTAAGGAAAACAATAAGCATAAAATAAATAGTGATAACTATATAAAAAATAAGGAAAAAAAGAAATTTTCACATCCGAAATAATTATTATTTTATTGTTTGTTCATAATTTGGAAATTAACATTAACTAAAATTGAAAATACATCTTCAGTGATAATTTCTTTATATTCCTCACAAAATTATCTTTCTAAACATGTATAACATGTCTTACCTGAGTTAATCCACAGTTTCACAATTTCCAAAAGAATTCGGATATGACTTCTTCATTTTTATCTTGTACCCCAAATGTTCTAAATGTCAAAGGTGTCTATAAAGAAAAAGATTCATCCTAATAAAAGATACAAAAGAAATCATCATAGCAATTGGCTTCTTATCTATCTAAAACTAGAAATTGTAGGCTACTGTCTATATCACTGATAAAATAAGTTTCATCTCTTCATTTTATATTTTTTTGTGTACATCAGTGATGTTTATATTCTTTATGGACACCAGTGATGTTTATATTCTTTATGCACACACAAGTGATGTTTATATTTTTTATGCACAGAAGTGATGCTATCTTATTATATTTATTGTACCACATAGATAAAATTTATTTGCATATAGTGTATTTGTTAGCTATAGACTTGAAAATAATGTTATGAAACATATAGCAAAACCAAAGCATGAACAAGAGTAAACAAAAACAAACAAGAATTAGAATTTGATTATATGTTTATGTATGCAATGTTTGTATACATTTGATTATTAGTTTTATAACACATTACTTGTAAACCATATTATATAAACATAATTAATGATTTTCATAATAAATTATTATACTTTTTGAAAAACATTATTTTTATAATAGTGTAGGTAGAACGTTAGAAAATTACTATAGATATGAATTCTATATGCAGAATTTGATTATATGTTTGTGTATGCAATGTTTGTATACATTTGATTATTAGTTTTATAACACATTACTTGTAAACCATATTATATAAACATAATTAATGATTTTCATAATAAATTATTATACTTTTTGAAAAACATTTTTATAATAGTGTAGGTAGAACATTAGAAAATTACTATAGATATGAATTCTATATGAACATAAATAAATATATAACTAACACACACTAATTACAAACTAAAATTAATAAAAAAGATAATTTTATCAAAAAATTAAAAAAAAAAAATTAAAAATGTTACTTATGATATTACGTTGAAGCTCTATTGTAGGCCTTCTTTGTGAATAACGCCGGAGAAATTTTCACTTGCAGTCCGGAAACCATTTTTGTCTTTTATCGCTTCGTGATAAGTACAAAAATTATCAAAAAGACAAAAAAATTAAATACTGTGGTCGATTAAAACTGTTGCCAAAAATCCTCCGATTTTTTTTAAGGTAAAGATCGTTTGAAAGCTAAGATATTGAGCTATAAAATGGCTGTATTTTGATTGACATCATGCTTATACTTTTTACGTCAGTAAAGAAAGAATACAAAACATCATCTGACAAGCGCCAGCAGCGCTCTCGTAGCACTCACAAAGTGCAAAAAGTTAATGCCCAAGCTTTTCATGGTAAAAATATTGTATTGAATTTATAAAAGTTTTAGAAAATGAAATTTGTCATCTAATTTTTTAATTTTATTATATAATTCATGGAAAAGTTTATATGCAAAATTTTTAATAAAATATATATAAGCTAAAAATAAATTTGATCAAAGCTTTCATAAATAAATGATTAAAATCTTAGTTCAAAGCTACTAAATATAGAATATGAACTGTTGTTACATGATGGTATAAAAATCTTACTACATTATAATCAAGAATGGAAAGATTTTATAAAAGTAAGCCTGTTTTATTTTGTTAAAATATTAAGCCATCTAGATAAAACATTTTCTCGTAGTAAAAAAAAAAAAAAAGCACACATAATGGTTAAATTGGCAATTGAAAATTAGTTTTGAAAATGTTAGAAATAGAATTGATTGAATTTAGAAGTTTAGCAGTTAATGATTTAATAAATTAAAGAAATGAGATTCTTATGAAAGATTGCATAGGGATAAAAATCAAATTATAACGTTAATGGTGAATTCAGTGTTTATAAAATAAATAAGTTGCAGTAAGTATATATGCGAGCAACTATTTTTTCAGACGAATTAGCAAACTGAAATATCAACTCTAAATAATGTGTCTATATAAAAGTTCTACTTTATTAAACAAATTTAGATATCCTATGCAGAGATAAATAAAACTGATGAAATTATTGAAACTGTTTGAAATATTTATTCAGTTCTTTGATTTTGTATATATATTTTTTTATCACTGTTAGCACATTACTATGCTTGCATTATTTCTATATATTTGTGATATTTGCTTAATTTAAGTGTGCTTATATTTTTAAGATTTAAATAATATTTAATAGATTTTTGTACAGTTTTTTTTTTATAAAGAGAATAAAGATTTTGTTTTTATTAAACTCTTAGTTTAAAAGTCTCATTTTTATTACTTCCCCACTCTGATTATAAAGAGGTCAACATAAAGATTGCAAAATTTGATCCATAGTCAAAAAAGTTTTATGAGAGATCTATTTAATCTCATTTGCTAGTTTATTACTTGATAATTTTTTAATCTATTGCATAGGTTCCCAAAGTTTTTCGAGCCATCACCTACTTTGCAAGCATAAATTTTGTAAACCTCTCCTCCATTAAAAGTTTTCCGCGTTCAATCTGATATTTTCGATGTAAATAGCAACTAATGATATTGTACTGGATGATGCCTACTCCATAATTCTAACGATGCAAACAAGATATAACATGATGTTAATGTCATGTATCAGAATAAGGCATCAACATAAACTCAATAACAAAAAAAAAGTTTAAATGAGAGAAATCAAACCAAAGTTGATTATATTTCTCGATTTCTCCCTACACAAAACTATTACCTGATAATTTGTATCCAGAAGTTTTAGGCGGTATATCTTTGAAGCACTGAACCTAAATCTCGCCTTTATGCGCCACTTTCAGGAAGAAAAAACACATTTCCAAAAAGGAAATACCACCGACAACAAAACAAAAAAAAAAAATCAGCATGTCAATAAATTTTTAATAATCGCATATAGAGATTAAAAAAGTAATAGTAATAATTTCATGCAATGTAAGTTTCTCTTTTCTCAAATAGATCAGACATATTTGTATTAAAAGCAAACAACAACAAAAAATGTATATATATCTACACCTCAGCATTTACACAAGCATTCCTGCAATTAATTTGGAAGAACTGTTTTAAAGCAGGAAATTGTTAGTTATTTTTTTGACCATACTAGGCGTTTGATGGCACTTTATACTCTTTAACACAAATATTACGTTATCTGGCCTTTTCGACGTTATTAAATTTCAGTATTTACAAATAAATATTTGATTGACTTTTTTTTACAATTTCTTTTTTCGTAATTTACTTTTTTTTAAAATATCAGATGTGATTCTTTACCTTTTTTTTAATACTTGTTTTGTCATAATTACATTTTTCTTTTTTTTTTAAAAGGGTGTAATTTGCTTCTTGTTGCTGCATAATTTACATCTTCCCTTATTGACTTTTTTTAAGGACTTTTTTTTTTTTGGATTGACTTTTTTTTTACAACTTTTTGTGTAATTTACTTCTTTTTTAAATATCAGATGTCATTATAAAAATAGTCCGTCTATTTTTGGTAACCACATGTCTTTAATACATTAAAAAAAAAAAAAGGAAATAATAGAAATGAACATTTTGACAAAAAAGTAAAACTTATTTTCTTTAAATAAACATTAATTTCAATATTTACAAACATTTGAATAACACATTTTAAGTTCGAAGACTAACATATAATTTTTGAACTTGGGGAAAGTATTGTTATGTATGTGTATAATTAAAATACACATACATGCAAAGTAATAATAGTAAATGTTATAAATATTCTTATTAAGCGCTTCTAGCCTTATATAAGTAATAGTAAATGTTGTAAATGGGGATTTAATATTTAAACGTATGTATGTGTATAATTTATCGCATATACATATGTAAGTTATATATATACCTGAAGATAAAAAAATACTTCATTAATTTATATTGAACTTTAATAGTTGTGTTATTTTTTAAAACAGCAAGAAAACAAAGCCGTTTAGATAAGTTTAGCTGACTAAGGAACTTTGCTGATAAACAAGATGTGTAATTAAAAAGTAATCGAGCTGCAAAGATAATCAATCAAACTAAGACTCAAGTCTAAATCTGCTACTGCTAGTGAACTGGGAGGGATTGATCTGACCAGGACAGACAAGATGTGACCAATCAAATCCAGGAAATCAGAACTGGGGAAATGAGTGTAAGTGTAAAGAATTGGACACTTGAAATTGGAAGCTCTACCGATGCAGATGAACTGAAAGGTGACTAACGTTGATTATTTAGCACGGTAGCTCCAGAGTGGACCGCTGGCCTCCGATGTCCAAGAGTCAGCATAGGGACTGTAAAATAGGTCGTATTCGATCTTTATTATTATTTTGGTATGCCTTCGGGTTTATTTGACGTAAATATATAATGTTAATGTATTTGTGTAAATATTTATAACGGTCGGGGAAGAATGATGTTTTACCATATCCGCCATACAGGACGCCACCAGGTTATTTGAACTGGAAAATTTATATAGTAGGCAGATACATACTGTTAGGGTCCAAATTTTACATATATATTTTATTATGACCGTCAGCCCAAGCCACTAGCTTGCAGAGCAACAGAGATAATTTTTAATATAAAAAAAAAATAAAAGAAGCCACTGCCAGTAATAACACACACAAACATTTATTAAACATATATAAAATTTAGAATTATTTATTTTAACTTTTTCCGCGTTGTTGGCGTTAAGTACGCGCTTCGTGTGTTCATTTGATGACGTGTTATTTTCTCGCTTTACTGATGTAAAAAGTATACGCATGATGTCAATCAAAATATGCTCATTTTATAGCGCAATGTCTAAGCTTTCAAATGATCTTTACCTCAAAAATATCGGCTGAAATTTGGATTTTTGGCAACAATTTTAATCGACCACTGTATTTAATTTTTTTGTTTTTTTTTGATAATTTTTGTACTTATCATGAAGTGATAAAAGACAAAAATGATTTACGGGCTGCAAGTGAAAATTTCTCCGGTATTATTCACAAACAAGGCCTACAATAGAAATTCAACGTAATTTTCTCCTAAGTAAAATTTTTAAATTTTTTTTTAAATTTCTGTAAAAAAAAATTGTTTTATTAATTTTAGTTTGTAATTAGTGTGTGTTAATTTGGGAAAATGATTTATGGTGTTATTCACAAACAAGGCCGACAATAGAGCATCAACGTAATTTTCTCATAAATAAAATTTTTAAATTTTTTTTTTAATTTTTTGGGAAAAATTTTTTTTAAAATAATTTTAGTTTGTAATTAGTGTGTGTTAATTTGTAGTTATATATGCTTATATAGAATTCATATCTATCGAAAATTTAGTCTGTGTTTCTAGTTATATATTTATTTATTTATGCTCATATAGAATTCATATCATAATTTTCTAATGTTCTACCTACACTTTTCGAAAATCATTAATTATGTTTATATAATATGGTTTACAAGTATTGAGTTATAAAACTAATAATCAAATGTATACAAACATTGCATACACAAACCTATAATCAAATTCTGATTCTTGTTTATGTTTTTGTTTATTCTTGTTCATGATTTTTGGTTTTGCTATATGTTTCATAACATTATTTTCAAGTCTATAGCTAACAAATGAACTGTATGCAAATAAATTATATCTATGTGGTATAATAAATATAACAAGATAGCATCACTTCTGTGCATAAAGAATATAAACATCACTGGTGTCCATAAAGAATATAAACATCACTGATGTACACAAAAAATATAAAATGAAGAGATGAAACTCATTTTATCAGTGATATAGATAGTAGCCTACAATTTCTAGTTTTAGATAGATAAGAAGCCAATTGCTATGATGATTTCTTTTGCATCTTTTATTAGGATGAATCTTTTTCTTTATAGAGCCCTTGACATTTAGAACATTTGGGGTACAAGATAAAAATGAAGTCATATCCGAATTGTTTTGGAGATTGTGATGCTGTGGATTATCTCAGGTAAGACATGTTATACATGTTTAATGTTTAGAAAGATAATCTTGTGAGGAATATAAAGAAATTATCACTGAAGATGTATTTTGAATTTTAGTTAATGTTAGTTTCCAAATTATGAACAAACAATAAAATAATTATTTCGGATGTGAAAATTTCTTTTTTCCTTATTTTTTATATAGTTATCACTATTTATTTTATGCTTATTGTTTTCCTTAATTTTTCTAGTTTCTAGTAATGTAATTGTTTTTGCTCTAACATAATTAAAACTGAAATTGTGAAAATTGTGTCTCAGGCCACTATTTTAAAAAAATTCAATATGGCGTCTTTAAGCTGAAGTAGTTAATGTAACTTTACTTTAGATTTTAATTTACAATTTAACTTTTTATTTTAGAAGTTCACACAGATGAATTTAATATTTTATTAGTGTCGAGTATGAATAGACTACATAGATTGCATTTGAAAGGAAAATATTCTGTCCGATTTAACTTTAAGTCAAAAGTTTGCAGTCAAGCCAACGCCAATCTATATATTGATGTATTCAATGCAGCATGAATACGACAGCACAATAACATACTGTCAGGAATGCACATCTTAACAGCATGGTTATAGAGAAGAAATTGTCTCTCGTCCAGTACAGGAATGTTACATCTGTCTGGTGAGAACAATAAAAAAAAACTCCATAGAAAGGGATTACGATCCTTTTTGCCGTCTTACTATTCCATTCCATAGGCTAAAAGGGTGATCCAAGGAGCAGGGAATACGTCTGCTTCCGATAGTCAGTACGAAATGGGACTTATTTTGCCCAAGTGCGGCGTATAATGTGATCCTGCACGTAGCGGCTCTTCATACTACATTTACTAATTACACCAATATATCCAATCTATTGATCCAATTTAACTATGAAACAAATAACCTAAGATTTACCCTCCCTTTTAAACTAACTTAACTTTACGAATCTATGCAGCCATTCGTACCCGACTTAAATTTAACATGATTTAATTAAAAGTTTAGCTTAACAGAAAAAAAACAACAAAAAATCATAATAAAACTTAATGAACGGAAAAAATAAATTAATGGAAATGATTTTAAAAAAATAATACATTCAATAAAAATAATTAATAAATAATTTAGTCAGATAGGAAATTCTATTTCTATTTAAATATTGAAAAATTTGGAATTTAGAGTTGTTACTGTTTTCAAATACTGGAATGTTTTAGAATTAATGTTCATTAGTTATATATATGGTTCTTACAGTTTTAAAAAGTTCATCTTTAACAGTAGCTTGCCATTTGGGATCCAGTGTTAATTGTCCCGATTTCCTGGGGAGGCCGGTATGCTGTTGGCCGTTTTATTGATTTATCCGGAGGTCCTTTACTTTAGCTGGTATTTTATTTCCGGGCCCTGATAGCCTGTGGTCTGCAATATGGGAAAACTATGTCATTTTTTTTTATAGAAAAACTGAAGGAATTGAAAGTGCATCTTTCAATCCCTTCTCCTTCCACTTTCTACGACTTAACACATATCACACCTCTCTTTATCACATCTCTTTCCTTTTCTTTTTTCCCCAAACTTTTCCTTTTATATTAAACTTTCGGATCGAGTGGACATTACGTCATGATGATGATGATCCTTTTGTTGAGGTCCGTTTCCTGAGGGATATCTTTTATTGGCCATTCTGCTCCCATTGTTTTTTTTTTTCTATCTGACCTTTAATTATACATTTTGGGATGCCCAAGAGTTAGTTTACTTTAAATAATTGAAAATAATTATTTCCATTTTACAGAATAGCATTAATTAAATTATATACATTTTTAAAGACATATTTTTATCTTTAAATCTTTTAAGTTCTTTTTTCTAAAAATTTAGTTTTAAAATACTTTTTTTTTCTTTAATAAAGTTTTCTTTTAATAATTTTTCATATGTGCGATTTTATATATATAAAGTTTGGATGACTTAATTTTTAATTTTTAAAAACAAATTTTTTTATTTGCGAACTTTATTTTTAATGTCTAATTTTTTAAAAAATAATGTGTGTGCCTGTTATAATATATATTAATGTATATCTTATATATTCTTTCCGCATATGTATTATAATTAAATTTGCTTTTACTAATTCTACCGGTGTTAGTCTTTATTGAGTATAATTATTGTATGCCTATATAGGCAGGGCTAAGTTAGTTCCCTGCTTAGATTGTTCATCAGCGGGTATCCTAGCGGACATAACATTTAATACCAAAAAAATTATTTCCAATGAAGGTATATAACAACTCTCAAAATCATTAATTAACAGCCGTTGAAACATGTCTGGTTACAGCAAGGAACACTTTCGATGGCAGGACATCGACTCACATTTGAAGGTGTAGGTTTGCAATTTTTTTAACCACATGGCTCATCCACAAATGCATTTTTGAGCATCGGGTATAATTTTTTATAATGAAAAAATAACACTCTGTCGTTCACAATTGGCTAAACTTAACACTGTTATGGGAAAAATACACCATTTTGTCAAACAATACTGTATCCTCGAAAAGAGCGTGTATAGTCGCGAGATATAATACAAATCATGCTTCACCAGACCCTTTCCTTAAAAATTTTTCAACATTACTAACTCTCTTCAAAAAAACTAAACTCATTACAATTATTACAAACTAGTTCTCCATCACTTCATGTGTAAGACAATTTAAAATACAGATTTAAAATTATCACTGCCATTTGAAAACAGATACTCGTAAATGATACCGTAAAAAATGTACTAATTCAACTGTTCACAGAAACAATGAAACAAGATGTCTAAGACTTGTAGCGCAACATTACTAACTCTCTTCAAAAAAACTAAACTCATTACAATTATTACAAACTAGTTCTCCATCACTTCATGTGTAAGACAATTTAAAATACAGATTTAAAATTATCACTGCCATTTAAAAACAGATACTTGTAAATGATACCGTAAAAAATGTACTAATTCAACTGTTCACAGAAACAATGAAACAAGATGTCTAAGGCTTGTAACGCTACCCAAATCAGGATTGCGATAAATTAGCAGAAAAACGCATTAAACTAGCCATTTTATTAGGCCACTTAAAGGCTACTTGTAAAGCTCTTTTACAGGGCAAACTTGAAAGCCCTTGTAAAGGCGGTATTACAGGCTAACTTAAATGGCAACAGAAACGGCATATTAATGTGGTATTGGCTATCGACAACGCCATCAAGCGGTTGTATGGTCATAAAAATAAATACTGGAAAATCAAATAACAATTTATTGAGAAACAAAATAAAAAATACAAATAATAAAAAAAATACAATACAATTTATAGCGACAAGACATAATGATAATAAACAAACAAAAAAAAATTATACCATCTGGTTTCCTTCTGGTTTTTTTCCATTAACATCTCCGGACTTAATAACTTTTAAGTGTGCTATAAAACATGACAACAAGATGGCAAGTACTTATTCTCTTCACAGCAAAATATAGGCATTAAGTTGTTCATCAGCATCAGCTAGCATCTGTGGCTACATGACAGCAACATAGAAGGAATCTGATTGGTGCTCTAATATTGGGAGTTTACTCCATTAGCATTTTTAATGATAAAATTTAGGAATTTTCATATTTCTCAGCCTTCTTTAGAAATTATAATAATAACAGCCAACCAAGAGTCGATCACACAATTCTAGAGGGACCATAATTTGAAGCTAGGCCAGCTCTGCCTTTTATAAAGTTCTCCACTGCTTTATGACTAGAATATTTCTTAGTTCAATGAACCTTTAACCGCTCAGCAGACAAAAACGTAGCAAGGAAAACAGCAAACTCAGAAGACCTCCCCCAATCAAATACCTGCTGAACATCTTTTGTAGCACACCTATAATAATACAAATTGAGTACTCCTCTTTTTACTATTACATCCATTACCGCCAATTTCTTGGATAATTGATCGTAACACAATTGATGTAGTTTTTATCTTTCACTTACTTTCTTTTCCCACTCAGACTCTTTAATTCCTCCAAATGTTCCATTTACATATAGTTTCTAATTTTAATACAATAGAAATATCCTTTTCTCTTTCCCACCTTTACAAAAGATTCAAAACAAAAAAATCTGTGATATTGCAATTTTTAGATTCTCTCAGCTGATATTGGCCTTAAATTACTTTATTTTTTAAACAAAAAATATAATGATCAGGCTGACCACTTCTATCCATTAGTAACCTTTAAAATTAACCATACAATAATAACCTACATTCTTTTTAACTTGTTAATAGAGAAAAAAAACCCCCGTCAAAAACATGCAAAACATTTACAATTAGTCCCCCTTTTTTTTATATTCTTGCACATAAACAATTTATAAAATAACCATAAAATCGTCAAAATAAGGTAAAAATTAGCGGTTTGAGAGTTACAAAAAGCTAGAGCACCTGAATGCCCCCCCCCCCCCAATGCTTCTGAACCATTATTGCCCTCTTGAAGGCTTCAGCACTGGGGGGGGGGGGTACCGCCCACTTTGGGAACCACCGATCTGTTGTATTGAGTATTAATGTTTTTTATGCTAATTGATTTGTTAATTTAATTATAAATTAAGATATTGGAGAATTTAGTTGTTATAATTGTACATTCAATTTTCTGTATGCTAAAAATAAATAATGGCAAGTATAGTTAATAGTTAATCATAGTTTATTAACTTTCTTGTTGGCAGCTGTAAAACTAGTTGGTAATATCTTTAGGCTGCTGGTTCTTAATTTTGACATGAGCATATATGAGATGTAAAAACTAAATCTTTTATGATAATCTTTTTTCTCAACTTTTTTTTTTATATGTGTTAGTTTATAATAATAAATTTTTTTTTTTTTTTGAAGTTATGCAAAGTTCTTGAACTAAAGAAAAGTTAGAATGACTAGTCAGTAGGGAAATATGATCAACCATTTGTATCTAATCTTCAATGGTAGTTTGTCATTTCTTGTCATCTCTTAAAATAATTTATTTTAGCATTTCAAATTTATAGTCACATCATAAAATAATGAATCCTTTTAAAACATTGAGTTATTTTATGTATTTATTTCAATTTATATTACCTTTCTATTCACTTGTTTATTATTCATGTCTTCAAAGCTACAGTTGGAATTGGGTTCACTATCTTTTAGATAATTTTCTTTTCTTGATTTTTTTATTTATTTTTAAAATTCAAATCTTATTTTCTAATATTTGTCTGAAAGTTTGTAATGATGGTATATTATAAGATGTAATATGTTGGACTATTTCCATCATTTATGAGTGAATGTTGAATGTATAGAAAATTTTAAACTTTATTTAAACTTTTCAAATACAAACAACTTGTTAGTAATAACACACAAATAGACAATACAGGTTAGTAATTACACAACGTTTAGAGTAGTAGTATTCACTCTTCTTCAGGTGTTGCTAGCCTATATGCACAGTGACAATATTCGCTTAGAAGTTGAACTCGCATCTTTAGATTCTTGTATATCGAATTTAAGGCAAACACTCTACCAACTGAGCCATTCTGTCAAAGGCAACATATAGTAGAAATTTGATATATTTATATATGAGGGTTAGTTCAAATCCTCCTGAGTCCTTCAATTTTTTTTTAAACAGTCTAATTATTTTTATTTTTTCCTAAGAACAAGATTAATTAGAGGCTTCCATACATTGTGTATTCCCACACTAGGTTGACTTATAGGATTATTTACCATTGTCATATGAGCAGCTTTCTTGAATTTTCTTCTATGCATTTTTTCCTCTTTATCCAATATCTTTGTATTTTTTCACTTAAGCATGTGGTCATTAGTACATACATGATCTGCTATGGTAGACACATCTGTTTTTTCCTCTTTTAACCATTAGTTTGTGTTCCTTCAATCGTTGTTCAACAGGGCAACAGGTCTCACCAATGTATTTCCTTCCACATTTGCATGATATTTCATAGATGCAGTTTTTGTTCTTCAGCATTTCCAGTTTAGGCTTAGTAGAAGTAAGCATTTCTCGAAGTGTGATGTGGCTTTGGAAAGCAGTTCTAATATTATATTGACTGCAGATTTTCTTTAGTTTGTCCACCATTTCTGGTATGCATGGATACACTACTGTACCAATAACTGTTTTCTCTTTTGCTCTGTTCCATAATGATAGTATAATTCCTTGTTTAGTGCTTCTTGTATGATTGGATGTATATGCCAAGTATTTGCCAGTGTGTGTTGGTTTCCTATACACTGTTGTTTTTACTTTGCTCTGAGGGAGTCTTGTCACAAGAACATCCAAGAATGCCAATTTTTGTTCTTGTTCTGATTCCATCGTGAAATTAATTGTAGGAGATATGTTGTTAATGTGCATCCAGAAAGAATTAATTGTACCTTGCCATGTGGCCATACCACAAATGTATCATCAACATATCGAAGCCACACTTTAGGTGGACATGGAGAAGTATTTATGGCTGTGGTTTCAAGTTCTTCCATGTAAATGTTGCTGAGCAAGGGTGTTTACAAATGTACCATGTGATGAAGCATTGTCTATTGTAAGGAAAAGGTTATATGATGATAATAGTCTACAAACTAAAACAGCTTTATGTATTGATAGTATAATGGAATTATTAACATTCTGTGTAACAACAACACACTTTCAATATAACTCAGAATTCTTCCAACAAAATCAAGGGATGGCTGTGGGATCATCACTGTCACCCTTGCTCAGCAACATTTACATGGAAGAACTTGAAACCACAGCCATAAATACTACTCCATGTCCATCTAAAGTATTGCTTCGCTATGTTGATGATACATTTGTGGTATGGCCGCATGGCATGGTAAAATTAGTCTTTCTGGATGCACATTAACAACATATCTCCTACAATTAATTTCACGATTGAATCAGAACAAGAACAAGAATTGGCATTCTTGGATGTTCTTGTGACAAGACTCCCTCAGGGCAAAATAAAAACAACAGTGTATAGGAAACCAACACACACTGGCAAATACTTGGCATATACATCCATTCATACAAGAAGCACTAAACAAGGAATTGTACTATCACCATGGAAGAGAGCAAAGGAGGTTTGTTCAGAAACCAGTGATTTGGAAAAGGAAAAGACTCACATAGAACAAATGCTTATGAAGAATGGTTATCCATCAGCAGTCATCAGAAAAACCTTCAATAGACAACACAAAGAGACACCAAAAGAATAAACTGTTATTGGTATGGTAGTGTATCCATACATAGCAGGAATGGCGGACAAACTAAAGAGAATCTGCTGTCAATATAATATTAGAACTGCTTTCCAAAGCCATACCACACTTCGAGGAATGCCTACTTTAACTAAGCCTAAACTGGAAATGCTGAAGAACAAAAACCGCATCTATGAAATACCATGTGAATGTGGAAGGAAATACATTGGTGAGACCTGTCACCCTGTTGAACAACGATTGAAGGAAGACAAACTAATGGTTAAAAGAGAAAAAACAGATGTGTCTACCATAGCAGATCATGTATGTACTAATGACCACATGCTTAAGTGGGAAAATACAAAGATATTAGATAAAGAGGAAAAAAGCATAGAAGAAAATTCAAGGAAGATGCTCATATGATAATGGTAAATAATCCTATAAGTCAACCCAGTGTGGGAATACACAATGTATGGAAGCCTCTAATTAATCTTGCTCTTAGGAAAAAATAAATAAAAATAATTAGACTTGTTAAAATAAAAAATAAAAAATTAAAGGACTCAGGAGGATTTGAACCAACCTCATATATAAATATAACAAATTTCTACTATATGTTGCCTTTGACAGAATAGCTCAGTTGGAAGAGTGTTTGCCTTAAATTCAATATACAAGAATCTAAAGGTGTGAGTTCAACCCCTAAGCGAATATTGTCACTGTGCATATAAGCCAGCAACACCTGAAGAAGAGTGGAGAATAATACTACTCGAAATGTTGTGTAATTACTAACCTGCATTGTCTGTTTGTGTGTTATTTACTAACAAGTTGTTGTATTTGAAAAGTTTAAATAAAGTTTAAAATTTTCTATACATTCAACATTACTTATAAATGATGGAAATAGTCCAACATATTACATCCTATTTTCTAATTATTATTATTTTTTTAGGTTATGTACATTACAAATTTTTTTGTTAGGGCTTATTTTTAGTTAGTTACTTGTTTCTAATCTTGAGTTACCTGTTTATGATATTTATAATTTTTCCTCTTTTCAAATTTGAAACTAATGTCTAATGCATTCCCTTACTAGTTATTTTTATTTAATCTTTTTACTTTTATATTTTTAATTACTAATTGCACAATATTTTTAATGTTGATAATATATCAGATATTTTTTGGGAAATAAATGTCTGCTATTTCATTAGATTAATTTGGCTTATTTTATTAGGTTTATATTTTTGACATATTTTCCTATTTTGCTAATATTGATGAGTTTATTCCTCCTAGTTATGTACCTTATGTGCTGGTATATAGGACCCCCCCCTTTAATAATAACCTAAAATATGGGGTGCGTCTTATGTGCTGGTAATCAAAATTATGAGTTGAAACTTGAGTCATTCTAGAAGTTCTAATTCATATTAATATACTGTAACGGGATTGGGGGTATATCAAAATAGAAAGAGCCTGAACCTGGGGTGATGGAAAAATCATCATCACTCCCAAGTCAACATTTCAAATAATTTACAAAGTATAATATATAAGTAATGTAGTATTTTATAAGAGCATCATAAATGATCATTTAGTCAAAATCTATTAAAATCAACAGCACATCTTGTGGCTGGATTGGAAATGGGTCTTCTGTAGACCAGGCTAACTATTGAGCCTTTGCCAGCTTGGGCAATTATTTAAACGTAACTTGGACGCACCAACTTAGTGCCCATCCATTAGACTACACAATAATCAGAAATCGAAACAATAATGCTGGGACATTTAAAACATGCTGATCATCATCAATGCTCTGGCCACTTAAGTACCATTAATGTACTGGCCAACTATAAACTTAAATTTGTAATAAAACTAAACTAAAATCAAATATAGTGCATGGGCTTTAAAGAGTATTTTTTTTTGCACCAACCAGGATGATGATTGATCATCTCTAGATGCCCCAAAAGCACTAATATAATCCCCATTTATATATTCATCCCATGCACGAATTTAGCTCAGAGAACATAAGCTTTATTACTGTATGTGACAAAGAGATGATGCAATACAATTTTTTTTTTTCTCAAGTGTCATAGCATCGGCCGGGATGCGAACCCGCAACCTGGGTAACTGCTTGTAAGGCAGTCGCGCTGACCTCTCGACCAACAATGCAAAATGACAATTTTATTAACAATAATAATAAAATGGAAATTAAGATCCGTAAAAATAAGATTACTCATATGTAAAGTTTCTGATTTTGATTACAATACAAAATTTCAAATGATCACATTGCGATTTACATAATTGCTATTTAAAATTCAAATTGTTACATTGATTTACATGATTAATACATTAGGTTTACTTAAAACCCATTCAGCACCCAGGCATGTGGCTTGATACAAAATAAACATGTTTAAATTGACATTTAATGAAAAACAAATGATCTGACACACATTGGTATTTACCATACAATTGACATATATACACACACATGCATGTGCGTGAATTTTCTGAACATATTTGATTTGTTACAAAATAATTATCAAAATCTTAAAGTTGTATAAAAATACAATAAATGATTATAGTTTCAGTTAAATGATATATATTTTACATATTATGTTTACTGAAACACATATATATAATTTGCACAGACGTGCATAACATTAATTTATCTTCATAACATTTGTATTTATCACAATAAAATTATTAAAGATTATTTTCACAATTTAATTCTCTTTGCTGAATATAGTCTTTTTCTTTAAAATAAGAACTACCAAATTTTTGTCAGTTAATTGATTTAAAATGTCTTTCTTTTTCCTAGTCTAAAAGATTTTTGGAAATCTTTTTTTTGACTATGAATTATAACTTTGTACTTTTTTTTTTTTAAATTTTAAATATAACTTTAAACAGTTTTTTCTTCTTTAATACACGATTTTGAACTATTGTTTTATATAGTTCTATCAGTTATAAAAATGTCATTTTACTAAGGAAATTATTTAAAACTTCGTTATCATATATAATACTACTCACATTTATAACATTTATTAATCCAGCAATAACTATTGGTTACACTAACTGTATATATGTTTATCTGTGCTTCTCTGCCTTTATCTGATGTAGCATCCATGTAATTAATTCTTCAGCTGGCTAAGATTCCCTGGGCAAGTAGGAAGATTTTTTCTTGATGAGTTTGGTTTTAGTGATTGTCATCATCAGGAAAAAATATAATCCATGTAAATTGTTGATCTGTAATTGATCTCTTTCTGTCTAGGATTATTCCAGGCAAGCAGCTGTCTTGGTTTGATAGATTTCAAGCAAGCAATTGTCCTCTCCACGTTTAAAGCTATGAATTTCAGCACAAAGAAGTGGATCCTTTTCTCAATGTAAATTCATACTCCTGTGAAGGAAAATAGTAGCAGTTCCTGAATCTACTGTCCTGCCCTCAGCTACATCAGTTCATGGTAACTATTCTGCCAACTCTAGTCAGCTAAAACCAACTGATGCAAACTTCAACAAGCTGCAACAAAATATTGTAACCTACTCTGCAGCTGACCCGTTCTTACAAAAAACTACTATTCATGCTGTTTTTTTTTCGAAAAAATCACTATCGCGACTGCAGCTGATATTTTTATCAGCCCTTTTATTGAATCATCTGAGGTGATAACAACACACTGGATTGAAAACAAGAGTTTTATTTTTATCTCTATAATTCCTTGAAATCTACATACGTTTTAATTAATTAAAAAAATTTCAAAAACAAGTATGGTGTTTTTACATTTCAAAATCGGAATAATAATAATAATAATAATACAATATTTATATTTATTCAGACCTTTTAAAAGTTTAATTTATAAAACAATTTTTATTTTAAATCTGAGTTATTATTTATTATTATTTTTATTTCAATGAATGTAGAAAGTATCTACTACAATTTTTGTCTGTGTTTATCTCTATTTTTCCTTTCAACTTTATATATATTTATGCACAGACACTAAATTATTGTGTTATGTAGTCCAACTGGTTACAATACTTATATAAGTATTCTATTGCATTTTGTTCTTTTGTGAGACAAATATTTACAAATATACATGTACATAAGCATGCATATAAGTTATATATAGCTACACAATATAGTCAGTCTAAAATACTGTAACCTTTACAAATGCTAGCCACATGTAAGAATAGAAAGTGTGGCAGTTAGTTACTTTCAAAACAATACTATGATATGAATACAAATCAATAAATAAAAAGTATTATAACATTTGTTTTAATTCCAAAACAGTATTAAAAAAAAAGAAAAACAAGTTAGAAAAATTAATTTTATATGTTGCTTATAATTAAAGAAAAAGAATTATTAGATTTAAAAAAAAACAAAACAATTAAGGCCTATTAATTTTTTTTTTAAGAAAAGATCTTACTTCGTTTAAAATAAATAAAGACAAGAGAAATATTTTTTTTTAAATAAACAAAACTACTTACGTTTTCACAAAGTTTGAAATTAAATATATAATTTAAAAATGATATATATAAAAGAAAAAGTTAAGGAATATTATAATTATAAAAGAATTTGTATAAAATTATTGTCTAACAAAATTTAATCAGATTAAGTTGTTAATCAGATTGGATTAATTTATGTGTAATTAATTAAAACTAATGGAAAATTAAAAACAAGCTAAGGAAAAAGAGGGGAGAGCTCAGTTTAGGCAATGGTTCTTTTAAGTATAAAGGGTTATTACAATATTATTGGTTTTGCAGCTCATCATTCTTTCTTCACTCAGGCATAAATTATAGTCTATGTGTCGAACTTCATGATGATTGATTCAACAGCCAAAGTATGGATAAAAAACAATATTATAGAGCTTTACCGATGCTGCACTGCTAAGCCCGGATGTATGCTCATTTGTCTGGACACAATGTAGTTCATAATTGAATTATCCGGAGAGCTTCTGTCCAATCCTGAAATATAACTGAACTTAAACTATTTTCTTTAATTTTTTTTATCCTATGCTAAATCTTATGCCTACACAAATACATGTCAAATATGCTTCTGTAGACAGAAGAAGAAATGTGATCTAAATGCTTCTAAGTAAAACAAGCTGAAAAAGTTTTAAAAGCCTAATGTCTCTGAGGAAAAAAGGTTAAAACTTTAATTTCTCTTGACAAAATAGGGTGAATTTATTGGAAATAATTCTGTAACGTCCTCTATGAAGTAAAACAAAAGAAGATTGATAAACGTTAGGCTTAATGAAAAGAACTTTTAGCCAAACAATTTTAAATCTCTAGAGGTGATCACTTAAAACCTAAAAGGTGGTAAGATTTATAATTACCTGCCTGTTGTGTGTTTTATATAATCTAAAGTATTATTTTTTTGTATTACTGTAAAAATAATGTTAACTAGAATCCAGATATGTTTATTGAATTAATTAACTAGAAAGTATAATGTAATAAACATTTTTTTTGTTGTTAATCTAGATTCCGTTCTCTTATAAATCTTATCATTTAAATGTAGTGAACTATTTACATTGTTTGTAAAATATGTTGATTTAAAAGGTCCATATTCTGATAGCCAGTGATATACCAAGCTAGTTGTGACATAGCTTTATCAATGCTGAAGGATATTTAAACTCTTCCCATGGATTTCTCATTGATTGGGATGGAGCTCTGTTTAAATCTAGTATAAATTTTATGTTCATTGAAGATTTTCCTTAGTAAATTAAGAGCAGATTTGGTTTATTAGATTTATATAATTACTACCTGGTTTGACCATTAGCATAATTTATAAATAAAATTTATAAAAAAAATATGTAAAATTATATTTTCCCTCTTCACTTTGTAACTGTTATATTTGTCTTTCAATATGAGTATATGATGGTTACAATATATATATAACATAATCATATCATTATCAGAGCAAAACATTCAAAATAACTTAATATTCTCATAATTTAAAAAAAAAAAATTTTAAATTAAATGGGTTAAAATACAAGAAGAAAGTTCTCTCAAAAATATAAATCTATTCACCAATCCTTTTAAATAAGCAGTAACTGTTAATAATGTTAATATTGATGAATTTGTGTTGTTTATTCATTGTTTCAAATTTAAATTATTTTTTTAATCTCATTATTACATGCTGACTATATTGTATAGCTTGCATAAGAAATATCAATTTATGAGTAATAGTTCAAGAAAGCTTATCTCCAGTAAACTATTTTCTTTGTCTAAGGCTAATTGCTTTTTTTTGCTTTGCATAATATGGCTTGATTGTAGCTCATGAGTTGAGGTGATTTATTAATGCAGTAGCGAATATTGCCAGCTAGTGCAAGCCATAGTAATCAATGGATGCTAGGAGGTTAATGCATCAAAATCATTATTTAATGCCTATTCAATATCTCCATGTTAGTTTCTAGCTTATGATTTCCATCAGTGAGCAGCCTCTTATCTAAATGCATGCACTACATCTATATCTTTGGTTCTAATACATCTCTCCAGTAGCAACTTTTTACCTTTTTCAGTTAATTATATACAGCTATGAGCCCAAACTGAAAACACAATGTTTTCAATATTATACAGATATGAACCCAGTTCAATACCATTTTTGGTGCCTTTTTGTTAATAACTATAGTCACTAGCATTCTTTGGCTAGGATTGGTATTAGATCACTATAACATCAGATAAACACCATTCCTTATGCTTATACAATCTGTTAACACAGTAACAACTTTCTCCATAAAATATTGTTACCTACTGCAAGCCATAGTAATCAATTGATGCTACAAAGTTAATTCATCAATCTCCTCAATGTTGTTCTTCCACTTTTTATTTATAATGAATCCTACTTCACTTATATTTTTTATTATTTGTGCCTTTACAGTAGAGTACATGTCCACTTTTTAAATCAATTGTCTCTTCACCTTTTCCACAAAGTTCAATAATGTCCCATTTAATATAAGGCAATTCTTCTTTAATTCTTGCAATCTTCCTTCATTTGAAAGTGATCTGCAATTTTAAGTACCTAAATAAAAAATTTGTCATGAAATGGCAGCCTGGGTCTACAATCAGATTCTTAGAATCCTCCGCCTTTGGCCACCAACCGCTGCCTTGGTTGGTGATGACTTTACAGTCTCCTGGAAATAAGGGCCATAATTTATTTTTTGTTTGTCATGATTGTATATAGCTATTGGAAAAATATTTATCATTTACACATACATTCATTCTGCTTTATCAGGCAATTGAGAAGAAAGACCATGGTGTTTTCTGATCTTAAATTCAGAGTTAAAAAGCCAATAAACTCACCATGCTGGCTAATGCGTGTTGGTGAGCAGCCCATCCATGTTCGTATGCTATATGAATAATCACATAGTAGTAACAGCTGCAATGACAAGAACTTATGGGATGAACACTAGGAATTTATCCTGCTCGGTTTCTTTAAGGCCTCCAAGAGGAATCAATACTAATCAAAATTTGTAGGTGATTATAATTATTAAAAATCTAAAGACACCAAAATATGTAGATACTGAACTCAGTTGAGATTTATGGAATTATACAAACAAATTAGTTTGGATTGAAAGCGTTAGTTATGTTTTCAGTTTGGGCTTATAGCTATTTAGTTAACTGAAAAGATAAAGGTGGCTGCTGGAAGGATGCATTAGATCCAAAGATTTAGGTGCAATGCACTCATATCTAAGACTCTTCACTGATGAAAGTCATAAACTAGAAACTAGTTTGAGGATATTGGATGAGTAAACACTATATAGGGATTTTGATGTATTAATCTTCTAGCATCTATTGATTACTGTGGCTTGTATTTGGTGGTAATATTGTATGGAGAAAGTTGCTACTGGCTTAACAGATTGGGTAAGCATAAGAAATGGTGGTTATGTTATGCTATAATATAGTCTTGATAACTTTTGTTTGTATTAAATATTAAATTTATGTAATATAATTTTGTTTTCTGATAATTTTTTTTTTTTTTTACAGTTTTCAAAAATTTATTTTCTAAAATTTATTTGCACAATAATAATGTTAAATTTCTTTTTTTCTAATTATTCATTTAAAATTTGTTATTTTCAAAGTATAGTTGATCTATTTGAATACTTATCATATAGTATTAACTTTGTTCGCTTTATATATATATATATTGTACCGGACACCACTTCATTTTTATCACTAGACCAGAGACGGTAATGTATTTAGGGCATAGGGCAAAAATAAAGCTATTATCCTGTTTCAATAAAATGGCACAGAAGAGATTTTCTCCAGGCAGTTGGAGTAATACAAGACTAAGATTATTATTTAAAGGACAGGGTAAGGGTAATAGAAACTTAAACAATTATAGACCGATAGTGGTAACATCAGTTTTATATAAAGTTTTTTCATATATTGTGGCTGGAAGAGTTGCAAAATGGATGTAAGAGAATAATGTAGTGGGGGAAATGCAAGGAGGTTTTAGATCAGATAGACCTACAGGAGATAGTTTATTTGTAGTTACACAACTTATGGATATTAGTAGGAATTCAGGTAGACAGTTATATATGAGTTTTATAGATATAGAGAAGGCATATGCTAGGGTAAATAAAAATAGATTAAGAGTAAGTTTAGCAAATTTGGGAATGGATGAAGCTTTAGTGGATATTATTAAGAAATTATATGAAAATAATCACTATACGTATCAATTAGGGGATATAGAACCAGTTAAAGTTAAAAATGGGGTGGGACTAAGGCAAGGATGCTCTATGTCACTTATTTTGTTTTTGTTGTATTTGAGTGAAATGGAGAGAGCAATAGATAGACTAGGAAGAGGGATAGAGATACCGTTAATAGGTGGAAAGGGAGTATAATACTTTATGGGATCTTTTTTTGCGGATGATGTCTTTTTGTGTGCCGAAAAAAGAGAAGATATGGAAGTTATGCTGAGGACTTGCACAAGGATGGGTAAAGAGATGGGGATTAAATTTAGTGAAGAAAAATCAAATATAATGATGGTTAATACTGGGGAAAGAGAAGACATAGAAGTTTCATTGGGGAATATAAAGTTAAATGTGGTAAATAGATATAGTTATTTGGGAATCATCTTAAGTAATCAGAAAAAATTGCTTGGATGAATGGGAGAAAAAATTGATAAATGAAGCAAAGAAAAGAAAGGGTTTGATAAAGAAATTAAGTGTTTTCAAATAATAAATATAGCTAGAATTGTATGGGAGTTGCAGTAGCAGGGTTAACATATTGTAATGAAGTGTTATGTGTTAGTAAAGGGTATTAGATTACTTAGAAAAAGTACAAAGGGAAGTAGGAAGACATGCATTAGATGCAGATGTGTGGACAGCAAAGGAAACAATTCAAGGAGAAATGGGATGGTCAAGTTTTTATATGAGATAGGTAAAAAGTAAAATGAAAATGTTTGGTAGGTTGCAGTTTATGGATAATAAAAGAATAGCTAAAATAGTTTTTAATTGGGTTACGAATAAAGAACAGGCAACAAGATGGGTGAGAAAGGTAATGCGGTATGCAAAAGATTTGGATAAAGAATTTATATCAGTATACTTGTACAAAAGGTGGGATGATTGTGTTAGGATGATTGTTGAGTGTTATAGTGGTAAGGAATGGGATAAAAGAATAGATGCATTAATAAAGAATAGGGAGTTGGAGAGATGGAGAACTAGTATGGAGAGTAAAAAGAGTTTAAATATATATAGAAGTAAACGGAACATTGGGTGTGAGTTAATTTATGATAATAGCAAGGAAAATAGTTTATTGTTTAAGGCTCGAACGGGATCTTTAGCAACAAGAGAATATACATGTAAATGGAAAAATATGGGTGATTTAGTCTGCAAATTGTGTAAGGAAGACATAGAAAATATTAGGCATTTGTTAATTGAATGTAAATGATTGAAAACAGAAAGGGTACAAATAATAAAATTATGGAAGAATAAATATGAACAAAGTCATTATACAGAAAGTGGGTTATTGGTTTTTATGCTGGGTTTGGGAAATGATAAGGGGAATTTAGATACAATGGCCATAGAGATGACAAAGATTATGTTGTGGAAATGGGATGGAGCAGATTATGGTAAAACATAGGATGGGGAATGGAAAGGGAAGGTAAAGTGGCTAACTTGTTACTCTGGGCATAGTTGTTGAGAGATTCCTGACTCCGTTTAAGAAGTCACATTGTATCACATCGCATCACATCACTTGGAAGATTATGTTGTGGAAATGGGATGGAGCAGGATATGGAGAAATTTAGAGTGGGGAATGGAAAGGGAAGGTAAAGTGGCTAACAGTTTCTCTGGACATAGCATCTGTGAGATTCCTGACACCGTATAAGAAGTCACAATGCATCACATCACATCGGAGGCAATTCAAGGAGAAATGGGATGGTCAAATTTTTTTATGAGGGATGCAAAAAGCAAAATGAAAATGTTAGGTAGATTGCAGTTTATGGATAGTAAGAGAATAGTCAAAATTGTATTTAATTGGGTTATGAATAAAGGGCAGGTAACAAGATGGGTTAGAAAGGTAGTGCGATATGCAGACGATTTGCATAAAGAATTTATGTCCATATATTTGTACAAAAGGTGGGATGATTGTGTTAGGAGAATTGTATCATCTTATATTTCATATATAACTTATCTACTTTTTTCTCCCTCTATCTTTTGCTTTTTATATTTCAATATAAACTTCATTAACACTCCTTTAGCACTTTAAGCAAGCAATCTATTTATTTATAACAGTTTTGACTGTCCTAGCATGGGTTTGTAAAAGGGGGAAGAATGATTTTTTTAGTTTAGTGTTTGATTTTTTGGTGGTTTTTTTGGTTATTGATTTTTTTGATTTAGATTTATGATTTTGATTTTTTAATTATAATTTTTTTAAATTTTGATTTTATTTTTAATTTTAATTTTTGATTATTGATTTTTTGGTTTTGGTTTATTGGATTTTTGGTTTCATTTATGTAATTTTAATTATGTAATTTTTATTTATGTAATTTAATTAGGTAGAAAATAATTTTAGGTATTTTTAGATTAATGTTTTAATGGTTTTTAATCATGATGTGATGTTAAAATATGAATTATTTTCATATATTTATTTTGTTTGTAATTTTAAAGAATTTTTAATTTTTAATATTTTTAATTTTTTATGTTTTGGATTTTTTAAAAGATTTAAAAAGTTTTGTTTAAAAGTTTTTGGATTGAGTTGTTTTTGCTTTGCAATATTTTGTTTTATTATTATTTTATAATGATGACTATATGAAAATATAAAGAAGAATTTTGGTTGTATTGATGTAATATTTGTATAATTTTTGTTGTTGATCTGAAGAAGACTGCTAGGATAGTCGAAACTTATAAATAAATAAAGATTGTTTGCTTAAAGTGTTAGAGGAGTGTTAATCAAGTGTAGGAGGATTGTTGAGTGTTACAGTGGTAAGGAATGGGATAGAAGAATAGATACATTAATTCTTCAACCGTCTCTTACGAGGATCCTCATCGACATCTGACGTCACTCTAACTCTGCTAGTTCTTATGCTAGAATATTCGTTTGACAGGTATTGATTAGGTTTTTAAAAGTTCTGTAAGATGGTGCCCTCTTCCGAATTATTTTACAAGTAAAAAATCAAAAAAACCGCATTTAAACCTAAACAAAGAAAGAACATTATCAGTGATTGGTTATCAGTGAGTTCTCAGCCGAAAAAGACATTCTGATTGGCTGGAAAGAACAAAGAAACCGCCTGATCAAAGAAAATAAAGAAATACGCTGAGATTTTCATTTCGAATGCAATTTTAAGTATTAAAAAAATATAATTTAAGAAATTAAACTAGTTTTTTAAAAAATATACTAAAAAACAAAATTATTTTCGAAAAATATTGAAGATTTTAGTAAAAATATTTAAGATTTAGCAAAAAGAAATCTTTACTTTTCCAGAACGTAACATTGAAAAAAAGCATTTGCGTCACCACTTTTTTGTTTAGACATTCGCTTTATATTTGCCGAAATTGAATATATTTTATAATAAATAAATAGCAATTTATTTTTGAAAGAACTTTCGTTCTCTTTCAATACCCTGAAAAATTATTAATATACTTTTTATAAACGTATCTGAGTTGAATTTAATATTATAGGCGAATATGTTTTAACAATAGGCTTTGTCTTCAGTTTGTGAGTTGGCCAATTAAAAGATTTCATTTTTACCTCATACAACCAATAATATAATTAGCGGTTTAAGGATTAATAAAGAATAGGGAGTTGGAGAGATGGAGAACTGATATGGAGAGTAAAAAGAGTTTAAATATATATAGAAGTAAACGGAATATTAGGTGTGAATTAATTTATGACAATAGCAAGGAAAGTAGTTTACTGTTTAAGGCTCGAATGGTATCTTTAGCAACAAGGAAATATATACATAAATGGAAAAATATGGGTGAGATAGTCTGCAAGTTGTGTAAGGAAGGCATAGTAATATTAGACATCTGTTAATTGAATGTAAATGTCTGAAAGCAGAAAGGGTACAAATAATGAAGTTGTGGAAGAATAATGATTATACAGAAAGTGGTTTATTGGTTATTATGCTGGGTTTGGGAAAAGACAAGGGGGATTTAGATATAAAGGTCATGGAGTTGACAAAGATTATGTTGTGGAAATGGGATGGAGCAGCATAGAGAAGAATATGGGAAAATTTAGGGTAGGGAAAGGGAAGTCATTGTGGTTAACAGGTTTCTCTGCGCATATTTGTTGAGAGATTCCTGACTCCATATAAGATGTCAGAGTGCATCACATCACATAGAAAATTTGATTTATGGTGATCAAAAATTTAAATATGATGAATATAAATGCTGCCAACTAGACTGGGAGAGAAAGAGATCTTAAACCTTGTTCAGGCATTGAGGGACAGGACGTAGAATCAAACATCAGCCAAAAACAAATATAATTATTAATAATTTTTAAGTTTTATTAAATTCCAAAAAAAAATATCAGTCAAAAATAAGTATATTCGTTGACCCAAATTCTCCAATGTTCTTTGTCTGAGAGTACACATGAATATTATGGTATGTGAAACACTTTGGCAGATAATTTTACTATCTCATCTAAGTTTAGAGGGCTTTGTATGATCATCTTACCAATGATTTATCTTCTCACTTCCTCTTTTTTTTATTAAAAGATGATCTTGTATGAAGGTCAATGAACAGCGCGCAGCAAGCTTTCCTTAACCCCTAAAAAACATTGCGACAAAACAAGGATGTCATATGTTCCCTAAACACTCACAAGAGATCATGTTTATATGCCCTTTAAGGTTGCCTCCGTGCAAGCAAAGAGAAAAGATTACATTTTTTTAATCTTTAATATAATGAATAAAAAGGAAATCTCATAATTTCTATAAGAAAAACAGAACTATATAATTGATAAATCCCTAGCCAAAAGATCTATGGTTTTGCAAGAAACGGAAACACACATTAAACTAAAATAAATTGAAATTAAAATGGATAGGTGATCTAAAAAGAAAAAAATACTATTATCTGCTAAAGCTTTCAACAATAGTTAGTGAAATAAAAAAAAATTGATCATAAAATATCAAACTCTCAATACACTCCGACAAAGCGATAAAATAAAATCTTAAATTAATTCTTTATATTTTATAGATTCCAATAAAAAAAGAAATTAATAAAAGAAATATTTATAAACTACTTAGCATCATATGCTCATATTTCTTTTTTTTTTTTTGAGTGTAAAGCATAGAGATTTCAACCCTGGTCCAAATATAAAATGTCAGTTACCTTCAGGCTTCAATCTTTCAGTCTGATAGATTCTGGTGTGCACAAGATTTTAGTTCTATCAGGAGAACATTATGATGGTTTTGGATCTCCATTTATCTTGTCATGGAGTACGAAGGCAATCTTCAGGATCAGTCTTGAACTAGGCAACTAGGACATGTTCATGGAGATATAATTTCAAGCTCCGGGGTTCATTTTGAAATACTTTAGCATGACATATTTTTGACATGGTTCTTTAAGGTGAGTAGTTTTTGCATTTTGAATAGATGAATCGCCAATTCCAGTATTAAGCATATTCACTTTTTTTTTCTTTCAAATGGTTTCCTTTAGCAATTGGCAAACTGCAATCTTCCTTTGCATTTAACTTAAGAAAATAGCAATCCGTAATTAGCAGTCCACAATTAGCAAATATAAAATTATATATATGCTGACAAAAATTTGCAAATATAAAATATATCATATCAGCAGTCAGCAATTAGTAAAAATATAATTTCTCTATATCTCTCAATCAAAAAGGCAGCCTTTATATGCAATTATTATCTCCTCACCAGATCTTAAATTCTAACCAGGCTTATTCTTTATCTTCCGCCAGATCTTAATTAAAATGTTTAACTGGACTATTCTTTATCTCTCGTTAAATCTTAAGATTTTAACCAGGGGTATTCTTTTATCTTGTGTTTTTACTTGTTAAATACCAATTTTCATAAATTAGAAAATGAGTTTCTGCTTTTAAAATAGATTAAAACAAACAAACAACAACAACAAAAAAACTTATACGATTTCCATTTATAATCTTGTACATGTGTTGTGGCATGTACTTTTAATAAAAAAAAACAAACAAAATAGAAAATTTTTAAATACAATGTTCTCTTTTTAAAATCTTTATAAATATACATTTTAGTTTTGATTTCAAATTGGTTGTTTTGAAGTGGAGAAAATATCCAGTCCAATATAATATATATATATTAATTAATCTAGTAATTAGAAAATTAAAATTATTGACTATACATTTTTTAAGGCAATTTTGGTGTTATTACTTTTAGACCATTATTATTGGAAAAGATGCAAAACATTAACTTTTCGATAAGATAAAAAACGTTTTATATATATATTTTTTCAATATATGAAGTAAAAGTTAATTGAAGTGAGAATTTATTATGTCAAAATTTTGTAACTTACAGAACAAAGTGTGTTTTTTAAAAAAATGAATATTGGGTATAAGGGAGTGAAAAACAGTTATCTTGCTGTTATATATATTGAGATAAGAGATCTTGGTATTTGATAGTATATAATAACAGAATGGTCTGATATTGTACTATTTATATATGTTGCAAGCTCAACGATTGGCTGCACTAGATATAATGGGATGGGATATATGTATGTGATTCATGCCCAACAACTTATGGTTTTGAAATTACAACCATTTAACTATGGTTGCCCACTTGGTCTTCATATAAAGCATGATATGGCAAGTCAGTTATTTGATGATTTATCCAAGTTGTAGGAAGTGGTCCCATGATGATTAATGATTAAGTGGGATGGGATTCACACTTGCATAACTTCCCTTACTTCACCTCTCCTTGATCCTCGTTATGCCACAGTGTTCAAACTCGGAGAATGTACATGTACTCTATTTCAAGGTATGATTATTTCATATCTGATGTGTGCATTGTATGTGAGTATAGTGTGATTAATTGGAAAATAGAAATATCAAACAACAGACAACTAATTTAATTTAATATTTATCAAATAATTTTGATGATGGTTTCCATTCATAATTGTTGGATAACGAAAATAACATTTTGATTAATTTAATAATTGTGTAGGCATGATCATCCTTTGTTTGGGTTATTTTCTAATCTATGCCCTTGATCCCTATGAAGGATGGTCATTCACCATTCTAATTGAAAAACTTTATATCGAATACAATATAAACAAAAGAGACCTATATTTTAACAATTAACTCAACTAAAATTTCTAATATCAGTGTCTCATGAATTTCCTATCCCACTATCTATATTTGACAATTTGTTGAAGGTGGCTCATATTCTGAACCCTCCTCCTATTCTGATGTCATATGGATCTATGATAGTATAGATTAATCATTCATGGGTTAGTTATACATTCCGAATAACACAATTAAGAATTAAGTTAGTTGAACACAAATATTGAACAAAAAAAAGATATTGTATCTGTCAAAGTGTGAGCGCTTAATATTGGTAAAGTCTCATCTTTCAAGTCAGTAGACTAATATACCAATGGGTAAGCAAGTTCGGGAGTCTCTAAATTTTATTATTAAATGAAAAATAAAAACAAAAATAGAATTGTTGGCTCCCCTCCCTCTAGAATACTTGATGGTTGGATGGATTAACTGTTTCAAAGAAAGAAACCAATTTAACAAGCAAAATAAGAATAAAATATATAAATATAATTTGGAATGTTAATCCAGCCTAGTCTAGCCATAGTTCAAAGTCTTGTAATCCACATTGGTAAACATGCTAATATATTTGCTCCTACAAAAGTTCCTTTGCATGAACTGAATGATAGTCCATCTAATAATCTTTGGTCACCATGTGGGCCTTCATGTTGGTGACTTAGATTCTTTTATAAACTATTCTGTGCTGAGATCATTTCTTTGCTTAATTGTAACACATTGTGGATCTTTTATTATCATGGTTGTCATGATGTTAATTTGAAACGATATCTGAAATCTTATTTGCATGACAAGCAGCTCCATCCCATGATGTTTTATCACTTCTTAGCCACATAGGGGTTGTTCTTTTGTAGCTTATAACTTGGGTTTAAAATATAAGCGTTTTAGAATTAATCAACTTTCTCAATTTGCAATCATAGTGGTTCATGAACCTCAATATTAAGGATATTTAATATTACAAATAAATTGATTTTAAGAATTTATGAAGTACACCTGGGTCTCATTTTACGCGATAGATAGGTTCCTCAGAAAACGCGCAAATGAAATCGTGCAAAAATAGACGTAACTTACACTGAAAAAGGGGGGATGCGGTCTGTGATTTTTCAAAATTCGCATAAAAGCAAAGCACCAACGTAAAATTACTTAAAAATTCACGCAAAAAAAAAAAAAATAAGGAAATAAAATATGACTAATAAAAAATTTCAAATTTGAAAAAAATTGTTACAAGACAAACTTTTTTTAACTATAATATTTAATTTTATTCAAAATAATATATTTTTATGCATAATTTACAGTATAGTAATTTACATTTTTTTATACATGTTTTAATTATTATAGCTTTTTGCCGAAAAACATGTTCGTTTGCAAACAACTAGTGCCAACTTCACACTCATGTTGTGTCAACGGTTTTCTGGTGACAACATAATTAGTAATTAATCTTTGAGACGATGATTTTATTAATTGTTTATGAAACTAACAACTAAAAATTAAATTCTTATTTTTGTCTTTAATTTTCAATTCCGTTTAAAAATCAGATTTTAATTTTTAATTGTCAAATTTAATTGGGCCCACTGCTATTACTGTCCTTTTAAAGATAAACTTGTGGGCACTAAATGATTAATAATTGATTAAGTTCTTTTTTAAAAAGCAAAAACAGAATGTGATTTAAAATGCAAAATTAACACGCACAATGTTTGAACAAATTTACATTATAATCTTATAAAATTTAATGTGTGTATACATAAAATGTGGAAATCATGATTTTAATTTCATTATTGCATAAAATCTTACTATTATAAAGCACTGAAAATATTGAAATTACTAAGGTGAAAGTCGAATACCAATAATGTGCTATTACTTTCAATATAACATGTGCACAAAATTTATTATTTAAAGTAATAGCGCATTATCGGAGTTCGACTTCCGGTGAAACATGAATCGTGTTAAATAAGTCCGCGTAAAAAGAGACCCAGGTGTATGTTTTTTTAACGTAATTTATTTGCCTTTTGTTTTTTTAAAAAGAACGAGTGTTTTATCTTGTCTTGCATTTTATTTTTAGATTGTGAGTTTCAAGTTCGCACTTTGCTTTCATTGTTAATGTCACTTTGATATTTTTATAATTTTATGCTGGATTAATAATAATAATTTATCATTAATGATTTTTTTCTTTTGTTTTTTTGCGATTTTTACTTGCTTGTGTTTAAGGATTTGGTGTACATATAAATTAGTATTGTCAATAATATAATTTTAACCGATAATTTTACATAAACATATTAACATATCAATAATATCCTTTTGATTCTGTTGGTAGATTCAGTCTTTATGATGAATGGTAAGTGGTGATTTTTGTGTGGTTGGTTTAATATATTCTCACAATATATATATGATTAGATTTGCATTTTGTATAAAGATCGTAGCAGTAGTACATATTAATTTGAAAATGTTAATATTCATAAAATACGAGCAATATTCATGATCAGAATAGTGATGTATAAGCAGACTGTTATAATGGTATCTGAGAAATATGAGACCCAAACAATACTGAGAAATGTTTTATGAGCTTATTATTTTGAATAAAATCTGAGAGTAAGATCAGACAAAATAAAATTGATAAATGCATGAAGAACCTGGTAATATCAAAGTATTGTTAATAGTGATTGTGCAATCTCTCAGAACAAGGCTTATCTTGTTTCTGGAACAATTTTTTTCTTGCATGAAAATTCATGATGTTAATGCTGTGAAACTAAAACTACATTAAGGGTAGAAAATTTTTGGACATGAACCTAATTAACTAATCTTTTCTTCAAGTGAGAACACCCAAGAAGATAAGATTTTCACATAAGTAATGTTATTGTGCTAACAGAGATTGCACTATTATAAATATCAACAAAAATGTTTCTTCCAAATGCGTAACAGAATGTTCATAAAATTGGAGCAATGTTGTGGTAAGGGATTATTTTGGAAGGAATGAAACAATTGTATTTTATAGAAAGTTGATGTTTGTAAGATATAAATTTTAATTTATATTTTGAAATGTAGAACAAACTCCCTTTTATTAATAAGCATATTAATAATAGGGAACTATTGTTTTTAGCATTTTTTTTTATGGAAACTCATTCTTGTTAGTAAATTTGATGTATACTTAAATATATATATATTGCTAATATATTTTTATACATTTACACACACATTCATATAAGTATGTAAATGGAAATCTACTCTAAAGAAATAATAGGAACATTTAAATTCACAAACTAAGACGATCTTGAAAAACATTTTTGTTGTTATGGATAGGAATTTCTAAAATTGTTCAAATTCATAAAAGATAATATAGAAATAATGAAGATAAGAATAAATAGTAATCTATTAAAAATTGACAATAGTATAGTTTTTAATTACAATACAGAGAAAATATCTGATAATGTTTAATGATAAGATTATATTTACCATGTCTTTATTAAATAATATATCAAATATCTATAATTTTGGTAATTTTTTATCAATCTCAATCTCTAGGCGTGCATTCTAAAATAAATATGTTTAAAACTGAAGAAATTCAAGAAGCATGTTGTGATTTAATACGAGTTGTTACCACTTTAGATTATGAAGATAATTTTAATTGAAAATTTTATTTAATTAATAAAAGAATGAATATTTGTTGGACTGAAAATAGATGCTGTTTTTTTCTAGCGTGGATGTCAGGTCAATAGTCAATTGAAGTTCACAAAAATGTTTTTATATAGATGGTCCAAGCTGTTCAAATTTTTTTGTTTATAAATATTAAATATGAAGTTTTTAAAAGATGAGTAAAACAATGTACAACAATTAAATATATATAGAGGCTCATAGATACAGAGGAAAAAATTTTTTTAGGGAGTGTAAGTAATTTGATTTTGACATTAGTTATGGGAATTTTTTTTTTTTTATCAATTCACTTGGTTAAATTATAATTTTAAATTTAATTTAAAATATTTTTTCCTCATAAATATTAAATAATTAAATTTTTAAAGCTGAGAAAAAACAAACAAAAACTTAACTATTTGTAAGCCTACAGTAATTAAAAATGCTAGTTAACTATGATGAGAACATAAAACTCAACATCATTGGTGAATTTAAAAAAAAAGGATAGATATTTTAATAAAAGGTGATTTGAATTCATTAACTAGTATCAACATTTATTATTATAACAATATAATGTTTATTCAGTATTTTAATCTGTATTTCCATTATCTAAAAAAAATCTTATATGTTAAGCATCTTTTAATTATAATGATGGAAGCATTCTTTTAAAGCATTTGAAAATCTTATTGATGTATATATTTTTTAATTTAACAGATATGTGATTTTAAATACTTGTGCAGGTCAGATTCTCAACATTTACTTTGTTATTTATATCATCCTATAGAGTAACTTAGATTAAGTATTCAGGCAGAATTCATAATCATATTATTTAGACCAAATATAATTTGGCTATATATAAATATAGCTAGATAATTTTGATCATGAAACTCATTTAGGCATATGTTCTAATTAAGAATATTTAAATAAGAATAGACAATATGGTTGAATGTTTGTCTTTTTTTTTATTTATAATAGTGCACCTAAATCCAAAAAATATTTCAGTACTTCCTTTTCTTCTCTCAAAAATAATAGCCTTCATGTTGTGCTTAACCAGCAGCATATTTTAATTGTCTTATTTCTATTGGATTTTCTTTGAGGTATGCTTTCATATTAGGAATAGAAGTATTGCTTCTCCAGGTATTCCTTTCCTGCTTTTTGGCCAAAGAACAGGAAATTCATATCTGATATTGCGAATACAGAATTGTTTATTGAAACAATATGTTTTTATGAAGGTGACTAATTAACTAGATAAATAGAGATTTTGGGTGTAAATAATATAGATTATTAAGTTAGTGTTTAGGTAAAGATTAAAAAAATTTGGTCATTATAATATATAATATAACTGCAATTTGTAAACTAAATTTTTAGTTGTGTTTAAATGAAATATGAAAATGAATGATTTGTCTTTTTATTGTAAAAATGTATTTAAATATTGTTTTTGAATTGAATTTGCTTCAATCTTCTATTGAAAAGTAGTATTTAATTTATTGAATGTACAGAGAGCATATATAAATAAATAGTTTAAACAGGCTTGATTATTGCGAATTTTAAAGCGCATTAAACTATTTAAATGTTTTATGTATTTTGTACATCATTGCTGTTTCAGGTATTTTGTTCATGAATATATTATTATATTGGCATCTGATTTTAGGTTTTGACCTTGTATCAAATACTTATGGTCTACTTATTAACCCAAAAAGATTTATGTTAGTGATTTAAGGAATGAAATTATTGCGTAAATTAATATCAAAGTTGTTAAATAGTTAAATTTTATTATCTAACACTAATAATCAGTGAACTGTGATCATGTGAAATGAATCTAGTGAATTTGATAAGTTTGCTCTCTGACACATTCATTTAAATATTATTGTATGTGAAGTTTTATATTTAATACTGGTTTGCAAATAAGTAGTTGCTTTATATATTTTAATTTAATAAGAGTACTTGTGTTATTATGAAGAATTACTTTTGAATTACATTTTTTTTTGTATATTTATATTAATTCACTTGAAAGATAATTTTATTTAAAGATTATATTTTCTATATCTGATTTGTTTGAGAAAATATATTGTTGATTTTGATTTTACGATGAACTTAGTTGTATATTTTAGTTATATGTAGTGATCCTATACTTCTTTTATAGATTACTATAAAAATTTGTGTGATGTTAATAAAATTATATTTATTAAATAAGGCAAACCCTGGGTGATTTAGTGCAGTGGAAGAATGGCAGATCTGGAGCATAATATCTCAGGATCATGCCTAGTTCTGTCATTTTTGGCATTCAAACTTATGATAAAACCATTTGATCATTTATTTAATTGAAAATTTTAAACTAGATTGTTAATTTTTGCAACTTGAAATTTTTTTATTTAAAATTGTTAATGTTTCATGGTTATTTTGAAAGATAATTACATATCACTTTTCATTTGTAGATAAATATCATCTTGCCAATAATGATAAAATAATTCTTAAAGAAATGAAGCAACATATTATCTTAAAAGTTGATTACTAATTAATAAATCTGTTTAATTAAAATTGTTACTATTTAAAAACATTTTAAGATTCAATATTTTTTAAAAAGGATTTATTATTGCTTAGTAATTTGTGATTTAATAATGAATTACTTTTGTATGGTGTTAATTCATTTTTTTTATATTTATATGAAAGAAAAATTTTAAGAAATAATTGAAAACATAATTATCACATTTATAGTAAATTAATCTTAAAGATAACATGAAATTTATGTGATTATACGTTCTATCCAAACACATGTTGAAATTAAGGAAATAATAAGTTACTCTATCCAAATGATAATATGCTTTTTAATTAGAAAATACGTAAATATTTTAATTAAATTGATCCATTTTTAGTGACATTATATTTCTGTGACAAAAGTACTTGTCACAAAGCTTATAAATTTATAAGAATATTTAAATATTTTTATACATATTGTGGGCATATTAAGAAATCTGAAAAACGCATTTTATGATTTCAAGGAAACAGCATGATAAAGTGATTATCCTCATTTTGTATCACTTCATAGCAAAATTGTTATAGTATCTTGTGTTGAAGTAAAATCTTGATTTAATTTATATTTTATAGGAATTCATGACTTGTTTAAATAATGATTAAAGAAAATAGTCATATATGAATGTTATGCATATTGAGATGAAAATTGTTACTCTGTTTTTACGTATTATTTTTTGAGAATTGATATTACTTATAGAATATCATTAAAATGTTTTAATAAACTCATGTTTAATTTTGTTATATTTTAGGTCCATTTACAAATATAGTGACATCAAATTTAGACTTACATAATCCAACAAATAGAAGGATTTGTTTCAAAGTTAAAACTACAGCACCAAAGCGATATTGTGTCAGACCTAATAGTGGAATTGTTGAACCAAAATCAACTGTTCAAGTGGCTGGTAAGTACATTTATTACTAGTAGATTGTATTAAAAGAATGTTTTAGTCATACAAAAAATATAAAAAGTATACAAATTATGAATATCTTTATATTATTAATTATCTAAATTTTACTGGCACTTTTTTTTTTTTTAGAAAAAATACATAAAAAAAAAAGTTGAAATTTTTGAGGTGATATAACAGTCAATAATTTTAATAATAATATTGTTTTAATTAAAACTTTATCATCTTATAAAAAATTGGATTATTTACAAGAGACAATTTTAGTTTTTATACGAATTCATGGATAAAATTTATCCTGTGTTTACAATTATCTTAAGTTTTTCTATAATCCATATTTATATACAGTTTTATATTTAGAAACATAGATAAAAAGATAAAAATGTATTGATACTAAATGTATAATTATTTGTTTTTCTGTTGCAGTGATGCTTCTATTGCTTTACAGCTTATTTGGCTATACTATAAAGTTATTATTTGTTAACTAATCATAAATAACATCTCGTGAAAATTGAGGCTAGATAAATCTTATTAATAATTTCCATTGAAAGTTATTTAAAATTGTTAATATTAAATTTAGACAATTATTTATCATTTGTTTTTAATACAATATATATATATTTTCAAAATTATGTAGTGCCTATAATAATCTAGATTGATTTAAAGTAGTGTGAAAATTATAGCATCGTATGATTTGAAAGATTTCACTTATTCAGTAAATATTTATGGGTAAACACAGATTTTTTTTTTTTTTTTGGAAAATATATTAACAGAAGAAAGTTCACCTTTGAAAGAGATAGAGATCAAACTTGTGATAGGTTGAGGTTGTTTTTTGTGAAAGAATAGTGTAGGGCCATGAAAGAAATTGTATATGTTAGCTTTTTAATCTCTAAATGAAAAATTCATATAAATAAGTCTTCAATTAAAGTTCTTTTTGTGAAATAACCAAACAGAACAACTTAATATTTGCTGGATTGAAGAATTAATTTTTGATGGTAAAAATAAATTCAAGTCTTTTTATAGATACATCAACTTGAGGACATTATTTTGACAACAAAAAATGCTAAGAGATAGCAGATGAGATAATCAGATTACCATTATCCTTGAACACAACTCAAATTATTCCAAGTATTCTGTGCTTATATTGTGATTAGGTAAATTCAAATTCCAAAAGTTCTAAGCAAATATGGGGTTGACTGTCAAATATAAATTTATTTGAGTAATTTAGGAAAATTGCTAAAATCAAAATTGGTAAAAAAGCTGAATAGTGATTAAGAAATGTAAACACATAGTGACATATGAAGTAAAAGTGGAATAAATAAAATGAAAATAATGAATAAAAAAATATAATTATTGTGAATTTCTTGATGACCATTATTTATTATTAAAGTAGCCTATTTTCAAACTCAATAATTTATTTTGTTTTAAAAATAAGGGATTGGCCATTGTGAGAAATTTATAGTGATGCACAACTAATTTTTTAAAATAAAATCAGAATTTTAATGCATAAAATAAATTGATATGTTTATAGATAAAATTGAATAAATATACAAGCTATAAGATATATGGTTATAAGTGGCCTCATTATATAGGTTTTAATTTTTGAATATGAAATTGGATTATAATTGCAAATCTTATATTGGCTTTTAAAATTAACTAAATAAAGCTAGTTTTTAAAAATACAGTGTCAAATTAATTTGCAGGGAAGAACTTCAAATCTGCAATATATTTTTTTTGTTTGTTTTACTGTTTTTTGTAGTTGAAGTAAAAATAAAAAAACTACAACTGAGTAATTAAAAGTAAGAACAGCTAATTATCTTAATTGTGTTGTAATAGCGAACAATAAAGGAATCAAGGAAATTAGTTTAACAGATTATCTTTTGGGAAAAAATCAGTTAGAGATCTAGACTTTGAACTATATAAACATGTTTATGGTAAACAGTGAGAGAGGTTATATAAGTTAATTAAAAGTTGAGATTTAGTTTTGAAAAATTATAGGGAATTTAGTTGAAATATGCTATAGAGATCCAATTAGACTATGTTCATTCTATTTAAGTTAGATAGAAGTATCTAATGAATAATGCCTTAAAAAGCAAGAATAGCCATGATAGTACTTGTCAGTACTAAATCAACTAGGTTTTAACAAAGAATTCTTATGCTGTTGTAACTTGCAAGATGATGTGCTGAATATCCAGCCAAATGGTGTTATTTGTTGCTATCATAAAGCTCCTCAGGTTAAGAAATATCATGCTTCTTAATCCATAAGCTGATTCCCTAAATGAAATAGCTTACTGCCTGTCTTCTATCTGGAACATGTTGCCTATATTTGAGAATGTTATTTACATATATCTTACCGAACATAAAAACATGGATTTATCATTACTAATTCTCTCTTGCAGAAGTAGCCATTCAACGTTGGAGATAGTCTACAAAGAGGGGGAGAAATTTTTAACCAAGTTGAAGATAGTTTGCAAAAACATGAAGAAATTTTAAGCACTGACTAGTTGTCTGAGTTTGGACATAAGGCAATTTTTGATTACCACAATGAAATCTTGGTATTCTTAAAATGGGTTGATGAGCAGTTCATACATCTTCATTGTAGAAACCGCCAACAATATCAGAAACTTGCAATAAGAAATATATATATTATAACGTTTTTCTCCATCTGGCTAGGTCTCTGTACGCAATAAACTGCGTGAGTTGATCAAGTTATGAAAAAGAATGTTTCACTCTTATTTCTAAAAACATAACTATATTTCCTGTTCCACTCTACTTAGGAATTGTTACGATTACAATTGCCAATCGAAACAATTTTTAAATTATAAATGAGGGTACCAGAGTCGTTAGATTCACTGCGTCAAACATATCATAACTTAAAAAGGAAAATGATTTTTTTTTAAAAAAAAAGGGTCATAGTTTACCGTAACTAAGATTATTTTCTAGATATTATTCCCGGGGCATAATTAATAAATATTGGCAAAGGGTAAATTATATGTTCAAATTCTAATAAACTAAAATAAAAAACTAAAATTAATAACATACAAATGAAAGTGATCTTAAAGGTAAATATTTTATTATGTTATTAAAATACTTAATAAATTGTTACCATTATTTAGAAAGGTTATTTGTTAGTTCAGGGCAATCATTTTATATAATTAATACAATCCATTTCTTTCAGTTCTATCTTTAAACAATCCATGGGTTAAAATGTCCTAATTAGGGAAAGTCTCTATCGGGTTATATCACACATTTATATTAAAAATTGTTTGCAAACTCAATGTAGTCACTATTGGGGTATGAATAGCTAAGCTTACCGGTAAGTTTATGTAGATTTATGGGATCCCGAGCTCATAGAAATTTCAATTGGTCTCTCCTGCTGGCATTTTCAATTATTGGTCTGTTCTATAGCTGGAGAAAGAAGCACTATTGCAATGTCCCTTTCATTACACAAAGTGGTATTTACAAAGCTCCGTTTCCATTCTTGCGTGACAGCTTGGTACAGCAAGTGGTGTACCTGTGAAGAAGTATATTACTGCAACAAGTTATGCTTGTGGAAACCCCCAACTCTAAGACACATAACCAAACATAAAGAAAAGACCTCTATCGAAGTTGTCCTCTTCTTTTTATACTTCAGTCCAGTTTTGGAACTTCTGCGCACATTATTCTTATCGTGATGTGTAAGTTAATAATCGTATCGATTTATTTTTTTTTTCTGTTACAAAATTCTTTTTTATAACAACTTTTTCGGCCATCTTTAATTAATATCCTAATGTTTTCTTGATCATAATCTTTGTGTGGAATTCCTTTTGTTCTTCCCAATTTTAACTTTTTTTTTTTTTAAATCAAAGCAACAATTTGAAACAAAAAATCAACTGACATTGTATGTTTTAAAAAAATAAATTACACTAACCAAAAAAATTTTAATGTGTCTTTTTTTTTTTTTTTTAAAGACTTCTTTTTTTTTTAGCTTTTAAATATATTACCGAATGCCAATATATTTGTACTATATATTAATAAACGGTACAATATATTTTTATCTTATTTTCTGCACCTAAATAATTTTTTTTTTTAAATATCATCATCATCGTCATCATCATCAGTTTTTGTGTGGATATAATATTTCATTATATTAATGTTTACAATTTAAAGGCAGTTTTCTTTAGTTTGTTAGGTTGCAAATTGAGCAAAATGCTCCCTTTAAATTATTTAATTTTCTATTCACAGTTAAATAATCTTGGACTATTGTGTTCATGCAAAAACAGGGTGTGCAGAATTTAGAGAATACTATTTTCCTTGCAAATAATTGTTTATGATATATCTATTATTGTTATTGTTAGAACTAAATATATCTGAAAAATAAGGCATTGTAATATACTAAAGATGCTGGAAGATTAGTGCCTTTTAGTATTGAAATTTAATACTAGATATTCTTATAAATATCTTGTATATGTGTAGTTTACCCATTCATTTTAAATATGTATGTGCATATAACCATGAGTGTTGTCTATCAGTCTGCATTATTGATAAATCTTATGTGTTGTAAATTAACTTATTTTCTTGTCATTATTAATTAAATCTATCTCATTTCTTATACTCATTAGTATCATTATTTAGGTCCATGCTTAAAATTAAGCTATTGTTGGAAATATAATCAGGAAGGAGTGAAGGTATTTTAGTTAAAGGTAGCTCTAATCATTGATAATTTTATATAAAAGTGGCATTCTTGGATATATTAGTTAGATTTGATTATAAATAAAACTATTATTATAAGAGATTCTTAAGCCAACTAATGGAAGGTTGATTTGTAACTTAATAATTATCAGGAATGTTAGTCAGTATTTGTAATATAAATTTTTAGATGATCAGATACTTGATTTGATTATCATCAATTCTAAAAGTCGTTTTAATCATTATAAAATATTATATATTTGATCTAAGACTAGTGTAAGTAACCAATTTATATGTATACTTAATATCATCCTTATGTTGCATCAAAATCATAATATGTGGTACACTAGAGAATAACATGATTTATAAAATCTCATAACCATACATTAGGATATAACAAAATGAGCAAAGAATGGCTTGACCCAGAGATTAATAAATGCAGTTTAGCTTCTTTTTGTTATATAAAATGGACTGTCATAGCACTGTTATGGTGATCATATGATTTCCCATGATATAAATGATGTATCAATATATGATAGTCATCATCCTATCACTTAAATGTTAATAACATGGTAGCCACTCTTCCTCCTGTTACAATATCTATAAATCAAGTATATTGGCAATGCCAAAGTTACATCGAGATACTTTTGAAAACCAAAGTGCATGTACTCATTTACATATATATATATATACACAAGAAGGGAGAAATGAAATATAGTTGATATATTTATTTAGTTAATTTTCCTTTTGTTTCAAAACAAATATTCTTTAAATTCCTTGTGGAGATGACCCCAAAAATTTATAAATACAGCAAATGAGGTCAAAAAATATTGAAATTTTTTTTTTCTCTCTTTCTAGAAGTGGAGGAGGAAACTAAAGATTTTAATCATCAAGTTTATACTATACAAAATGTGTTCAGTGTTTATTACTTTGATTTCTTAAGTTGTAAGAAAATTATTCATTATATTCGAATATTGTTTTGATATGGAGCAATTGATAAGCAAATAGCACATCAGTTCTCTTACCTTCAATATAATGCCCAGTATTTTTCTTATCAACTATTTGAAGTGGCTAAAACTTTATGGATAAGTTGCCAATAATGTTACTCTAAACAAAAATAAAATAATAATCCTAAGCGTCATTGTATTCATTACTTATTGGATAATACTAAAAAGAATAAAGATATTTAAAGGAAGAAGTAGTAATGTGAAGATAAATGGGAAGATAATTTAAAGAAAGATAATTTAACGTATATTTTACTTTAATATTTAAGATATTAAAGAGATATAATGAACTATAAAAGAATATTCTGATTAAAGAATGAAAACTAAGTCAGATTTTAAAAGAAAATACTATATTTTGTTTATTAATGACGACAGTATAATAAAGTATTTAAATATGAATTATTAAAGGAATGAACTATATTAATAGTTTATGAATAACAAGATGGATGAAATCATTTTAATGAAAGTTCTACAGAAATCATTAATAATTTCTTTTGGATATGAGAGAAATTAAAACCTAAAGTTTGAGAAAGGAAAGGCTTGAACTTTTATTGTTATTTCCAGCTTGAGAAGTATTCAAGAGGAAATCAATAAATAAAACTTCATTGATTTAGTTATTTTATTTTTATTAATAAATTATTTTATTATTACTAAGTTGTTGATTGTTATTTTATGCCTATATTGAAGCAAGTATAGAATAAAATCACCTTAGTATTTGTAAGATACACGAATTACATTGTATTTTATTTCATACTACACATATTAATGAATACATATAATTAATGCCACACCCACGGCTTGTAGAAAGAAAATCCACCATAACTCTGAGAACATGCTCTCTGCTGTATGAAGTTTGGAACGTACAGTACTAGAGGCAAATGAGTATTAGTATATGGAATAAATCTTAATTAATCAACTACTAGTCTCATATCATTTGCTTGTATAGTTTAGAACTTCTGCTTCTGTTGTTGATAGTTACCATTACAATACATATATAATTTTAGTACAATAATTACAAGTTGATTTTTAAAAAATAGAAATCTTATCTAATCATTAATTTATTATAGAAAATGAAAAAAATCTATTTATTTATCACAAATTTTATTTCTTTAATTATCTGAAAATGTTAAATCTTTTTAAATGAAGATTTTTAAATTAAAAGGAAGTTAAAACTAATTAAAACAAAATTTTCATTTTTAAACTTAATAGTAAAATTTTTTCTAAAGTTAAAAAAAAAAAGGAAATAACATATCTCTCAATTGTGATTGTTATTAATTTTTTAATAAAATAGAAATGTTAATTCAAATTAAAAATTAAAAACAAAACATGCAGACTAATATTGGGTAATTATAACGTAGTTGGGCTTGGCCGCTTGATGGCATTCTGGCTCGCCAAAACACCTAACAAATGCCGTTTACGAGGCTTGACTTACGGCTATAGAAAACATATGTTTATCTTAGCCATTGCAGACCGTTGATGATGATGTAACACAGAAATAATACGGCCTATTTTTGCTTCGTGATAGTTACTGTGAATCCACACACATCTTTTGTGTACAGTTTGATATATGTGTGTATGTAGTTTGAGTAGTAAAATATTTACAATATATGTTACACTGTCTTTGTATTTATAATTAATTTAATAAACCTGACTTTATAGTAATTTTCCAAAGCCCATACCCTTGATTAGAGAATGTGTAAGGTGTAAAAGCTTGCCAAGGGTAAGTAATAAGGAGTTTGGCCGAGTTCGCGTGCGAAATCTCATTTTTACGTGAAATACCACGTTGTTCATAAAATGTCTTCCGAACGCATAACTTTTTCGCAATTGCCGACAACAGAAGCCGAGTGTGTGTCGTATTTTTAACATCACAATATAATAGCACAGTCTATGTGATGCGAGTGTGGACAGCAGATGTATTTATACAACTATAAACAAATTTTTCAGATCCGCTGTAAATCCGTCTTCTGCCATCAAAGGTGTTCCATTCACAATAATAGTTGGTTTGAAGGCAGCAGAATACCGTTGTTGACAGTCCTGCGTGTCATTTATTTCTGGAGCCGAGAGCATACGACCGAGAAAGATATATGTTCAGAACTGGGTATTAGCCATAAAACAGTAATAGAGTGGACCACTGGTCTCAGAGAATTATGCCATGAAAATCTATCTTGTAGGCCCTGCCGTCAAATCGGCGGTCCTGGTTCGATTGTTGAGGTCGACGAAACTATTTAGTTGAAGGAAAAACCACCAGGGTAGGATGCTTCCTCAACAGTGGGTCTTGGGTGGCATATGTCGTGACACCGCCGAATGTTTCGTCACTGTCATTTCGTCACGCTCTGCTGCTACCCTTTTGAAAGCAAATGTGAAACCAAGATCGACCATTTTCTCTGACTGTTGGAGGGCCTACAACAGTGCGGAGCTTGAGGCAGCAGGTTTTCACCATCTAACTGTGAACCACCACTACCACTTTGTAGACCCAAAAACAGGCGCTCACACACAGAACGTAGAACGACATTAGGCCTGAAATCTCGAAACGTGGAACTAGACGGCAATTACTTGACAACTACTTGTCAGAATTTATGTGGCGATGTATGAATAAAGAGAAAGATATTCCTCTCTATCCTGTCTGAAATGGCTATCCCCACAAGAGCGGATTGAAGGTGGAGTGGAGGACAATGTGTTTTGTTGTCAAATACCAGTAATTTGGACTGCATGTTTGTTTCTGTTGTCAAAAAAAAAAACGGCATTTGATCAGTTGACGTAATTTTTTTTTTGTTTTCTTTTTGGTTATTGTTTGTAAGCAATATTACATTGATTTAGGGAAGTTTGTTTTTGTTGAGACAAAATTGTGGGCCCAAAATGTTTCGATTTGATAAAAATTAATAAATAAAAAGCAAGGTTGAAAAAAAAAAAACCTTTTATTGCTTTGAAAACTACACAGTTGTTTTTTTTTGTTTTGTTATATTATGTATAAAGCAATAATTAAGTGAAGCATAAATGCATCAAAAAAAAGTTTTAATACAAAGTAAAAAAAAACAAAAAGATATAAAATTATGGTTAAAAGTTGTTCGTCAAAATTAAAATGTATTGTTTTCGAAAGTCATCACAAAATAGACATCGTGGAGTAGCAGCAATCAATGAATCAATCTCCTCCCCCCACCACTTTCAAAAAAAAAGTTTAAATTTATGTTTAAAAAATCAAAAAGTTGTCATTTTCTAAAGACAAAATTAAAATTAAACAAATTTTTTTTTTTTAAAAGGCAGGAGAAAAAAAAGGGAATGATAAAAATTTGTCAAAAAACAGCGATTTAAAAATCAAAAAGTTGTTGTTTACTAGATTCAACATTAAATTTAAAAATCGCGCACCCCGAAAACCGTATATTGTATTGTTTTTGACTGCCAACAACGCCATCAAGTGGCTATACCCGACTACGTTATAATTACCTAATATTGTATTTAGATCATGTTTTATCAGTGATAAATGACAAAAAAAAAAAGATAGTTAAAAACGATGGATGCATATTTTTATAATGTGTATTTCTATGATTTTAAATATGGGCCTAAAGAAATAGACACTCTATAGCTAAAAACAATCTATGCCTAGGCAGTGGATTGAGAAGTCACAGTAATTTTATTAAGCATTATACCAATAATACTTAGCCACATATTATTAAAATTAAAATATGTATAAGCTGAGTTTGAATACTGATAATAGATTCTGGTCTGTATTTGAAACACATAGAAAATATCTAGTAAAATAAAAAAAATGAAAAGATAGAGAAAAGACTTTTTGTATCAGGAAAAAAAAAAATCTAGTCATTAATGAAGTTGCTATTTTAATCTACAAGATAGCAGATTATACTCTGTTGAACATTGTAATTGATTATTTGCAGTTTTGTCTCTTAATATCTTTGTTGCTATTTCAGACATCAGACAATCAACATTTAAATATATAAATCAATAATTTGCTCTGTAACTTTGTCCAATTATCACATTATTATTTTGTTAGTTATTACTCTAGATTTAGATGTATTTATTTTTACCCAATTTTTTTTTTTACAAATTTAATCAATTTATTTAATTTAATTAAACTCTTTTTTAGCATCTGCAAGCATTGTCATATCATCAGCTAAATTGACAAACTTTTTCATCCCAATTTTATTCTTTATAAATCTTAATTTAACCATTCATGTAATTGACTTTGAAATTAAACAGAAGATGATCTTTCTGAGTAGAGTTACAGTTTGAATCAATTAAATTTTTACAAATTATTAAGTATTTGGATCATATTCTTTTCACTATTATGTTTTCTAAGCATATTTATCTAATTCAATATTTATATTGCAACGTTTTTCCCGTTTTGATAGATCTGGTAGGCCTTTTTTTACTCACTGTAAATTTAATGAAAGTTAATCAAGCTATGAATACAGACAAATGCAAATATTTCGTTCATATTTCTATAAAATATAGCTATATTTCCTAATTAACTGGCCTATCAATTATTTTGACTTACGCTAACGGTGGAATCAGCTTTTTATTTAGGGCGCCAGTATTTACGTAAGAATCCGCTGAAATCTGTGACATCGCACATCATAAATGAAAAGAAAATGATTTTAAAAGAAAACTGGGTCATAGTTTACCGTAGATAAAGTTATTTTTTTTAAGATATTATTCCCGGAGCTTAGTCAACAATTATTGGCAATGGTAATTTACACTCAAATCCTAATAAACTAACATTAATACATTTGATAACTATTATTAATAAAGCACAATGAATAGCTGATATTAGAAATAAATATTTTTTATTCTAACAAATTAAAATATTAAAAACACATTACTAATTAATTGGAAAGATTACATGCACACTAATTCAGATTAAATCAACCAACTAAAACAGTTTAATAATTAAAGTTCACTTAAGTTTCTTCCAGGAAGTTCTTTGGATGAGAATTCTGCAAATGTCTCTATTAGTAGTAATACTATAAGCTTATAGGAAGGATCGTTTGCAAACGCTTAATTTAGTCACAATTGGGATATAAATAATCTTACCGGTAAGTTTTGTAGTACGCGTTTTGAAGAGCTCATTGAAGTTAATTAGTTTCCCTCTGTCGATATTCTTGTAGTTTCTTGGCCTGTCCTAATGGCTAGACTCGACGTTTTGTTCTGAGTGATCTATATGATAAAAGGTATCTATAAACACGTCGGTTCCACTCTGCATGATAATCTACTTCAGCATATGAGTAATGGTAGTCCTATATAGAGTAGTCTGGGATAGGATATTTTCTCTATCCCGGACCTAATGGAAGCTGGTAGTTAAGGAAAAAACAAAGGCCCAGTTTTAAGTTTTTCTTTTTATAGTCACGATCCATTTTTAGACTGCTCTGCACATCTATTTTCTTTTGTCCTTTTATCAGCACAATCTTGTACATTCTTTCTTAAATTTAAGTTACAAAGTCTTTTTTTTTAGCATAATTCTGCCATCTTTAATCAGAGTTAGAAAGATTTTACTAATTGAAATCTGCATGTGGAATTCTTTTCTGTAGTTTATCTGGATTAGTAATTTGCATGTCTTTTATTCTTTCCAATTTTAACTTTTATTTTTAATCACATAAAAAAAAATATGAACAAAAAATGTAACTTTCATTGTACGTTTTAAAAAAACTTATACAAACTGAAAAAAATTTTAATTGCATATTTTAATAATATCGTTAAATTTACTTTTTCTTTTTTCTTTTCCCCAAATGCCAATATATTTGAACCATATATAAATAAATGGTACAATATATTTATATATTTATTTACATATAATTCTATAATTAAAACACGTCAAACAATTAAGTCTCATTTTCCTTTTTTCAGAAGTAAATGGATATTTTATTTATTGTTTTATTGATCATGTTATTGTTAACCAAAGTGTTTTTATTCTTCTCAGAAATGTTTGTTGCAATGTTCTTTAAATTTGTTTTGAATAATTCTCATCTTTTACTTGAATTTATATTATTGTGTAGCATACTATTGTTTATATATTCTTTTGTCCAATAGGTTTGAAAAAATGCTCTAAATCTCTACTTGACTTATGATAGTCTATGGATTTATTTTCATACTCATAAGTGGATTAAAATGTAAATGATGCTTGGAAGTTTTTCAGCTAGCTGAGGATTATCCAAGCAAGTTAGGATTTTTTTTAGGTATCTAACTTACATCGAACCCAACTAGTTTTTCAAAATGTCCTATGTGGTTTTGTGCACATTCATAGTGTGGATTAAAATCTATATGATGCTCAGAAATTTTTTCAGCTAGTTGAGCATTATCCAAACAAATTAAGATTTTTTTTACTTAGTTAATTTACATCCAATTCAGGTAGGCATTTTATAATGTGTATGTTCTGAATGGCAAAATCAATGGATCGTGGTTTACTTAATGTAAACTGTTGTGCAACAAACCATTTTAACCATGTATAGTTCTAGTGCAGTAGTAGAACAATGGACTTTAGAGCTCAAGTTCATGGATTGTGACTTAACCCTGTTTTTTCAGTACTAGTTCTTTATATTAACTCCCAACTAACAATCACTCAATTTTTTTCCTCTCACTATGTAATATAGTGCAGTGATAGCATGGCAGGAAACTCAAGTTCCAATGATCATAGCTCATTCTTTCACTTCTCGTATTTGAATGTTATATATATAATAAACAAACTCTTTTTAAAAACTTAAAATCCAACGTTTCGACTATTTTATATAGTCTTTTTCAAGGCACACTAAAAAATATATATATATATAATAATAAATATCACATATTCCAAAAAAAAAAATTTAATTAAAAATTATAAAATATATTCACAATCAAAAATTTACCTTATCTCACTCCCCTTTCCTATTGCAAACAATTACAACATAATCACAAAAACCACCTTTTAAAAAAAAAAAAATCTATATATATATATCCTTTAAAATATTCAATTAATAACCTATTATTTTCTCTTCTCTTTTTCTATTAATATTGTATTTAACTCTGGTTTTATTTTATTAATGTACATACCTTCCATTATCATTCTTTCATTGTATGACTTAACACATTCCAAAGACTTTATTTCAAAATTCCCGTGCTTAAATTTATTCATGTGAATGTAAACAGCAATTTTGAATGTTATGTGAACTTATGAGCAACATTTGATTATTAATTTATTCTATATATTTGTTCATTGGTATTACATTTTTATTAAGTAAATAGTAAAGATCATAGATAATCTGGGTTGATCAAATGAGTCATTTCATTGATCATAATATTTGAAATGTGATTGCATTATGTTTTCTTAAATATCACATATCCATATGGCTATTGAGCCTAAGATTTAAGTTTTTCTTTTGTCATTTAACATCTAAGTCAAAGTTCTACTTATTTGCTAAGTAACAATTTCTTTATGCTTCTGGGTTTTTACTGAACAGCTGATCTATCAAGAGAAAAATCAATTTTTTTAAAATTAGTTTACAGTAACAGTGTCATGTTTTTTTAAAAATACAATTTTTGTGCTTTATGTTATCCTGATTTTTGTAGTAGACTGCAGCATAGTGTAGAGTTGTTTGATATGTGAAATGATTGATTTTTATCCCACCCAATAATCGATTTTTATCCTGCACAATAATAGACCAAGTCTGAAAAATCTAAACTGATGACTGCTTCATTTTTTTAAAATATTTTTTTTCATATAGACATAATAAATAGTCTACTGATTAATTATGAAAGATTATAAAAAAATAATAATAAAGATATACTATTCTGAAAAGATTATAAATTTAATAAAATATATCTAAGCATTGCTTTTGTCCAGGTTGGTCATATTCATAGAACTACTAAAAGTTTATATAAATAGAATTTATAAATTAATAATTTATATATACTATTAAGGTGATACTAGTAGTTATACGAATATGACCGATCTGATTGATAGCAATGCTTTGAAATATTTTATTAAATTTATAATCTTTCCAGAATAGTGTACATTTACTATTTTTTTTTATATTCATATTAAGTTATATGAAAGATTATACTTTCAGTTTAAGAATTTCACAAAAAATATCCAGAAATTCATCATTATCTTTTCAAACTGTTTTAAGATTAAATCTGTCAACTGACATCCACTATTTATATGCATTAGTTTCTATTATGCCTAGAGTATTTTCTGGGCAAATGATAAAATTATTCAGAAACAGTCTTTATAGTCATTTGATTTTTTATATAGATCCAAGTCTTTTAATTTTGCTTATTAATCATTAATTTGACATTTTGTCAACCTTATATGTACATAAATAGAATGTGTACTATAACTATCAAGTAAGATACAGTTCTTAGAATGCAGTTAGTAAATTTTGAAAAGAAAAAAAGTATTTTTTTTTGTTGAGATAGTTTATAGATTTTTTTTTTTAAGATTTTGAGTACAGAATCCTTCATCTCAGATATAATTTTATATATTTTATCACTATTATAGAATACCTTATTTTTTCAATCACCAATTTATCAGTAGTCTTAGTTTTAGATCTGGTATTGATATTTTTTTCCCATTTATTGAAACTTTAGCTTGTTAATTCATTCTATTTCATACTTTTTTTTTATTTGTTAGATTACCAATTCCTGGAAAGGACAGTTAAACTTTGAAACTTTTTTTAATTTGAGAATTTTTTTGAAAATCTGTATTGTTTTGTTTCACATTACTCAATACAATGTTTTTCAATCTTTTTCTAATTCTGGAATCCTCAATTTGGTAATTTTTTTGTGTGGCACCTCTGCTTCTTTGTTTTTTTAATACATATATACTTCGTTGTTTTATATAATTATAAATTATTTATATCTACTATTTAATTTAAATTGTGATTTTTTTCAATAATATAATTTAACTAAATACATATATTCACTATTAAAATGAAAATTAATAAATATAAATATTGAATACTTTGAATTTGATATGACATACAGATTTTTTTTGATATTAAGTGACATACTAAAAAAATGTGTTCTAATTTTTTCTTTAATTAATTTGTCTCACATTATTTTTAATAATTGTTTATAAATTCATAAAAATAAATAAATATTCATTTATTATTAACACTCGTAAAAAGTGCATGCACAATAGCTTGAAAAGGCTGATCTTTAATGTATTGCAATTTATAAAACATAGCTCTATAAAAATAAATGCTTATAAATAAATAGCAGAAAATTGCAATATTTCTATAGCTTTATATAAGAATAGTAATCTTTTATTTCGATCCAAAACATTTTTTAATGTTAAATTTCTATCAGAAAAAATGTTGTGTTGCTTATCACTAATTTTCCCGAAAAATCTTTTCTTCATACATCTCTTTGCTAGAGATTTTTATATTTCTTTTACTTTAAGATAGGCATTATTTTATATGTGATTTTTTACTAGATTCATGAATACCAAAAGGAGTTTTATTTAAATATTTTATGCACAAATCTCGACAAAGCAAGTGTATTTTTTATTCTTGAACATAATTCACTTTTTGAATAGTCTGATGTGTAATCTTTCTTATCAGTTGTTTTTTGCAACTATTGTAAGATTTCATCCCAGGTTTTAATATTTATATTCTCTGTTATTATTTATAAAAAGAATTGCAGCAATTTATATTGAAATCTAATTTTTTAATTCTGCTTTGGCTTTCAAGTTTAATTGGTCACTATAGTACAACATAATGAACTAGTTTTGCATGTTGCTCATTTATTTCAAACAAGATTAGATATTATATCAAAAAAGCACAGAAATTCTTGGATTAAGCCATTTGCAGAATTAATTCTTTTACTTGATGTAATTGCATGCACTGTTTGCATTCTCTAAATAGAATATTTTTGTTTAGGAATATTCTGTTAACTTCTTAGTTTATTGCCAAATAAAAAAAAAAAATTATTCACCAAAATAAGAAGCATCCATTTCATCATATATTTCATTTTTCTCTTTTTATTTTCAAACTAAGGTTTTTTCAAATCTTCAATTTCAGCTATTAATGTAATATTATTTGCACATCCTAAATTATTAATATTTTCACTATTCTAGTACCTGCTTAGCAGCATATTGAAAAAATATAGTCGTTATAAAAATAAAATTCCTTTTTAAACATGAAATCGTTCTGTGTTTTTCTGTTGTTTTAAGATAATTATTGAGACTCAAATTATAAGAACATTCTTCTCGGATATTCTCAATCATTTGAGATATTAGTTTAGAATAATCATTATAATCAAAATACCTCTTAATGATAACTAGTTTGCAAGCCTATAAGTGTGTTCTGCTATAAAAATAGGCAACAGCACATACTTAAGTCATTTTTTAGAATTAAAGATTATATAGATTTTACCTGCTATAGTAGAGGCAAAAAGTCTAATCTATGTTCATTTTTTATTACTTTATAAATATTGACATGCAGATAATTGTTTTAATATTACAAAGAATATATATATTTTTAGTTATGCTCCAGCCTTTTGAATATGATCCAATGGAGAAAAACAAGCACAAGTTTATGGTTCAAAGTATGTTTGCACCTGATGGAAATATAAATGCAGAAAAATTGGTAAATATGTTTTTAGTTTACCTTATTAAAGGCATAGTAATTTAAACATTTTTTTTTACTTTAGTATGTACATAAAGTGTTTTAAGTACAGTGTCATCAAACCAAAATTTTTTATTAATTTTATTTAGGCTTGTAATGTAAAAAAAAAGTCTGTTGTTTCCTTTTATTTTATGCATCTTAATAATAATAAATCTTTTATTAAAGTATATAGAGTAGATCTAAATTTGAAATGCTAAAATAAGTTGACTTAAGAGATTGATACTCAGTGGAAACTAACTATAATGATCAAGTATTATTGCTTGGTTGTAAAACTATTTTTTAATTACTAAACTTTGCCTTTGAGCAGAGAACTTAACGGTTCACTTCTTTTTGGAATTCTTTTGAAAATATTTTGTTTAGAAATTATTATTTTAATCAAAAAAAATTACAAAAAAAAAAAAAAGAGAGTGAAGATAAATAAGAGATTCTAACTTGTTCATATATTTATTAATGATTTTTGTTTTTGTAGATTCACTGCTAAATAATTGTAAACATTTTTTTTAGATTTGATGCTAAATAATAGAATTACTATTTCATCAATATTTTTCCCAAGAAACAATACCAACATAAAAGAAAAAATTTCAATATCTATATGGAATAACTGAAAAATAATAATTTTCTATTTGTGTTTGAGAAAAGATAGCATATAATAAAGGTATTTTCTATATGTGTATAGTTGTTTTCCATTATTTAACATAGTATAACATTATTTTTTGTCAATGCTATATTATGGTAAATTTTTGAAGCATAAGTATTGATAGTAAAGATAGAGGATGATAAAATGGGAAATACACCTGGGTCTTGTTTTACGCGATAGATAGGTTCCTCAGAAAACAAGCGCAAACGAAATCACGCAAAAATAGACGTAACTTACATTGAAAAAGGGGGGATGCGGTCTGTGATTTTTCAAAATTCGCGTAAAAGCAAAGCACCAACGTAAAATTACTTTAAAATTCCCGCAAAAAAAAAAAAATAAGGAAATAAAATATGACTAATAAAAAATTTCAAATTTGAAAAAAATTGATACAAGACAAACTTTTTTTAACTATAATATTTAATTTTATTCAAAATAATATATTTTTATGCATAATTTACAGTACAGTAATTTACATTTTTTTATACACGTTTTAATTATTATGATTTTCTGGTGACAATGTAATTAGTAATTAATCTTTAAGACGATGTTTTTATTAATTTTTTACGAAGCTCGCGAAATCCAGACATACAACCATTTAGCTCTCGTTGGAATTTAAGAGCACATTAATGATTAGTGTCATTAATAAGAAAATAATAATTGATTACGTTTTTTTTTAAAAAGCAAAAACAGAATGTAATTTAAAGTGCAAAATTAACACGCACAATGTTTGAACAAATTTATATTATAATCTTGTAAAATTTAATGTGTGTATACATAAAATGTGGAAATCATGATTTTAATTTCATTATTGCATAAAATCTTACTATTATAAAGCACTGAAAATATTGAAATTACTAAGATGAAAGTCGAATTCCAATAATGTGCTATTACTTTCAATATAACGTAAGTGTGCGAAATTTATTATTTAAAGTAGTAGCGCATTATCGGAATTCGACTTCCGGTGAAACACGAATCGCGTAACTTCTAAATCGTGTTAAATAAGTCTGCGTAAAAAGAGACCCAGGTGTACAGGATATAGGAGAACAATGAAAAAAGAATTATTTTGTATACATTCATTTTTTCCCCCAATAAACAAAATGGAACTGTTTAATGTAAAAATTATAATCTGAATGAAATAATCTTCTCCATAAGTTTAGTATTTCAAAACTGGGGGAGAAAAATGTAAAAACAGTGCATGATTAGAGATTAATATTTTTCTGTACAATTATAAATTTAAGAAATGTACGCAAAAAAGATAAAGAATATGTGTTAAATTTTGAGTGAAAGGAAAAAAATAAAACATATTAGAAACTTTTTCCACTTAATTAAATGAATTATGAGAATTTTAGAGTACATTATACTAGATATGAAAACAACATATATAGGTATAATTGAAAATGTTATGAAGTGATAAAAAAAAATTTAAAAGTTGTATTATTTGTTTACCTTCCATAAATGCCTTATTGACTTTTTATGCATTTGGTTGAAGATGCAATTTTCACATAACATAAGATTATATAATAATGAAGATAAAAACTGTATGTTTCGTAAAATATAGCATAATAAATAAGAAAGGTGGCAAAATATAAGCATTAGGATAAAAGTACAAAATAAAGAATTTAAATATTTTTATGATTATTAATTTTAAATTTATTTATAAATTGTGAATTTAAAATAGAAAATTTATTTTAAGTTTTAAATTAATGTATAAAATTTGGAATAAAATTACATAAAATAATACTTAGTCATTATTATTACTAAGAAGTTTTTTTTTGTTGTAAAAATTAGAACATTTAATCTTATTTTTAATTCAAGGTTAGATAGAAATCAACCATTTTTGAGGGTGTTTTTTCCTAACAAAGTAAATATTAGATTATGCAAGATTTTTTCAAATATTTATTTAATAATAACATAAATATATTACAATTTGAAAGTGCAAATATATATTAGAAATTGCATTCAATCAACTTATGCACATATATATAAAGCAACGCATATATATAATATAATTATCAATTTTGTGTTTACCTTGAAAGTTCCTGTTGATTCATTTTTAAAATATTTGTACTTGAATTTTTTGTGAATTCTTTTTCTTTTTTAAAAAAGATTTTTTTAAGAAATAATATTTATAAAGAAATTTATAAAAAGAGTAAACTAAACTAAGTCTTAACCATAATTTTGAAAATATTTTTAAAAGAATTGAATCATTTATAAGATGATGTCTTTTATACATATAAAATGCATTTCATTTTTTTGTAGATATAATAAACATCTCCACACTTCCATTTTTTTGCTATATTTACTAAAAGACAAATTCATTTCAATTATATTTCTCAATGTACACATAATGTGGGAAAAGGCCAAATATTTACATGAAGTGACTAAAATTGGTGTTTCTTATTCATGAGGGTAGTTTAATTAAAGTAGTAAAACTATAATAAATAAACCACTTGTAATAATTCAATTGTACACCTGGGTCTCTTTTTACACGGACTTATTTAACAAGATTTTGAAGTTACGCTATTCGTGTTTCACCGGAAGTCGAACTCCGATATTGCGCTATTACTTTAAATAATAAATTTTGCGCACTTACGTTATATTGAAAGTAATAGCACATTATTGAAATTCGACTTTCACCTTAGTAATTTCAATATTTTCAGTGCTTTATAATAGTAAGATTTTATGCAATAATGAAATTAAAATCATGATTTCCACATTTTATGTATACACATATTAAATTTTACAAAATTATAATGTAAATTTGTTCAAACATTGCGCGTGTTAATTTTACATTTTAAATCACATTCTGTTTTTGCTTTTTAAAAAAGAACATAATTTTATTTTTAAAAGGTGAGTAATAAATAGCAGTGGGCACAATTAAAATTGAAAATTAAAGACAAAAATAAGAAATTAATTTTTAGTTGTTAGATTCATTACTAATTACGTTGTCACCAGAAAACCATTAATTAACACAACATGAGAGTTACGTTGGCGCTAGTTGTATTTCATCTTGTGAAGAATCTGATTTTTTTATCAGTTTGCAAACAAACCTGTTTACCGGCAAATAGCGATAATAATTAAAACGTGTATAAAAAAATATAAATTATTGTAAATTATACATAAAAATATATTGTTTTGAATAAAATTAAATATTATAGTTAAAAAAAGTTTGTCTTGTATCAATTTTTTTCAAATTTGAAATTTTTTATTAGTCATATTTTATTTTCTTATTTTTTTTTTTTGCGCGAATTTTAAAGTAATTTTACGTTGGTGCTTTGCTTTTACGCGATTTTTGAAAAATCACAGTCTGTATCCCCCCCTTTTTCAAGGTAAGTTACGTCTATTTTTGCACGATTTCATTTGCCCGTGTTTTCTGAGGAACCTATATATCGCGTTAAACGAGACCCAGGTGTAATTATTTTAATAATATTGTACTTATCTTGAAAGTTCCTATCATTTCATTTTTAAAATGGGTGTACTTGAATTTTTTTTTTTTTTTTGATATAAATCTCTTAATATAAATATCCAGTAAATTTTAATTAAATATATGTTATAGTTCTTTTAAAAAAAAATATTTATGTATTTACTAAAGACTAATGCTGTGTGAAATAAGATAATTAAGAGAAAGGAGTAATAAAATGACAATTATAAAAAGCTTCACTTTTATTATTTTTTTACACAATAAATACTTATAACATTACCATGTGATTGTTTTAATACACATCTTTGATGTAGGCTATTTCTATTAAGAAGTAAAAAAAAAAACCATGGAGTCAGTTCCACCATACCAGAAATAAGAGCCACCTTATATAAATGTATTTGTGTTTTTAAAGTTTATATATTGTTCTTGTTGTAATACAGATTAACCTAGGATCTTTATCCTTTAGCTAATAATTATATACCAATTTATTAATATATAGATTATTTGAAAGAAAAAAAAATTATGTTGTCTATATTCTAAAAAAATCTCTAAAGATCACATACCCAGATCTGAAATATAGTCATGGCTTACATTATACTACTATTACCAAATCCTTAATAATTTAATGAATTACTCTTTCTAATGACTTTTCACAATGATTTATTTAACTTCCTTATGACATTTTTTCCTGCTTAGCATTCATCTCAAATCTAAAAAAACAATTGTAATTATATTATTTCTTTATACAAGCATACTGTAATTTATTATATATATGTTTATTGTTATTTATAAAATATTTGAAGTATATATATATATTAATTTCCAAAAAATTAAAACAAAAAATATTTAATATGTATGTGCAACGTATGAATTAAAAAAAATATATTAGCATTACATATGTTTATATATCCATGTATATTATGAACATATGCTATTTCAATTTAAATTATGTTTATTTTTTATAATATCACTTGAAAAATAATACAAAAAAATGTATTTGAATACCATTCAATAATATATTTTAGTTTATAAGCTAAACTTACTGTACATCTCTCTTTAAAGGACTTTTTAAAAACTTTCTTATTAAGTTTATTTTAATAGAAATTCAATAATAATTTTTTTTATTAAATTTATTTGATTATTATTACTATCAATAAAAAATGTCAATTTAATACGTATCTATATATTTGTTTACTGTATATTTATTTTTATTCTTTTTTATATACCTATTTATGTATATACATTTTAAAAAATATGTATATTAATTAATCATAACTAATTTGTTTCAAAATCATTATTCAATTCTAGATATATTTTCTTTATGTATAAAGAGTTCTTTAATTTTTTCTGTTTTAGTTTTAGTAAAACATTTTAATATTTTTATTAAATGTATGTCCTGTATTTTTTGCCCATGTATATTAATGAAAATCATTTTTATATTGTTTAAATCTTATTATAAACAAATTCTTTGATTCTCTTATGTAATTATCTAGTATATTTTTTGTTTATTATTTTTTTTTTTACATTTTATTTTATAAATACTATTTAAATCTGTTGTCATTGGTTTTTTAATTTCTTATTTAAGTATTTATTATTTTATATATTTATCATATTATTTCTTCTTTATTAATCATTTGTATGCTTAATATGTTTTTTTTTATTATGATTTAATAACTTATATATTTTCTTTCTATATTTTTAATAATTTCGTATTGTTTTAATTGCATAATTGTTACTTTTAAATATTTTCTTTTATTTTGTAATTTTTCAATCTCTTTTTTATAAAGATTTTATTCAAACTATAATTAATTGTCTTATATATTTTGTGTTTAATATTTCATAGTTGTATTTGGATAAAAATTCATGTTACTATTTATGTTTAATTTCTTTCTATTAACTCACATATCAATTTATGTTTTCTTATTTTTCTTTTTTGGTACTTGTGACTTTTGACCCATGTGGCCACCAGAGGTGCTGGTTGGGGTCAACCACAGAAATACTTAGAGTAGGGGCCCCAAATGCAGCATTGCAAATTCCAGCCAAAAGGTGGCACTGTTTACAATGGGTAAGCACAGGAACATTCCATCAGCTGGCTGGCAGCAAAGCTGCCCGCTTGGTGGTGCTGGTCACAGTGCATAAGCCCATTTAGCTTACATCGTCTGCTACCAGCGGATACCAAGAACCTAGGTGGCGCTGATTGCCATAAACACATCTAGCTTATGTGTCGTCTGCTAACAGCGACTACCAAGATTCTAGCCCACTACGTGACGCTGTTTCTCCACGGTTACACGGAAAAACTACGCACTGATAGAGTTTATGTACATACTACTTAAAATATGAATGGCATATAATGTACAGGTGTGATTAATTAAGAAGCTACAACTATTTAAATATTATTTCAGACTTAATAGTATCACATGCTATTTCACAGTTTTATAAATGGACGTATTTTTAAATTATTTTTTTTTTAAAAATCGATCTTTTTTTTTTTTTTAATTATTTACTCTATGTCAAAATGTTATATATAAGTCGAGCGGTGAAATTTGCTATCATGGCCGCTTAAATGGCATCATAGATTTACATACGCTATAATTAGACAGGTTTGATAAAATTATCGGGTAGAAATCCTCATAATTATTCATAAAATATTTTATTAATCTATAAGTCAATTCTCAATTTAAAAATCGATCTTTTTTTTTTTAATTATTTACTCTAAAAGTGGTTTTTTTTTTTAAATTAAAAAAATGTAATTTTTATGACAATCGTTTTTTTTTTTTAACACAAAAAAAGCTAATTTTTTCCCCCTTCTTTCAAAACTAGAGACATTCCAAAGATAAAATCTAATATATTTCATTAATAGGGGCTTTACTAATGAATAGCTATGGTCAATTAGTGAATTGGATTGATTTAATGAGACAGAAACTGATATATGATGATTTATATTTATTGACAATTTCATATATACTTGATATAACCCATTACTTAGCATTGGATAATGCACGCAGGCCTTTTATTTACTAAACAACATTACTCTAGGCCATTTAGCAAAATAAATTTGTGGCTATTATTTAATTGCACTAATGTTATGCTACATAATAAATCACTACATTCCACTTATTAGTTATGCCCTTTCATCATCAGTTCGAGTGGCTATTATACATATAATCAAACCAAGTCTGGAGTGAAGTTTAATAATACATCCGATTATGATAAGTTTTATCAGCTTGATTAAAAGAGCCAACACTTCTGTAGCATGAGAAATACATATAAACTACTGACGGGAATATATATATATACACAAACTTTACTTTATCCCGCTCAATCTCTTAGTATGATTATTAATAAACTTTTAAAGGGGAAAGTTTTTTTACCCCTTCCCTTTCCAACATATAATTTTTTATATTAGGGCTGCCAAAAATTTTTTTAAAAAATTATTTTGATTTATTATGGAAAAAAAAAAATTATTCTATAAAAAAAAAAAAAAAAAAAAAAAAAAAAAAATAAAAAATAAATATAAAAAAAAAAAAAAAAAAAAGAAAAATTTCAATAAAAAAAATATTTTTTTTTTAAAAAAAAAAAAATTTTAAAAAAAAAAAAAAATTTTAAGGAAAAAAAAAAAAAAAAAAAAAAAAAAAAAAAAAAAAAAAAAAAAAAAAAAAAAAAAAAAAAAAAAAAAAAAAATAAAGAAGGAAAAAAAAAAAAATAAAAAAAATTTCTCATTTCAAGAGGCAGACAATGATTACTAAAAGGTTCTATGGCAGATATTTATAAAAAAATGTTTATATTCTACCTCTTCCAAGATACGTCTTCCAGAGAAGCATACCTGTTCATATATGCTAATATAAATATGCAAAATATTTCATCATGCCAGATCTTGTTTACCAATTGGAAAAAGTAATCAGTAATGAAGCTGAAACAAAATTCTAATAAGGAAGGCAATCAGGCAGTCATATGCCTATAAAGTATAAAATGAAGTTAGTAAAAAAAAAGTTAATAAAACAACAAATAAAAACTAAATTAGTAAAAAAAAACAATGAAAACCATGTTAGTAAAACAAAAATTAGTAAAAACAGAATAAAAAAATTACTGCATTATATACAATCAATTTGCTAGAGAGGAATAAATTGTAAATAGTCTTGAATCAGTGTGTCAACCATTCATCCATTGTGCTGGTAGCTAAAACAAACCAACAAAAAAAAACAATAATAAAAACATTACCTTTCATATGTGCTACCTATCACAGAGTAAAAAATCAGTCAGTCATTTTTCTTGAGTGGCATATTTATTAGTTTCTCCGATAATAGTTGATAAAAGTTTTTTATCAAATAACATTAAAAAAAAATCTAAAATTGAATACTTACCTACTATAGAAAACTTCAAACCTGGAGTTTTAGTAAAATTCTCTACATTCACAGGTTTGCAGGTTACGTTCGGACACAGATTACTGTTACTAGATGAAGGGCCTGGCCGATTGATATCGTTGGGAACACTTGTTGACGGGCCTGGTGTATTGATATCATCCAGAAAAGCACTCGTAGTTTTTTTCTTTTTGGCTGGTAAAGGAGTTTCTTCTTCTGATGACGAAAAATATTCTTCAAGATCACTACAACTAACACTATCCTCGGAGTCAAAGGGCTTAGATGGGACAAATTCATCACCGCTGGAATAATCCGTATCAGAGGCCATCATGTCCCGTTCATTTATTTTGCGTACTTTTGTTTCCGTTAATCTAACAAATTGTGAAAAAAAATTTTAAAAAAATTGACCTTATTCGCAAAAAAATTAATAAAAATTTTATTTTTTAACTTACAGAAAAATGGCGACTACCTACGAAAAGAGGAAAAAACGACGAAGAGAATTATGGTATAGGCGCATGCGTAGTCCTTATAGTTTTTCCGTAATTTCAAACAGAAAAACGAACTTCAACAAACGAACATTAACGAGCGCAATCGTCGCCGACAAACCGGAAGTAGTTAAGGGACTTACGAATACTTTAATAAGAAAAGTATACTTATGATTACACTCCAGGCTAGTTTAATCTTAAAAGTTGAAAGTTTGGATTTATAAGCCACATTTTATATTTACATTAATTATTTACTAAATGACAAAATAATGAGCACAAAGGGTCGCCATTATTTATAAATTAGGGGCTCAAAACGGAGCGCTAAATGACGCTATAATTAATACAATACGAAACTTTTAAATAATATCTTCAAAAAGTATATATTTCATAACTAAATGCGCGCCGTTTCGAGACAGGCATAATTAATAATAACTAAAATAAGCAAGAGAGAAATAAATATAACTGCAGTGATAAAGTTATATAGCAAAACAAGAAGTTAATAAAGGAAATTAACAAAAGTATGTCATTTATAGAATTGAAATATTATTGATAAGACAATTTAGAAAGAGTTTACAATATAGTTAGCTATCCTGATTTTGAAGCAATAATGATTATTTTGAATTTTACACAGAGCTTTGCGATTTTAATAATTTTAAAACAGATTCTCGAACTGGAACGAAGGTGAGTTCTTTGGCGGCTTATGGCATCTTCTCTTTAGTTGGGAGACGATTTAAGATGGTATTCCTATAGCTGGAGTTGGGGTAGTTGAATTTGAACGAAGGTGAGTTCTTTTAACGGCTTATGGCATCTTCTATTTATTATAAGCTAGTTAAGGCAACGTTGGTTGTTGCTCCGGCCTTGGATGGATCAAAAATTATTAAAATATATAAATTATATAATTTTGATCCGATTTCATTAATTAAATTTATTTTTAGGTGTTATAAAATGTTATGGCTTAGCAGATAGTAACGGTATTATGATTTAATGATAAAATCTTTTGTTGAAACAAATTCAATCAGTAAACTAGATTTTATTTTTACCCCAGGTGCGGTCACTAATTGATTTCTTGTTTACACAAAATTCCCATTTTTAATTATAAACCGATGACTTTTATTTTAACTAGATATAAATAACTTTTAACATATTTTCTTTATATTGTTTATTTTAAAAAAAGCAAATTTGACAGATCTTATAAAAAAAATACTTTAGTTTCAGTTATATCTATTAAACATTAAATCAGAAAACCGTAAATATATTATAAAGAAAACATTTTACATTATTTTTATTTAATCTTAAATATTATATGTACAAATCATTATGCCATAATTTCATGGTTTAAATTATCCATCCACATACAAATATAATACAAATATAAAATTTAAATTATGCATCCACATACGAATATAATACAAATTTAAATTATCCATCCACATACGAATATAGTACAAATATAATTTAAATTTTATATTTGTATTATATTCGTATGTGGATGGATAATTTAAACCATGAAATTGTGGCATAATGATTTGTACATATAATATTTAAGATTAAATAAAAATAATGTAAAATGTTTTCTTTATAATATATTTACGGTTTTCTGATTTAATGTTTAATAGATATAACTGAAACTAAAGTATTTTTTTATAAGATCTGTCAAATTTGCTTTTTTTAAAATAAACAATATAAAGAAAATATGTTAAAAGTTATTTATATCTAGTTAAAATAAAAGTCATCGGTTTATAATTAAAAATGGGAATTTTGTGTAAACAAGAAATCAATTAGTGACCGCACCTGGGGTAAAAATAAAATCTAGTTTACTGATTGAATTTGTTTCAACAAAAGATTTTATCATTAAATCATAATACCGTTACTATCTGCTAAGCCATAACATTTTATAACACCTAAAAATAAATTTAATTAATGAAATCGGAATCAAAATTATATAATTTATATATTTTAATAATGTTTGATCCATCCAAGGCCGGAGCAACAACCAACGTTGCCTTAACAAGCTTAAAATAAATAGAAGATGTCATAAGCCGTTAAAAGAACTCACCTTCGTTCAAATTCAACTACCCAACTCCAGCTATAGGAATACCATCTTAAATCGTCTCCCAACTAAAGAGAAGATGCCATAAGCCGCCAAAGAACTCACCTTCGTTCCAGCTCGAGTATCTGTTTTAAAATTATTAAAATCGCAGAGCTCTGTGTAAAATTCAAAATAATCATTATTGCTTCAAAATCAGGTTAGCTAACTATATTGTAAACTCTTTCTAAATTGTCTTATCAATAATATTTCAAATCTATAAATGACATACTTTTGTTAATTTCCTTTATTAACTTCTTGTTTTGCTATATAATTTAATCACTGCAGTTATATTTATTTCTCTCTTGCTTATTTTAGTTATTATTAATTATGCCTGTCTCGAAACGGTGCACATTTAGTTACGAAATATATACTTTTTGAAGATATTATTTAAAATCTTCGTATTGTATTAATTATAGTGTCATTTAGCGCTCCGTTTCGAACCCCTAATTTATAAATAATGGCGACCCTTTGTGCTCGTTATTATTTTGTCATTTAGTAAATAATTAATGTAAATATAAAATGTGGCTTATAAATCCAAACTTTCAACCTTTAATTATTATGTTACTAAAGATTAAACTAGCCTGGAGTGTAATCATAAGTATATTTTTCTTATTAAAGTATTCGTAAGTCCCTTAAATATACTTTCCCCCTTTAAAAGTTTATTAATAATACATAACTAAGAGATTGAGCGGGATAAAGTAAAGTTTGTGTATGTATATATTCCCGTCAGTAGTTTATATGTATTTCTCATGCTACAGAAGTGTTGGCTCTTTTAATCAAGCTGACAAAACTTATCATAATCGGATGTATTATTAAACTTCACTCCAGACTTGGTTTGATTACATGCATAATAGCCACTCGAACTGATGATGAAAGGGCATAACTAATAAGTGGAATGTAGTGATTTATTATGTAGCATAACATTAGTGCAATTAAATAATAGCCACAAATTTGTTTTGCTAAATGGCCTAGAGTAATGTTGTTTAGTAAACAAAATGCCTGCGTGCATTATCCAATGCTAAGTAATGGGTTATATCAAGTATATATGAAATTGTCAATAAATATAATTCATCATATATCAGTTTCTGTCTCATTAAATCAATCCAATTCACTAATTGACCATAGCTATTCATTAGTAAAGCCCCTATTAATGAAATATATTAGATTTTATCTTTGGAATGTCTATAGTTTTGAAAGAAGAGGGAAAAAATTAGCTTTTTTTTTTGTTAAAAAAAAAAAACCACTTTTAGAGTAAATAATTAAAAAAAAAAAGATCGATTTTTAAATTGAGAATTGACTTATAGATTAATAAAATATTTTATGAATAATTATGAGGATTTCTATGTGATAGCAAATTTCACCGCTCGACTTATATATAACATTTTGACATAGAGTAAATAATTAAAAAAAAAAAAAGATCAATTTTTAAAAAAAAAAAAATTTAAAAATACATCCATTTATAAAACTGTGAAATAGCATGTGATACTATTAAGTTTGAAATAATATTTAAATAGTTGTAGCTTCTTAATTAATCACACCTGTACATTATACGCCATTCATATTTTAAGTAGTATGTACATAAACTCTTATCAGTGCGTAGTTTTTCCGTGTGTAAACGTGGAGAAACAGCGCCACGTATTGGGCTAGAATCTTGGTAGTCGCTGTTAGTAGACGACACATAAGCTAGATGTGTTTACGGCAATCAGCGCCACCTAGGTTCTTGGTATCCGCTGGTAACAGACGATGTAAGCTAAATGGGCTTAAGCACTATGACCAGCGCCATCAAGCGGCTGCCAGCCAGCATGTGGATGTTCCTGTGCTTATGCATTGTGAACAGCGCCACCTTTCGGCTGGAATTTGCAACTCTGCATTTGGGGCCCCTACTCTAACTATTTCTGTGGTTGACCCCGACCAGTGCCTCAGGTGGCCACATGGGTCAAAAGTCACAAGTACCTCTTTTTCTATTAAAATTTCTAACAAATTAACTTTTTTTTTTTTATCAATTTTATTCATGACATATTTAAATTTTGTTATTTGTCTTTCATTTTAAATACATATAAATAAAAACAAATAATATAATAATAACAAACAGAAGAAATAAAATTACTAATAAAAGAAATAAAAATACTAAAAATAAAACATATAAATAGAAAGTAAAAATAACAGATAAATATATTGATTAATAAATATTTTAAATAAGAATAAAAAAGAAACTGCACAAAAGATTTAAATTGTATTTGTAAAATAAGATATAAAAAATGTAAATGAAGAATCAAACTAAAACAAGATTTAAATAACATAAAAATAAAAAAAATATTATTAATAAACAAAAAAAAAACTAGATATTTAATGAAAATGTAATTAAAATATATTGTACTAAAAATAAAATAGAAAGAAAAATTAAAGAAGCTCTCTACATAAGGAAATCACATCTAAAGCTGAATAGTGATTCCGAAACAAAATTATTTATGGTTAATTAATGATATATATATTTTAAAATGTGTGTATGTATAGATATGTTATTAATTTCAACAGCATGTAAACAAGATTTTTACCACTGCTTAAATATGTAACCTGTGGGAATATAATTAATCTCAGAACCTTCTTATTCAATTACATTAACCAGATTTATTTGTAAGCAGATTAAATGAATGGGCATTGATAAATGAAAAATAAAATTGTATTTACAAGTTTCTTAAAAATGGCTCACTATGAATCTTCTTACAAATAATTCTTCTGGGCAACATTTGACTGAGAATTAATAAATATGTGTGATCACAAAGTGCTTTGATGTTTAGAGTTATTATTATTATCAATATGTACAGATCAACTTCTGTATTTAGTCTTATTTCAAGACTTATTAATCTAAAATTTTATTCTTTTTGTCCTATGAAATATTGAAATTTGAATTGTTAGTTGGTTAGATTCAATAAAAAGGGTTTTTAATCCATAGTAATATCTCTGATTATAGGGAAAGTTTGAAATAATTCTTCTATAATTAAATTTTTATTCCAATATTTTAATTTAGATTGAAATATTTCTATTTTGCTCCGAGTTTTGAAACATTTTACCCTAGTATTATGCATTCAAGCATTTGCTTTACTTAAATATACACACACATGTTTGGAAGATGTGCCATATTTTGTATCCAGCACTTATAATTTTGCAAGCAAATTTGGAATTATATTCAGGTAAAAATTAACTATCTCTTGATCAAATACTTTTTTTATGAAATAGCCAATAAAGTTTAGTATGCAGAAGTAAATTATTATGTAAACTTATGTCTTCACTGGTAACTGAAAATTCTTAAATTAAATGTGGTTTTCAAATCTTTATGACATTTGCTGCATCACTGCAAACATTTGAATGTAATTATCTTTATATTATTTCATAAATAAGTAGTTTACATTATTCACTATTGATTTTGTGAATGTGGAAAATAAAAACAAGTAATATTGCATAACTCACCACATTCAAATAATTGAGTCAACTGAAATAAAGTTCTGTTAGACTAATTTTTATTCTTCTAACTAGATTATTTAAGCAGCATGTTGATATACAATGGATATGTTTTAGAAACTGAATTATCAGAAAAAGGCATTGAAATAATGTTTTTTTCTTTTCTTTCTTTTTTTTTTTTTTTTTTTAGAAAATTTTTGTCTTTTGCACACATTAAAATTTTTTTTGCATAACTTATTAGATTTTTTGCAATTATGTGTAGAATTCAATTATTCTTGCTATAAAATAATTAACATGATATGAAGAAAAAGAAGCATTTTTATTGTCTTAATATATAAATAAACAAAGTGTAGTTTTCATTGCATTGATCTCTAAACATTTTATTTTGAAATTGTCATTGAGTTTTTTAATTGGAAATTTTTAATCTTTTGATGTCATGTTAGTTTTGTAGAAAAGAAACTACTGTTTATTATTTAATATTATTCCATTTTGTACAAACAATTCACCTTGTTTGTTTTTGTTATCTGTTCATGTAAAACCATAATTGATAAAATTTTTAGAATACTTTCACTTCTTTCTTAATTCTACTCTTTTTTTTAATCATTTGATAATTTGAAATGCTTTTACAAATTGATTAGATTGATCAACTTGTATTAAGTCTAAAAGAAAATTCTTATATTGATATTGAGACACTCAGCCATAAATTATTTTCTGTTTTAAAAACATAGCTTCAGTTCAACTTTTATATCTAATCTATATCCTGATAATCTGTTATATATATGCATGCGTGCTCATTGTCATAATTACAGTGTGAAAGCAATTTAATTTGAGAGGATGATAAAAGAATGTGCAGAATAAAGAAAAAAGAGAAAATATGCAAAAAATTTTATCAGTTGTGGTTTTACATAGACAGGCAACAAAAATAGATGGAATAAATTTGTAAGTGATCTAGCTATATGTCAAAATACCATGATGAATTCACTGTTGCTGTATTTAATAGCATGCAGTAAGTTCATATATGAAATATAAATCAAATGGAAAATGTGTTTTTTTTAACTGTTTTTGTAATTTACATTTGAAAAAATTAGCAATTCTTGTTATTAATACTATTTTAAAGTGTGATAAACAAATGTAAATTATTGTAAAATTGCCTCACCTAAGTCTGATAACTGATGGAGTCCAATAACCCTCCTCTGCAGAATATAGTTTGAAAACATTATTTAGAAAGTAAAAAATTAATATTAAAAAAAAATTGTAGTTATAATATAATTATACGATTATATTAATATCAATAATGAGTTTATCTGGCTTTTTTATATTTTTTAAAGGTATGTGTTTTTAAAACATTCAGTGATCATTGACAAATTTGCAATTACATCTAAAACATTTTGGATGTTGCATGAAAATTTTAACATTAAGAAAACTAGTAATCAAAATTTGGGATAATTATATGTATTACATTGCAGTTTTTGTATAAAGAGGTGTTGTTTTAGTAATAAAAAATCTAAAAGAATATGACACTGATTATGATCAAATTTTTAAAGATTATGCAATTTATAACTATATATTTTATAAGGTTTTTGAAAAGAAAAATCGAGTTCTCTTTATGGTACAAAATAAATATTTTTAAAGTAAATTCTTTAAGAGATTAGTAATTTCTTTTTATTGAAAAAAATAAAAATGGCATTGGACATTTTTAAAAATGATTTAAATTTGCATTAATAACTGTCACATGCTTGTCATACTTAAATATTTTTAAAATCTAAAACATATTCAAATGTTCTTATTTAGAAGACAAAAGAAGGAAATGTTAAAAAATGACAATTTTTTTTACATTTTTTTTGAATATTTGTATAATAAATATTTAACTAATAGTTTCAGTTTTTAGTAAAAATATTTTTAAAAAATAATTAATAATTAAACCAAGTTAATAGAGCTTTCAATTTATAAACTTTTTTTTAAAATTTTTTTTGGTCATAGAACAGTGAATATTTAGAGTTTTTTTGAAGATGAAGTTTATAAAAGCATTCTCTGCTTTGATGTCTCATCAATTTTATTGATATGATAAATCCATTTAATTTTTTAAATCTTTGTTTGGGGTATAATAGATTTTTATTAGTGATTAGGTTCTATCCATGTTTTGTGTATCACAATCTCAAATTTTATTATTAAAGGGTTTTTTTTCTGATTTTTTAAAAAAAACTTTTGTATATTTTATTTATTAAAGTGCATGTTGATCAAGTTATTTGTTTGTTTTTGTTTTTTTTGGATACAATATTTCTGAATAAATTTTTTACAATTATAATTTACTGAGAAAGTATAATTAATTAACTAAATTTTGTAAGATATATATGTTAAATATATATCTGAATGTTGATTATGATTCTGTAATGTATTTTTAAAACTATCTCCCCCCTTATTAATTATTTATTATTTAGTCTGTCTGAATTGATAATATTTCTTGTGTTAATGTAATTAGCTACATTAGTGAATCTCCTTTCATTTTTTTTAATTTTTCATATGAAGAATGATTTTCCAATGTGTTTTTGAAAAAATTTGGGTAAGTGAACTACATTGGTTTTATATTTATGTAAAGACTGATGAGGATTTATTGAAAATATCAATTTATTATCTACTTCTAAAGGTTTCTAACTAATATAAATATATTTGATTTTTTACAGATAGTTATGAAAATATTTTGTAGTTCTTTTTTGAACAAAAGATTTTTGAATACAATATCTTTCAAAAAAGTTGCATAATAATTCAAAAGGTTCTTTTTAAGAATCCAAATTTCAAGTTTATAGAAAATTGCAAAAAATACCATAGCATGAACATTTGTAATTCTTCATTTTTAGAGATATCTCATTACATTTAAAAATCTTTTCCAAAATCTTATTGCAATTCTAATTTAATGTTCGTTTGTAATGACTCTCATGATTTCATTTAAGGAAGTAAAAATTATCAATGACTTCTTTGTTTTCATTGCAAATTTTCAATTCATCTACTATTTCTGTCTTCAAATCATTATCTTTTTTTATATTAAAATATATTCCCATTTTCTCACTATTTTCTAATTTTTCTAATAAGTATCATAAGGTCTTTTTTATATTATTGAGTTACTTCTATCAGTTCTGAATCTACATTAGTCTACATTCTATGGTAACTTTTTTTAGTACACATTACAAATTGAATAAGTATGCCCAAATTCTTTCCTAATGTAAAATTAGTTTGTTTCTATTGCACCCTCTAGTGTATATAAAATTTCTTCATAAAAACATCAAAAGTATACTATTTTCTAAGTTAGAGATTGTTGTAATTGATAGAGCACTTTCAGATTTTTTCTACCATTCATGTTCTATTCAGTTATCCAGCATACATCAATTATGATAAATTTATTCACAAACTAACAAGTCAAAATACGTATTAAGATAATTCACAAGCTAGATTAACAAAGAATCATTCAAATGAAATTGTAAGTTATATCCATCTTTTGTTATATAAATGCCAATCTATTTTTCAAATCTCTTGTGACAAAATAGATTACCATTGGCTTGAAAAGATGGGTATTATTTATAAGTTCATTTGAATGATTTTTTGGGATCTAGCTTGTGAATTATTTTAGTGGTTTGTATTGTCAGTATTGCTTGTTTTGCAACTTTTTGTGAAATTTTGCATAACATTTCGGCATTCTGTCTAATCTCTTTTCTTTTGTATAGGAAAATAAATTGATTTCTTCTGTAACTTAGGTTATTATTATATCAATTTCCAAATTTATTGCCATAACTTAGTCTTTATTGATCCTTTAGTTTTCTGCAAAATGTTTATGCGTTTCTTATTAATTGTATGTGTTACTGTTTGCAGATTTTTCAAAAACTTTATTGATATTTTTGTCATATCTTTTATATAATCTTTCCATTTATTTTTGATTTAATCATTTGCATTTTTTAGCAAAATTGTTTGGAGTTTTTCTAAAAGGTAACTTATTTTTCCAATCATCTATCTATTTTCAATGACTTAGCTATGTATAATACCACTCCTTAGCTTTTCTGAATGCTCTGTAATTTCTATTTATTTTGTTTAAATGCTTTTGATTGTTTTTTTTAAATTTTGGCTTCTCTTTTCTTAGAAATTTCTTCTGATATTCATTTTTATTTTATTTTTGATTGTTTTCACTTAATCAAAATTTTCTCAAAATTAATCTTTAATTATGTTTTTCACTTCTGTCTATAGATCATCTCATATCTTCTGAATCTATTCTAAATGCAGTGAATATATTTTTTAAATTTATCTAGGACATTGTATAGTTATAATTCTTTTTCAGTATCATTTGTTCTTCAATCTGCCTCTAATCTTTACTGTCACTTTTAAAACTAAAGTAGTTTATTGCTGGATGATAATAACATAATCCAAATTCTATGAATATTGTTTATCACTTGCAGGAATGTATCCAATAGTAGCTTAGTAGTTTTTATAATATCCTTCCTGCAAACAAAAGCCACATGATGTTTTTTATTGTTTTTTTATGACCTGAATAATAGATATGATCTAAAGCTAGTCACTTTCCTTAACAAATGACTAAAATATTAATGTGATTGATTGGTTTCTATTTTCACTATCTCAAGTTTTTCTTTGTTGATATTCTAAATGTTCCATATTTCATTGTATTTTTTCTTACTGCCTCAGATTTTTTTTTTCCTGTAGCTTCTTAGAAATGACTTCAGTTTAGCACATAACATAGGCTAGTTTTTGTTTTACCAGAACCAAGAAGTCTATGTCCAGCCTTGTTGCTATATTTCTATCTTGTCTTATTCTTCATAATTTTCATCATTTGTATATAGAAGAGTTTACACTTGCTTTTTTATGATCAGTTTGAAATGATATTGTTGATGCAATTGTGATCAACTGTTATTTAACAAATGTCTGTTGCTACTACTCAATATAATAATAAAATGTTAAGAAAAATAAAGAAACCTAATATTAAAGTATTAGTGAAATAAAAAAAAAATGAGGCAATGGAAAAAATATTTCCCCACTTTATGAAGATTTAATAAATGAATGAAAGTAAACTTAATAGAGATTTCAATATGAGATGAGAAATATAATTGAAATGCAAGAATATATTTAGTTGATACTTTAGGCTTACAGAACTTTTACTCATTCTTAGTTGTGAGTTCATATGATCTTTATCTAAAATAAGTCCTTTTTTTTTTTTTGTATTACTTCATTAAGAATTTTTAAACTATTGAAAATAACTATTATTTTGTAACTATACTGTGTAAGAAACTTGAATACACCTTTATGTTATTTGAAATCAGGCAGCAGATTATTTTTTATGTTTATAAAAACATCAGTTATGAAGTTTTTTTTAAATACATATAAAACGTTAACCATTATTAATCTTATTTTTGAATGCTATCAATTTAATATTTCTGCAATCTACATTTTTATTAGACTTAATGCATTTCTAGTTTAACTTGGGATTGTAATTTAGTATATTAGTATATATCATTTTTGTCCTGCATGTTATGAAAAAATATAACATTAATATAACTACTTTATTCAATCCATAATTTTTTCTAGTTTTTTTTTTTTAATAAATTCTTTTTCATTTTCAATTTACTTTTGATCATGACTATCTCTTTGTCCCTTTACTTTTTGAAAATGTGTTTTTAATCTGTAATTTTTTGTCTTAATAAATTTGAGCTAAAATATGGTTTACCTTTAAATAAATTTTAAATCACATTTGAATTAAAGATTCATTAATATTTATTAGAATGTAGATTTTTCTCATGCAATAAAATTTGTTTTTCTTTTAGTGCCTAAAGAGTCATATATACAATTTGAATTTTTATTTGGAATTTAATTAAAGTTTTCTTATAATTTTTTTTTCTTTATTCATTTATGCCAAGTATTGGCGTTGTAAAAAAAAAAAATTTTCACAATATATATTGTAATGATCAGCCTAGTATCAATTATACTCAACTTCATATATTTATGGTAGCATCATATTTTACAATCAATGTCCCATTACAAACACTCATCTAACTTATCTTTAAGTTATGCAAATGGGAAGTGTTTTTAATAATATTTAAGTGTGCTAATATCACTATGTAAAGTCATGAGCAAAAGCATAAAATAACAGAAAAGGTTGGGGGTGGGTGTAATCTTTTAAGATTTCTTTGATGATGATGTTGATGGCTTCTTTGTTCAACAAAGAATTGCATTATTATTCCAATCCTTCCTATTTTCTCATATAGTTTTGAGCAAATTAATGATACTGCATCCCTCTTAAACTCATATGCAATCATTGTTTCTGCTTATGATTATCTGATGAAAGTTAACTGGAGTTGTTCAGAAGAATTACCCTGCCCCTATTAAGTAGATCAATTATCAGATTTATTTACTAGTTCAAAAGCTTTCAGCATTTTCCCCTCATTAATATGACCAATTGTATTAGGCCAAATCAGAAATCACATGAGTTACTCCTGAATGAAAACCCTCAAAAAATTACTGTCACTTATTACTATCTAATAGATTGCAAATTATTTTTTCAGATTGTCATTTTCTTAATGAAATAAATTTCTCCCCACACAAATCAATATAAAATAACATGTATGAAATATTAACATCAGAATAATTTGCATTTATAACATTCAGCTATATATCCTTTTCTCTCTTTGGAATAACAAATTTTTTTGATATCCTTTTTATACAAGTTAAAAATTACATCTTAATTCACTCTGGTTTAATATTATTTATTGCGTATACTTAATTTCTCTTCCTTATTTAATACCTATTATACATCTTTATTAATCATTTAACATTGTAAAATTATTAACCCCCATGTGTTCTCATATGGCAACTATAGTAATCCCTACTGACTTATAATGATTTAAATATTACTTTTTATTACATTGAAATTATGTAAATTAATTAACTAAATCTTTTTTTATCCTATTACTTTTTTTCTGTATAATATGACATAAGCCCTTGATTAAATAATTTTATGTCTAGATTATATTGTCAGTTTGTAACATGAAATATGTTTAGAACAATGAAACTTAGTTTAATTATACATCATTCGCATATTACCATAGAAAGATTGTCAAAATTAATAGAATCTTTCTCAAATTTACAATGAATTAGTTAAACAAACATGTTCATAATAATGACATAACTAAATATCAGTTGCCATAAAACAAATACTTCATTTTATCAATGCAACTCATACTATAATTGTTTCAAACATTCTGCATATTTAATAATCAGATTGCAAAACAATAATTGCAAGGAAATCAAGTGACATGTGATTTAATTTAATAAGCTTGTACTGCAAATGTTATATAATGAGCGGGCTAATTGCAACTGAACAAGCTTATCTGAATATCCCTATCCTCAGACCGGTTTCTAGCTCCGTCTGCCTTCAGTGAATCACTAGGCCATTCAGGTATTAGATATAAAAATACCAGGTCATGCCTCATATATTTATCTAATAGTTATCTATTAAGAAAAAAATCTGAAATTTTCAGATATCAATATGTCTTCAAATCCAGCTAAAAAGTCATTTCACATAAGTATGTAGTGCTGAATGATGGAAGAACATTTAATGCCACTTCAGAAATTGTGGGAAATTCAGTCCTAGCTCCGATCTAGAATTCAGTCAAGGATTTTTAAGTTTGAGTCACTCAATAGCTCTGCAAATTTCTCTTGGGCTTTCTATGACAAGTGATTAATCTCATTAATGTCAATCAAAAATGGTCTTTGAATCCAAGATAACATTTTGAAATCTAAATTCGATATAAAGTATTTGCAAAACTGTGTTTCTGGGGTCTATAATAATTTTTGCAATTAAAGTTTTACAACTATTTTTTTCAATTATAAAATTGTTGATAGCCGAAAACATTTCCAATGAATCATTTTCCACCCTATTCTTTAAAATGTTGATCTTCTTAATAAAACTTTCAATTTTATCATCCAAAGTGAAAATATTGCTGTTTTTTCCCTTAAGAGACAAGTTAAGATCATTTAGCTTCTCAAAAATATCAGACAAATAGCAAAGCTTTGATAGCCACAAGTCAGTTTGAAAAAGAGCAGCAAGATCAGATTTTTGTTTGGTTAAAAATATAATGATTTCTTCTTTTAATAATAATCTTCTTAAACTTCGCCGTCTTGACATCTATCTTACTTCTGCATATAATAATAAATTTTTGTATTCAGAGTCCATGTCTTTATAAAGATTTGAAAATGAATGGCTGTTAAGGGCATGACTTTTAATGAAGTTTATAATTTTGATAGCATCCTGAAGCACATTATTCAATTCCGTTGCTAATTTTTTTGCTGCAAGTGCCTCTCGATGAATCGGGCAGTGTGTAAAAGTTACATGATTATTACCAGAAGCTTTAACAAATGATTTAAAACCAATATTTTCACCAGTCATTGCTTTTGCCAACTGTGCATACTCCAAAGCAATCTTTCCATTCTAAACCTTCAGTTTTAAAAAATTTGTCTACTTTATTATATATGTCTTTCCCTCTTGTATGTTCTTCCAAAGAACGACAAAATAACAATTCCTCCTCAATGTTTTCTTTATAAATGTATCTGACATACACTAGTAATTGAGCTATTTTTGAAATATCAGTTGTTTTGCCCAACTGAATTGTAAATATTGGGCTTTCTTTAAGTCTAGTAATAAGTTGCTCAAATTTTTCTTTGCTAATTTCAGAAATTCTATTAGTGACAGTGTTATTTGACAAAGGAATTTTCCGAATTTCATCACCATATTTACTTCCGTGAAGTATTTTTACCATTTTAATAGCAGCAGGTAATATAAGATCTCCAATGATGTATGGCTTTTTATTTTTAGCAGTCAGATATGAAACTTCATATGATGCGAGTAAATATTTTTTATTATCAGTTACAAATTTCTCAAAATAGTGTTTTTCTTTATTTGAAGTTTTTAACAGTAGTTCGAAATATTCTTTTGGTTTATTGACATATGAAGGATGCTTGGATTCAAAATGCTTTTTAATTTTGATGGTTTCATATTCCATAGATACATTGCAAATTAAACAAAGAGGTTGTTCATTACCATCATAGTTGTTGAAAGTAAAGCCAATTGGAGAAATGTCTAATCATATTTTTTTTTTTCGCATCTTAGATGCCTCTTTCTGATTACGAAATCCTGCTTGAAGAGACTTTGTAGCATTGCCATCTGTATCATTACTTTTGGTATTCAAGTTCAATCACTTATCCTTAGATATTTTTATCCTAAAATATAAATGAAATAACAATACTTATTAGTTAGCAGAGACACCAAGTGGCAGCATATTCACTCCTGTATGTTCTATTTTTTTATATTTAAAAAATATCAATAAATCAATTATAAATTACCTGTCAAGTTTAAAAAATAGGAATATGTTTTTACTTGTTAATAAATAAATGACTATAAGTTTGAAATAAAAAAATACATTTTTATAATAACTAAGGATGATAAATTTTGAATAAAGAAGAGAAAAAAAAGTATACAACATTTTTATATATAATAAACATCTTTTATAATAATTATTCAAATAAATACTAATCTTAGTCGAGTAAACAGTAAAATACAATATTGTATTGTTCTTGCGATGTGGATACTTGTTGAAATGAAACCGAAACAAATAACTTAATCGGAAATGCATTATATAATCAGAGTGGCGCCAACCTTATTCTCGCCACTGCAGCATATATTTTGATTCTGAAATAACTTATATGTTGAAATTGCAATGCGACACCACTATTATGATGCATTTAGTGTTATTTTTCAATATTCTTGGCCATCATTATGATTTTATAATTGCACTGTACAGAAAACGTAATATATTAAATTAAGATAATGAAGGGATTGCGATTAATATTTCTTTAAATTCATGTATCTGAATTCAATTTTTATGACCCTAACTTTTTGTTTCACGATCTCAAATGGGGATGCGACCCACAGTTTAGGAAATGCTACTTTAGAGCTTCATAAAATGTTGCAAAAGTTATCAGATGGAAGTAAGAAAATAGACTAAAGTAATGTTTAATGGATTTTCTCAAAAGATGAAAATAAAGATTGATAATGTTGAGTTAGAAGTTAACTACAAATACCTTGGTCAGATTATTATTACAGATGGAAACAATGGATGAAATTAATCGTAGAATTAAACTTTGTTGTAGTGCTTTTAGAAGAAATACTTTTATATTAAAAGGAAATATACCTATGTGGTTGAAAAGGAAGATTTTTAATAAATTTGTTTTACCAGTTCTTATTTATGGATTTGAGACTTGGATACTTAACAGAAGAGCAATACAGACTTCAGATTACCCAAAGAAATACAGAGATGCATGTTATAAGTAACAAGAAGAGATCGAAAACAAAATATATGATTGAGAGAACAAATAGAGCTTACTGCCATTGTCAAAAGAAGTAAAAGACTGAAGTGGAGTTGGACTGGACATATTGCTAGAAGAGATGATAATAGGTGGATAATTGAAATATTAAACTGGATTCCAAGAGATTGAAAAAGACTCAGAAAGAGATTACATGTGAGATGGAACATGTGCAAAGGGTGATGTGAAGGAGAGAGGCTAGAGATTGGAGAAGATAGATTGAACTTGGAGAGATCTTCATTCTACAGTGGATTAATAATGGTTGTTGTTGATGATGATACTTTTACTAATTCTTTTAATCTTTTTTAACTTTCTAAATAATAAAATGTCATTTTAAAAACACTGATCAACTAGAAACCTAAGCTCATAAATAATTGATTTTTGATCACAAAGTTCATAAACATAAAAGTATATATTATTAATTCTGATGAAATGGGGGTAGGAGTCACATTTCCAGAAATACTAGTAGTAAGATAATTCTGTAATAAATTAATTTTTTAATAAATTTAATTTATTAAATGATTAGGAATTATTTTATAACATCTTTTGGGCAACTCTGTGGCATTTTCATATGTATATACATGTATACTATCTGCTCTTTATTTAACATATAATGTGCTTAACACTGATTTATGTTTTGCAAATTAGATTAATTTAATCAAAATATCCGCATTAATAGTTGCAATCATAGATTTATATAGTTTAGAATATATTACTATTTTATTAGTCTGAATTATTACACTTTCTTTTAAATAAATAAACCTTTAGCTTTTTTATTTAAAATATCATATACTGTATTACTTTGAATATAAACTACTTTTTTTTTTTCAAATTTTGAACCCTTAAAAGAAGAGTGAGGCTTAAATTTGAAACAAAAATTTTTAACATCTTGAATATTTCAACCCATGTTGTAGGATTTAATTCATTGAGAGCAGTTCACATTTTTCTGAGTTAATCCAATTGCTGTTTGATAGAAGCTGTGTTTATGTGGTATCTGGCTGAATTTTAATTTAGAGTTTTTTATTACCATACTATGGTAATTTGAAGTGAATACCATATTTTAACATTTTATTTCTTCCAATGTTATATTTCTCAATGATAATGTTTTTGCTTTACGCTTTACACATGCACATATACTGTCTTATTACGCTTATTTTTGCTGTTGAATATTTTAATATTTTGTTTCTATGTCATATTTCCCAATGATCATGCTTTTGCTTCAGACTTTACACATGCACATACTAAAAGTACATTCATTGATATCCGCTGTGGAAGTGAATAGGTGAAAAGTTTTATTTTGCATAGAATTTTTGTGCTATTTGGCTATATTTTAAATTGTGAGTTTTTTATTATCCATACTTTTAATGATGGAAAAATGATTTACTTATGATGCTGAATGAAGTCAAAAGAAAAGTTCTATTGTGTGTGGAAGAAATTGGAAATTATGCAGCCAGTAAAAAAGTTACTATTGATGAAAGTAACATTCTCTATTGGAGAGACATGAAGATGTTTTTTCAATGTAAAAATAACACAAAATCATTCTCCGGGCCTAAAAAAGGAAAGCATACTGCAATTATTGCAAAAGTTTCTATCTTATATAGAGGAATTACATAGTAAGGGTTTACCAGTGACAAGAGAGACAATTTTGATTAAAGACAGGGAGTGTGCTAGAAGTATTGGCTTAATGTTTAAAGCGAATTGTGGATGGTGTGAAAAGCTTATTAGCATTATGAAGAAAGACTACAATAGCTCAAATGTTGCTTTCAGATTATGAGAATAAGCTTTATAGGTTTCAGCACGAAATAATCAACTTAAGACGATACTTTAAGCATTGTTTGAGGCAAATCGGAAATGCTGATGAAACAGCAAATCTTTTTTGATATGTCAAGTCATTACACAGTAAACAAAAAAGGAGCAAAACAAATTCATCTTTTTAACCATCTGACATGAAAAACCAGCAATACTGTAATGCTGTCTAAAACCACAGATGGAAACAAATTGCTACCTTTTATTATTTCAATCAGGAAATTTTTTCTAATGGGGTTATAATTTGAGCACAAAAGAATGCATGAGTGGCGGCAGAATTGATGAAAGATTAGTTACAAAATGTTTGGGAGAGGAAACCTGGTGTTTTTTTAAACAAATGAAGTATGCTACTAATGGATACATTCCGGGGATATTTAACCGATGACATTAAGCGTAAAGTGAAATCAAAAAACTGATATGGTAATAACACAAGGAGGTACGACCTGTCAACTCTGACCTTGATGTGTATATTAATAGACCCTTTAAGGATTGAATGAGAAATCACTATGAAGCCTGCTATGTACATTGAGATCATCCGTTGACACCACTTGGTAAAATAAAACTAGTTTCAGCTTCTACAATAGCTTGGTGGGTTTTGCAGTCTTGGAAAGATATCTGAAAAAATTATCAAAAAGTCTTTTTTAAAATGCTGCCTTGCAAACGATTTAAATGGCACTGAAAATGATATTCTCTGGACTAATAATGGTAGTGAAGATGAGAATTCCAAGTTCTGAAAGTGAAGATGATGGAAGTGCTATATCTAAGGATGATGCACAATAAATTAGGTGAGGTTATTGTAAATACATTATTTCTTACGTAAGTAAATAAAAATGTTTATTATTTTTCAATAAAATCATTTTAAAATTATTTTCCCCATTTTTTGGACTTAAAATACTATTGCGGCTTAAATTCAGGGGCGGTTTATATTCAAAGTAATTTGGTATACTAATTCTAAATAAGAATAATGTTATCTTAAAGTACCTCTTGTCATGTAATAAAATTGAATTGCTTAATTAAGTAAAGGTTTTTATGTCTCAAATACAGGGTTGCTAATTTCCAAATGAATTCACAATCATATCTTAATTATGTATAAACACATGTACAAAGCAAAATATCTTTCTTTAAAAGTTTTTTGGAAGAGCAATAAAAGGAATGAAGAAGATTAATATTTTAAGTCTTTGGTTAATAAAAAAAGTTATTTTAAATACAAATGACACTTATGGCAAATCATAAAAGTATTTTCCTAGTATTGCCTGATTTCTAAATAGCTTCAGGTGATTCCAATAATGGGATCAAATTCCCTCATAATTCAGTATTTTCCTCATTGATTTATATGTAATTTAATAAAGCTGGAATTGTCTTTTATAAATTAGCAATAATTTCTTATAAAATTTCATTAATAAAACTTAATTTTATACTTTCCATTTTATTTTACTGAATAATTTTTTTTATTTAAATTTTGCCAATTCATATATGAAACAAGTTTTGTAATGCATAAAAATAGTTTAATGTTTTAAATATTTATGTATTCAAGTTGCAAGAGGAGAGTTCTTGGAATAGGAGTGTAATCTTTAAAACTACTCTTCCAAATGCATTAGTGTCTTTGTTTTCTCTCTCCTTTTTCTAGCATCTTTTGTAGACCTTGCACTACATTAACATTTTTGATACAACTTTCAATTAAATGTTGACATTTATGGAGGATTAAAACTATTGTTTTCTAAAAAGTAGCTAAATAATTCAACAATTTAAACAAAAATAAAATCTTAATCTTTCTCAATCTCTTTCTCCTTTTCTGTTTAGAAATTTGGTTTGAGCCACTCAGTTCACATTTAATATTCTATAATGCAATTAAAATATATATTTTTCTAAATTTAATTATTAGTCTTCCTATGCTTAAAACATGTCTTTCTGGAAAATACTTTATGTGCTTATGATCTAATTATTATTATTATTTTTAAATAAATGTATATTTGCTTTAATTAGCTATGTAATACATTCATAACATTTGCATCATTGAAAGACAATTCGTTAGTAGAAGATATTCATATAAGAATTTTTTTCTTGACAAAATAAATATTAGATTATATATTAATTTATTTTCAAGTATTTATTTAATAATAATATTGATAAAAAATGAATGAATTTGACCAAATTGCATACATACAAGACATTATAAATATTATGTAGCCAATTTCTTATACAAAGTGTTAATAATGTAATTAATGTTGTATGATAAAATTAATTTTCTTTTTATAATTAAGTCATTTTACATAGAGATAATTCATTAAACAAAGGCAAAACTCTCCATACAGTAGTGCCACCCTGTGCCAAACAGAGTAATCAATGGATGCCAGAAGGCTTGTGCATAAAATCCCTATCTAGTGCCTACTCATCCAATATCCCCAGACTAGTTTCTGGCTTGTGGCCATCATCAGTGAGGAGCCTTGGATCTGAGAGCACTGCACCTAGATCTTAGGATCTAATGCAACCCTCCAGCAGCCACCTTTTAACTCTACTTTACTACGAAACTATGAGAATGAAATTGAAAACACAATAATATTTTCAATCTAAACTCAATAGCTTAATTCAGCACCCATACATTTTGGTGTCTTTGGCTCTTAAACAACCATAGCCACCACTATTCTATTAGGCAGGATTGGTGTTAAACCACTAAACATCACATGATCACCATCTCTATACTAGCACATAATTGTTGTAAACAAAGGCAAAACTCTCCATACTGTAGTGCCACTCTATGCCAAGCAGAGAATCAATGGATGCCAGAAGGCTTGTGCATAAAATCCCTATCTAGTGCCTACTCATCCAATATCCCCAGACTAGTTTCTGGCTTGTGGCCATCATCAGTGAGGAGCCTTGGATCTGAGAGCACTGATGATGGCCACAAGCCAGAAACTAGTCTGGGGATATTGGATGAGTAGGCACTAGATAGGGATTTTATGCACAAGCCTTCTGGCATCCATTGATTACTCTGTTTGGCACAGGGTGGCACTACTGTATAGACAGTTTTGCCTTTGTTTACAACAATTTTGTGGTGATCATGTGATGTTTAGTGGTTTAACACCAATCCTGCCTAATAGGATAGTGGTGGCTATGGTTGTTTAAGAGCCAAAGACACCAAAATGTATGGGTGCTGAATTGAGTTCAGACCCATAACTATATAAGCTATTGAGCTTAGATTGAAAATATTATTGTGTTTTCAATTTCATTCTCATAGTTTTGTAGTAAAGTAGAGTTAAAAAATGACTGCTGGAGGGTTGCATTAGATCCTAAGATCTAGGTGCAGTGCTCTCAGATCCAAGGCTCCTCACTGATGATGGCCACAAGCCAGAAACTAGTCTGGAGATATTGGATGAGTAGGCACTAGATAGGGATTTTATGCACAAGCCTTCTGGCATCCACTGATTACTCTGTTTGGCACAAGGTGGCACTACTGTATGGAGAGTTTTGCTTTTGTTTACAACAATTATGTGCTAGTATAGAGATGGTGATCATGAGATAATTCATTGTGGTACAATATAAAGGTATAATTATTAAAATATAACTTTCATAAAAAGTTTCTAAAAAAAGTGCAATTATAAATTGTATCACCATTTTGAAAATATTGTTAGAAAAAGAAATAAACTATCTGCAATGTGATATATTATACTTTTGCATAATGTGCACCATTTTACATTTTTTCAAAAATAAACTCACTTAACAATTACTTCCTGATGAACTGCAGTGAATGTTGGAACATTTAAGTGAGATATAATGCATTTAATTATGACTAATTAAGAAAGCTAAAGCAGATGTTTAATGTACAATTTAATAAAGGTTCATGAAGAGACAATTTTTTGAAGTTTTCTTAGAAAGTTATTATTAAGTAATGTATAGAATTAAAAGTTAATTAAAGGAAATATATTGAAGTAAAATTCTAAGATTCCTAAAAGTTAAATATCAAATCTAAACATAGAAAACAAAGGATTCTATTTTTTAATCTCTGAAAATAATTTAATCCTTTTAGGAAAATATTTATAATTAGAAAATAAATGTGAATGTAATTAGAGAAAAAATCTAAAAAGGACATTCTTTAAATAAAATATTTCTAAAATGTTATAATTATGTAAAATGTACCAGATTTTTATTATTATTAAAAATGCAATTCCTTACTATCAAAGAAAGAAAAGAGTATAAAAAGAAAAAAAATCTTTATATTGTAGTAGTTGTTTAGTTGTTATCAATATCCAAGAGATAGAAAAGAGTTAACTATATTAAATCAATTCTAAATATTGGTAGTTTTCTACAAGCACTGAAGATTCAGTTGAAACTTCAGTGCCATATTAAAAATAATTTTTTTTGCTAACAAACTGCTGCTGTTCTGAAGATGTTTTCAAATGTTTGTTTTTGTTTGAAGTGAATACCAGCAAATGTGCATAAAGTAAAAAGTGTTTTAACATCAACTACTCTATGGGCCAGAATGAATGACTTATTAAGTAAATTATATAAGACTCTGAAAATTCAAACTCTCACAGCATATGAAATCTTGCTCAAGTCCTTCAGTAAATTCTTATTTCAAAATTATCAGAAAATAATTGCAAACAATGAATAGTGTAATATTATCCAAATTTTGTGAAGACTAGAAATCCAAAGCTAAAAATAATATATATTATTATACTTAATATTTTTCTAAAAAATGTTATTATATTATGTTTGAAATTTTATAGATTATAGTATATCAATAAGAAAGAATTGAGTTTGAAAGTTAAATGTACATAAAATTAAACTAAAATGTGTGAAATAATATATCTTGATCAGATTTCTTTTGTAAAAATAGCAGTATTAGATTGTTCACTTTTTTTTTTGATTGGTTGATGAGGAAACAAAATATAGATTTTAAATGTGTATGTAAATTCAGATAATGATTAAACAGTCAAATAAGAAAAAGATTAAAATCTAAGATTAAGAAAGCTAAAACAGAGTTATGATAATTAGTTTTATTAGCAGATGAAAGTTTAAATGAAAATGTGATATCATTTTTTTAAAAAAAAAAAAAAGAAATAAAATAAAACCAACTAGGCTAAAAGACATATAATCAAAATTAAATGTATTATATAAGAATTAAATAAATCAAATTTAACTTAATAATTATTGAAATACAGTCATTTAAAGTTATATTGAATATATGTAATATATATTATTCAAGATTTTGAGTAGTTATAAATATATGTGATCAAACTTTATAATATTTTGTAAAATGAATGTATAACATTTGAATATGTGTTTTTTTAGTCAATTAGATATGTAACAGTTGTGGGAAATTTAGTTTTAAAATATTTTTATATTATAAATCAATCTGTGGGCCAGGCGCAGATCTGAATATGCTGAAGTTCCTAATGTCCCATGTTCTAGCAGATAACTCTGTGCACAAGTCTGCCCAGCACTTTTTAAGACAAGTTAAATTAAATCATTGTTATGGAACAGGTGACAATTTACTCTATGCTTGTTATACGATGTTAAGTGTGACATTGCATTAGTTTTAATCATGTAAATGAAATATACATTCAGTATAATCAATATTCCAAGTTAAATATGTATTCAGTGTAGTTATGCTTAGTAAATTACAGTAGGAATTTGAAGCGATAAGTGCTCTACATTGTTCTAGTTAAAGTTTAATGAAAAGTATAATGTATAATTAATTTCTATCCATTTCATTTAGTATAAAATTTTATTATAATTATTGTTGACTATACATAGATGTTTATTTTGTAAGAAGTTAGAAGGCATTTAAGACAATAAATTACTCAGTAATTAAAAATAAATTAATGTTGATAGTCTAAAACAAATGAATTCAGGCAATCAGTTTTGGAAACAGCTAAAATAGTTCTATATTTCCAATAATATTTATAATTTTATACCAGTTATTTAAAACAGGAGAAGTATTCATATTTTTATATGCTTCATTAATTAAGGTGAAGAGTTAATCTAATCATTTTGAATTTATATTTATATTGTAAATTAAATTATTTGTATATTTTTATTTCTGCTTATGAATTTTATATTAATATTCTCAGATTTTTATTTTATTTAAGGTCCAAAAGTAACAAGGTCATATAAACCCAGATTTGATGTAGGTAATTGAAATAGTCTTGTATTAGTTTTTATTTTACAATGTGGCAATGGAATATATGACAATAAAAGAGTGAATAATTACATCTAGTTGGTTTTATTATATAGGAATAATTTATTTTATTGATTTTCATTTTGTATATTTTTTTGTCCATTGTTTAATTTAATTTTTTTATGGGAGAATATTAAAATAGGGTAGAGTAATATATGCACCTATTACTGATTTGTTTATTTATTTTTTAATAGTGGAAAGAAGCTAATCCTGATTCTTTGATGGATTCAAAACTCCGATGTGTTTTTGAATTATCTCCAGAAAGTTCAGACCAGGTTTGTATATATATAGCTTAAACTTTATAAGTTCACACATATATTTTTATTTAAATACACACATGTATATTTCAATCTTGCATTCATTTTTTGTTTTTTAATATTTGTTTTACTAATTTTGAGACATTTTAATTATAATTATATAGGTTGTACACCTAATTTTTGGCAACTGATGATTAATTTTTTTAAATTAACACAATTATGAAGAGCATTTGAAAGTTCCATAAATGCCAGATTTTATTATTTGGCAGTTAAAGCTACTTTTATTCTGGTTTTGAATAAATTGGTGCATATTAAAAAAAGTCATCTTACAGTATTGTAAAATGTATTCAACCAGGTACACATAATGCATGTAATAATTTATAATTTTTCTTCAAAATGGTAACTGGGGAAAAAATAAAAAACACTCATCATTAATTTTTAAAATAAACTTGTTTATTGATTAAATAAATATTATTATAAATGTGATACAAACATCCATTGAAATAAAATTAAAATAACTGCTAAGTCGTCTACTATTATTTTTAATTTCTAAAGATACTATGTAGATATAAAAATAAATTTTTAATGCATAGTAAATATATGTTAAATAATTTATATCTAAGGTATATTATGAATAATATTTACTGTTAATATTTGCTTTTTATATTTAAACTTTTGTGCAGCCTGTTGGTACTTTAAATATAATGTTGTTTAAATGGAGAATAAGAAATATATTGTTGAATTATTATTACATGATTTTTGATTATTTGGCGAAATGATTTAATTCAGTAAGACATTGGAATCTAGAGTTCTGAAAGTTTGGTGTACAATTTGTAGAAATTTATTTCTCTTTCTATGTAATGCATTTTTATTATCATTGATGCAGTGCTTTTCTGTGATGATTTTTTTTTAAAAAAAAAGAAAAATAATTAATTTCTGTCAAAAATATTGTGAAATCTTAAGTTATTAGAGTAGATCTCTAATTTAAAATAACAAAAAAAAAAAAAAATTCAATTTTCAAGCTGAAAATGTTTATAAATTTAGATAAAAAGTGCATTAAAAATTGCATGACATTATTTATAAATGTATTAGTTTTTATATTATAATACTCCTTTCATTTTAATGAAAGTATGCACTAATAATTAAAAAAAAAACATGTATGTACATTGAAGAATTATATTTTGAATAGTCAGTATTTAATTATAAGATGAGGTCTTTTATAATTATAAATTATTTGCACTATATGTATTATTAGTACTGATTAAAATGATTATAATAATTTAATTATAATCATCTTTTATATATTGTGATATTAAAGTTTTAGTTTTTTTTTTAATATAAACATTCTATATGTTGTTAAAATTACATGTGTATTACAAAATGTAGTATAATTCTCGTAATAAAAATTATAGAATATGCATGAAAATTTAATTATTATGTAAAAATTGACTGTTGGAAATATTGGAAATGGTAACATTATCTTATGATAATATTCTATAAAACATCAGGATATGATTCTGCTCCTTTAAACTTTCATAAATTGCTTTTTCAGCTAAACTATTAATTAATTATCAATTCCTATGTACTTGATTTATATATAATTGACTAAGAATTGTAGTTAAAAGTGTGGAACATGGTTTCATTGCACCAATATCTTAAAACTTTTAAATATAATAGATCTAATATTACAAAATATTATGACCTTACTGGCTAAGTAATAATATTAAAAACTTGATAATGGATAATGAATTGCTTAAAATCTCTGAAATTTAATATTTTGAATACAATAATTATAATTCTTGGTAATACTGAATAGATTGTCAATTGATATAGACATGTATTATTGTTTGCAATAAATAATACATTTAATGCTTAAAAAAAGTTTTATAACTGATTCTAGTTTAAATTTTTTTTATAAAAATAACAAGCAGATTGTCTATGTATTATGCAAATAAAACACAAAGCAAAAATCAAATTTAAATAAATCTATGTATTATATCATTTAATTACTGCACAAACATATTTAAAGATTGATCTCTTACAACTTTTTAAATTCAAGAAGTTTCATCTGAGTGTTTTTTTTTAAAAAAAATTCCCATCTTTACAAATATCACAATATATATATAAGTCGAGATCTTAATATTAGAAATTAAAAATTTTATTTATTAATAATATGTTTCTTTTATATATATGTATTGATCATTTTGATCATAAGAAAGTGAAAAAATTATATATGTAAAAATGTTAGAGATTATGAAAAAAATAAACAAATTGGTTTTAAAATTAATTACAGTGGAGAGAGCTAAAATGAATTAATTGATTTTAGAAAGTTATTATGAAATTGAATTTGTTGTAGTTTACATTGAAATATATGTATTTAGAGATAATTTGTTCCAGACACATATCAAGACCAAAATCATCATTCTAAAAATCTTTTAAGCTAAAAAAAAAAAAGTCAAATGTTTAATACAACACAGTTATATTTTAAAGACAACTAAAAATCATCCTTTAAAAGCAAGCATAACTAAGAGAGAAATTTGTGTTTGTCTTGTGGAATGTAAGAGGAATATTTCATATGGGTAATCTATATTTTATTTAATGAAAATTAATTAAAAAATTTTTTGTGTAATATTAGTACATGCTGATAGGGAAGTGGCCATTTTTATACTGACAATATGGTTTATTTCTCAGGCAGGTTTTTAGTCATGTATTGTGAGCAAAAAATTATCTCATTTTATTGAAACCTGTAATCCAATGAATAATCAAATATTGCGTATTATATTAACCATTATCATGCAAAGTTTTACATTATTCAGGTTTACTTGCTTACCTACAAAGCATAAGATTTTGTAATTGAAGAAATTTATTCAAGACCTGAAGACATATAGAATCAAGACTTATCAATAAAAAGAAATTATCCAATTATGAGACTTCTTTGTGAGAATGGGAGATATGAAATCAGATGATGATCTGAAGAATATGCTAGAGAATTAGTACAAATGTCCAAGAAGAGAATGCATTATATAGTTTATTACTATTGAAGTAAACTTACAATAACTTTACAATAATGAATGTCATATTTCATTATCTTTTGACTTGGGTGGTATCCAATAATATTTATAAAAATCAAATAGATTATGATTTAATTCAGAACAAATGATGATCAGTAGTTGTACTATTAAGCTTATGCCAGATGCAAATTAGCTCTGCTCACCAGCTTATATAAAAAATAATGGGATATTCAGAAACGTCAAACTTCCAGGATACCAGATCTCAAAAGCAATTAACATCATTACAATAAAATAAACCCATAAAAATATAATACTAAGTTGTTAATATGTACTAATCTGATTGCAGAATGGCAGAAAATAACTTTATCAAATTAAAATATGGAATGTAATGTTGAAAGAATGCAAGAAATAAACTATAAAATTAAATATACTTATTGGAAAGATATCTTTCTGCACAAATATCCTACCAAAGTAAATTGCAAATAAAAGTGAATAATCATAATTGAAAAATAAAATACATATTAAGCATTCAAGCTGAGAAAAACAAATAATTAAAAACTCTCAAAGAAATATTGCTGTCAATGCAAGAGAAATAAGCTGAGATGTGGGAGGAATATTGTTATTGTAGATCACTTGAAGAGAATGATATACAAGCAGATAAGATATTCTTAGATCAAAAAATAGATATAATTATATGGATAATAAAACCAGAAAGAAACAAAATTTAAGATCAGAAGAAAACAAAATCATATATTAACCTTGTCAAAGAATTTGAGGAAACAGAATATAGTTAAGAATGCAAAGTCACTCAGTCTTTATCCTACTCTATAAGCAAGCCAATGCTATTGATAGTAACAATTATAGAACCTAATTTCACATGCTATTAAAATAATACTTATTAAAACTATTGAACAAGTAAAAGCATTTAATTTCTTGCATATATTTCCACAAAGGGAATAAAGATTTGTGCCCAGAAGAAACATGAGAACCTATATTAAAAATTTATTGGATGGTTTAAAAAATTACATAATATTATGCAAAAAAAATTGAAACAACATATATATTCTTTATGGATTACAAAAAGGTTTTTGGTAAAATAAAGTGGAAGAAGCTATTGTAGATATGTTTGGACCTAACCTTTCATCTGCTATAGCTTATCCAAAATTTCCATAAATCCAATTTAGCAAAGATCAAAGTAAACAAAATTTTATTGATAAAATTTAAAATATAGGCAATACTACCATCCATTCTTCTTTAATGTGATCATCACATATAATATTCTTGAAGACTTGGAAAATGGAATGGTAATAGGAAAAAAATATATATTTTAGAAATATTTGGGCTTAGCAACTGATAAAGAGTAGTTGACAATTATATTACAATTATCAAAGGAAAAGAAATGGTATGATCTTAAAAATATATATTTTAAAACCAGTAGTCAACTCTCCATACAGTCGCGCCACCCAGTCAGTGCAAGCCTTGATAATCAATGATTGCAGAAAGATTTGTGCATAAAATCCCTATCTATTGCCTACTCATCCAATATTCCTAGACTAGTTTCTAGCATGTGGTTTTCATCAGTGAGGAGCTTTGGATCTGAGAGCACTGCACTTAGATCTAAAGATCTAATCCAACTCTCCAGCAGCTACCTCTTACCTATTTAGTTAACTAATAAAGCTAGGAGCTCAAGATGAAAACACATTAATGTTTTCAATCCAAATTCATTTGCCTGTATAGTCAGTCATATAGATCTGAACCCAGTTCAGCATCTATACATTTTGATGATAAAGTAATGTTTTAGTGATTTTAAACACAAACTGGTAGCAGTTTATGAAATTGAAATAGATTTAATTCAAAGTGAGCAAAATTTGCATTGTAATAGTTCAATATTTTATTAGTTTCAACATTACAACTAAAAAAATCTTAATAAATTGTAGATTAATTGTCAAGCTGTTTTTGATTTATATGATTGTGTAGATGATGTTTTATTGAAATCATTTTTTATTTTATTGATTATTCAAGCTTCCCAATGATATCATTTAATATTATATTTTTTTTCCCAATTCATGCATACTTTGTAACTTTTAACAAAGATAATATAGCAGGATATGTTCATATAATTTGCTGGCTTATTTTTCTCTGCCATCTGGCATATATACGTTATTATTTATTTTTATTAGTCATGATTATAATTCCAAAAGAGAATGAGCATTCACACTGATTTCAAGAAAACTGATGTTGCAGTTTGATCAGAAAGTCCATAATTATTATGGTCAGAATGTTGGTATTTTGCTCTGCTTGGTTCCTCTAAGGTTTTAAAAAGGAATCAAGGGGTCTTTTTTTGATTAATAAATTGATGGAAAGGATAGCAAACATATAAATCTATTTATATGTAGTTTTAATTTTCTTTGTATAATATAGTGATTAAGTAATTTTTGACAAATCTAGTAAAAAAGTTTTATTGGAAATGTTTATATTTTAAATATAAAAAAAAATTGCATAAAAAATAAATGTCAGTAAAACTCAAATAATGAAGGTAGTTAGTAAGGATAAAAATTTGAGGGTCATAATTAAATAGAAATTAATAGAGATGATTAGCCATTTTAATATAGAAGATTGAAATAGTAATTAGAAATAAGAAAGGCCATAACAAAACAGTTTTTTGATAAGGAAATATTTAATTTATGACCCATTGAATTTAGAATTAACCCATAAAGGTTACAGCACATATTTGTAAATTAAAGTTAAGATGAACAACTGATACGTGATACTGCTAATGAAAAAAATATGGTATAAATAAGATTCCAATTGTACATTAAAATTAAGTAAATAAACCAAAAATAATTTTAAAATACAACACTTACTTCATGTTTTTTTATGTGCTTCACACAAATTAGTTTGCTATATATTTTGCAGACATAAAAAAATTATTTTTTTACCCGCATAGAATGCTCATAGCAAATGTTCTTTATCTGGAGTTTATTGTCACCTGGATTCTTCTCAATGTCATTATCAATAAATTTAGGCCTTCCTAATGCTTGTCGTAAAACGAACATAAAGTTCATTTGAGAAGTTGCACATGAGGAATATTGCTTCTAAGTATAAGCTTATAAGTAATTTTGCCAATACTTTTAAAAATTCTATGCATTGAATTTTTTGTGACTGCTTATATTTTTGATATAAAATGAATGCATTGACAATTGAAATATTCAACATCTGGAAAATGAATGCATTAACATTTGAAATATTCATCATCTGGAAAAAAATGCCATTGACCAGTGTTTTGTTCTCATGCAAGGTGTAATAATTAGTATGCTTCTGAACAAGTGCATACATTTCTGATTTGCTAGTGCTAGAATCAATCTTGTTAGTGTGGTGCATGAAGAAATTAATAGCATAGCTTTATGTATTTTTAGGACATATGATAACAATGTAAAGTCATAAAATCCATATAAAATTCTTTCTACTGCTCTTGACCCTGATGGCAGAAAATTGGTATGAATTTGCTTTTTTGTTTTGAAGTTTCAAAATAATTTAACATCCTCTTTACAATTCTGTGCTACATCTACACAGCTAAACCATTTGTTTCTCTATAACATTTCTTTTAGAATTATGCATTGGCTTCACCAATCTAATAACAGATGGCAGTGTGATATTAAAATGTTTTTCTTTATTTAATTAATGTCTTATTATTAGAATCTTTTCATGAATATATATGTAAATATTTAGAAGTAATTGTTTATGGCATCAGTGAGTCAAAAGAGTTTTATTCCATATTTCCCAAGCTTTTTTGGCATACAAATTTTAAATCTGCATCTCCTCCTAAATATCATAAGCATTTCATCAACACAAGCTTGCATTCCACTAACAATTTTTTTTTTACAATTGTTTAATCACTTTTTTTTCTCATTTTTTTCCATCATCAGGAGTATAAAAATGAAGACAACAAAGTAAAAATTCAAATCTTTTAGATATAATTGTTTAAAAATTTTTTTGTCTGGTTCCATCAGTTGCATAGAGCGAATGAAGATTTTCATTGCCTGATTTGAATATTTCTATGTAGATTCTTAGCATCAAAAATGCTTTCATTTCTAATAAATCCATATCATGACTATGAGTATTATTATGAATTTTATATTTTGTTCTTGTTTGTTCTATTTTATTTAGATGTCCACATTATAATTTTACTCAAAATATTATCGATAAATAATAAATTCCATACATTTTCAGGATTTGAACTGTATCCTGAAACTTGCAGCATTTGTTAATTCTGGTGAAGCTTTGTATGTTGTTACTTGAATTATTTATTGCCAAATTTATAGTCCTGACTTTCTCTTCATTGTTAGATTCAGACATTTCAGTAACAATGTTGTGTTTTCTCTCATTTCTACATCTCTTTTATCCTTCACGGTCTCGGCAACATCACCATCATCTTAATTATTCAATGTTCTCAAATAGCATTTTTCAGAATTATGATCAGTTTGTCATTTTTTTTAAATAAAAGTTTGGCTTAGGTGAACACTTTCTTTTATTGTTAATTGATTAGACATGATGGCTCTGTAATGACTTGTAATTTTACTGGTAAAACAGGTATATAAAAACTATTCAATAAGATCACATATGACCTTATAATTGAGTTTAGTTGAATGCATTTTTTTAAAAAAATTACCATCAGGAGTTATAATAAAATAAATTTGATTTTTATTATTATAAGCATTACTTAGAAAAAGTAGTATAAGAATTTTATAAAAAATTTGAAAAGTAATTAACAGGAGATCAGAAAAAAAAACGAAAATTTTTATTCAAAAGTTTAGAATACAACTGATATGACATAATGCTAAACTCCAGAAAAGTGATGTAAAACTTGGATTATGCAAGATATATTCGAACTAATTGGGAAGGTACTGAGATGAATACTTGTTAAATTTAAAAAATATGAAATTAAGACATTTGAAAATCTGACAATATCACTGATTGTAGCCATTGCTGGTTAAGAAAGAGAATATTCAAATTTATAAAAATTACAGGTTTATATCATGTAAAACTTGATAATTTAGAATAAGAGAGAAAAAAATGTAAGCTTTCTGCATGTTGATTTGAAATTTAGTGGAAAAAATAAGTTGGGTGATTGATATTAATAACATAAAAGTATTGAAAAGAATATTGACTGAAAATGTAAAAAATTGAAAAACTGGATAGAACTGGTTATTAATTTTGAAAAATTAATGAGCTAACATCTTATTAGAAACTTCTATTAGATTGTATGTTATGTGTTTTCAAGGATAATAAAAATTTTTATATTTTAAAATAGAAATACAGTGAATAACAACTATTAATAAGAGAATTTTTTTTTTTTTTTTACAATCATGTTCATATAGATTAGTTTATACTTAAAAAATTAAATATAAATTATTTTTTCTATTATGGTTTTGCCATCTAATATAAGCTTCAGTAATCAATAGATAACAGATGGAAGTGCTTAAAAAATCTTCATCCAATGCTGTCCTATTCATATCTCTAGATTAATTTGTAATTTCAGCTTTCTTCAGTAAAGAATTTTGGATTTACATTTAGTGGATCTAGATTACTGGATCTAGTGCAACTTTTTCCAGTGGCATTCTGTTACTATCAAATTACCAGCTTGAAATTTAAAAATATCTTGATGTTTTGAATCTAAACCAATGTTTGCATAGTTATGCAAATCTGATTCCAGTTTGTAACTATATATTTTGGTATCCTCGGTTTTTAATAACCACATGCTCCTATATTTTTTGATCAGGATTGTTTTAAAAGTAACAACACACTAAATCACACTAACTTTCATGATATTTTAAGCGAAGTCCAAAAGGCATAAACTAGAAACTACTCCTAGAATATAGACAGGCCACCATTGGATAGAGATGTATCATTGTTTACTCAGTCTTATATTAGGAGGCAAAGCTGGAGTAGAATAAATAGATTTCTAATTAAAAGTATTGGGTAAACTGCGATCATGGGGGTGTTATTATTTTTGTTTAAAATTTATTTATTTTTACTAAGTATTTAGTAATATTTCTCTTACAATTGTAAATGAATAATTCAATTTATATGACTATTTAATATTCTTTTCATTCTACATCAGATTGTATTGCTATTTTCAGATTAGCTTTGTATTATGGCCTTCATTAGAGAGGAACTTGAACTAAATCCACTTAAATCTCTTGGATCTAATACTACTATTTAGATTCAGCATCCATCTTTTACTGTCTTTTTTTTTTTTTTTTGACAAACAAGCTATAAGTCTCAAATTTCAAAATAAACCCAAAACATAAAACATTTTGAAATTTTACATTATTAGCTTGTTTGTAAGAAAAAAAAGAGAGTAAAAATGCTTGTTAGGAGTTGTCTTAGATCCAGGTGGTTTTATAATAATAATTTTTATCTATTTCAGCCAAAAGAATGAAGGATATGTATAGTTATTATAAATATGAGAACACAAATATACAATTACTGGATGGCCAGACTGGCTGAACTGACTACAATTCTGTATTTGCATGGAATCGTAAATTTTTGCGGCAGCAAAATTGATCTAAACTATTCTAAAAAATAAATCATAATAAATTATTTATTTCTTTTTTATTGAAACCAGACTTCAGAATGTTGCTAATTAAATATTTACATGATAAAACTTTATATACTATATATTTTTTAAAAATCATAATCATTTAAAATAATGTAGTATTATCTTGCATTTTATATCACACTGTCAGTGTTAATATTAGATGTGACAATAACAGAATATCTCTGACTTGCATATTCCATTGTTGGTTATGAGTTGATCTTGATCTGAGGTTAAAAGCCAGTCTGAAATAATTTTCAATTACACTTTTAATTAGACACTTTTTCCAAATATCTGTTATATAAATTTATGTAAGACATTTTTTTTTTTTTTACTTTTATTATTGAAAATCATTTATTGATTAATATAATTATGAAAATTTCTATATTTTTGGTTTAAAGATAGAACCAGTGAGTTTAAATAAATGTAATGAAATAATTGGCTAAGAGTAAACCATTTACTTAAAGGAATTTAATCTAAATACATAAATACAATTGTGCAGTGATTATTAATGATGCTTTATTTTTGATATAGTTATTAGGATTTAACTTATAAAATAATTTTAATTTTCTAATATGTCTGATAAAAGGAAAAACTATAAGGCATTGAATATTTGAAATGAAAATAAGGAAAAGAATGCAATATTCAGAAATAAAATGAGTCTTATATAAATATCTAAAAAACAGATTGTTTACATAATAAGTTAATAGTAGTGCATTATTTTCTCATAAATATCTTTGTTTTTCATTCTAAAAAATATAATTTATGATCATTTCTCAGTAACTTAATTTTTTTTTTTTTAGACTACTATTTTGAATTTATGACTAGACAGGCAGAAGTGTAATATGTTATTTAACAGGGCAACAAAATTCCTTGGGCTGGCCCTGTATATAATTATATATATATTAATTGGTTAGGATTCAAACATTAAGTTTTTTTTTTTTTAATTTCAGAGCTATTAGCTTATTACTAAAAAAGAAAAAGTAAAAGAGGGTTGTAGGATACCAGGTGCATTAGGTCTAAGAGATCCTAATGCAAAAAATTAAAAAATCCTTGCTCTTTACGATCATAAAACAGAAATTAGACTGAAAATAAAATGGCTTTGGGTGTGGATATAATTGCTCTATTGCTTAGTATTCATTATTTATTGATTTTGGAGTAGAATGAAGAGTCTGCTCTTATTTGAATCACTAAAATTCTTATTCTTTGGGCACCTTACATTTGTTTGAAAATTTTTACTTATGTTACCCATGTTATTCTCATAAAAGATTTTTCCAGTCATAAATGTATAATATATTATTTTGAATATAAGACACCCTCAAATTTAAAACTCAGTCAGATTTTAGGCCCGAAAAATTGAAAAAAAATATCCCCGAATTTAATATGCATATATGTACTTAAATAGGAAACTAATATAAATACAATAAACTCACCTAATTTATTGCGAATCTTCTTCAGATATATGGTACTTTCACTTTCTACATCTTCACTTTTAGAACTTGAATTTTCAGCTTCATTATTCCATCAGGGTATATCATCTTCTGGCCATTTAAATTGCAGCCAAATGCTATAATTTCTTTGTCAATTTGCTTTACATTTTTCTATTAAAATCTGAATCATTCTTTTAAAATAATTTATATTTTTACAAATATTTTCTGAAAAAATGTGTAAAAAGATTCTGAAACATGTTTTCACTTTAAAAATCAAAAGGAAGCTATCGGAATTGTCTTAATTTTGGCAGGTGCTCTTGTGTAGAGAACAACAATCAATTAGCACCTTGGAACATAGGCTTTTATTTCATTGTTATATTAATTTTGTTAATTGTAAAAATATTGTAAAGGTTATACTGTAAAGTTTTCTTGCTAAAATAATAGTAAAATCTGCAAAATAATGTTAAAAGATTCTAATATATACATTTTCACTTCAAAAATCAAAAGGAAGCTATCGGAACTGGCAAAATTTTGTCAGGCTCTCTCTTATATACAGAACAACAAACAACCAATCAATACCTTGGAAAACAGGCTTTTATCTCATTGGTATATTGAGTTGTTAGTTGTAAAATAATTTTAAAGATCATTTGATATAGTTTTCTCAATAAAATAACTAAAATCGGCAAAATGAGGTTAAAAATAGCAGTTTGAGAGAGTTAAAGCCATTTATGAAATTAATCCAAAAAATATTGATTAAAAAGAATTAACATGCTATTCTACATAGGTAACGATCGTACTATGTGCATGTATAGTGTAAAGTAAAGATTCACAGAAATAAGATACTAAAAATTTTCAGTTGTTTTCTATTCTCTCGTGTCAGCCGCATAATGGCACTATTTCTAGGTCAATTCCTAGAAATATACCATTTCAGCGGCCTACACCCAACCTAATAGGCTTCTTTCTATGACAAAACACAGAAAGTCTTCGCGGCAGCCTTAGCCAACCTAAGAGGCTTCTTTCTACGATAAAACGCAGAAAGTGTCCCCGCCGGCTAGCCAGTCTGGCTTTTTTCCTATGCTAAAAGCATAAACAAATGCCTTATTAGCTGCCATAGTTGGTTGTGTTATTAACTTTATCGTAATGCTAGAATGTCTATTTTCTATATACTTTCGTATGAGAGTGTGTGGATTTTAAATTATTTAAAATTTCATTACAAAGGTTTTTTTTTTCAAGTGCTCTAACCTAATGTTACATTGTAACTTTATTAACAATGCCGTGAAGGTTCCATTATGAATGGGTAACTCTCAAAAATTGCTTTTAAGGGTGCGTCAAAACAATATTTTGACGATCACGCGAAAAGTAATGTTTTCGCAAGAATTCGTCCGTGACAAGTTACTTTTGAAATAACCCAATGTCTGATTATTAATTACTGTCCAAAAAAAAAAAAAAGAAAATTAGTCGGGTATTATTTTTACATTTACTATTTAAATAAGATTAGTTTTTATATGTACACACATTAACAAAAACAACCCAGTTTCTGATTAATTACTGTCCAAAAAAAGAAAAGCAAATTAATCAGGTTTGATTTTTAAATGTAGTATTTGAATTATGGTACTTTTTATATATACACAATAATAAAAAGAATCCATTTTCTGATTAATTACTGTCCAAAAAAAACGCAAAATAGTCTGGTATCATATTTAAATTTAGTATTTAAATAACGGTATCTTTTTACTTTAATGGACAGGCTTTAATCTATTCCAACTTCCAACTCTTGGAATGCCCAAATCCCATGCTAATGCCAATATTATTATTATGCCTACGTTGATCTCAAGTCACTCTGACCCCTCATGTATAGGACCATATCCATTTAAATACATAAAGGAGGAAGGTTAGGCAGGATGCAGGCTTAATAGGTAATATTTGAAATACAGGCAATTTTTATATACCTGTAGCTTAATTGTAAATATAGGGAATTTGAACACAGACTTTCAAGCACCCTTCAACTATCCACACTATCTCATACCACTGACTTGACCACACACATGTAGAAAAGATAAATAATCACCAGTATACGTATTTCGTGCAGAACCAGCCCTCATCACTTAGTCCAGATCATCTTCATCTCCCACACACATATATAATTATTGCTCAATGGACAGGCTTCAATCTACTCCAATTCTTTAGCCATCCATACCATTGAAAATCCCATGATAATGCCAATATATATCTGCATGGGAAATGATGATCTGGAACATCTGATGTGAGTGCTGGTTCAGCACGAAATACATATATTGGTGATTATTTATCTTTTCTTCATGTGCGTTGTCATGTGCATCAATGATATGAGAGAGTGTAGATAATTGAAGGGTGCTTGAAAGTCTGTGTTCAAATCTCCTATATTTACAGTTAAGCTCCAGGTATATGAAGAATGCCTGTATTTCAAATATTACATATTAAGCCTGCATCCTGCTGTCTCACTTCTATGTATTTAAATGGATAAGGTCCTATACATAAGGGGGCAGAGTGACTTGAGGTCAACATGGGCATAGCTATAATATTGGTATTAGCATGGGATTTGGGCATTCCATCATCAGATTTTTAATGGTATGGATGGCTGAAGAGTTGGAGGAGATTGAAGCCTGTCCATTAAGGTATGAAGATTTACTATCTTAATATAAACTAAGCACTGATTATATGTATGTGTGGGAGATGATGATCTGGACCAACTGTTGAGCGCTGTTTCAGCACGAAATATGTATATTAGTGGTTATTTAACTTTTCTACATATGTGCAGTCATGTGTATCAGTGGTATGAGAGTGTGGATAGTTGAAGGGTGCTTGAAAGTCTGTGTTCAAATCCCTCTATTTACAACTAAACCCCAGGTATTTGATTAATGCCTGTATTTCAAATATTATATAGTTATTGCAAAAAAATAATTATTTTTTTTTTGTTGAATATAGCTTTGTAGTTTTATTATTGGTTTTATTTCTATATATAAAAATGCTGTTAATGAGTATAATATTGAACTTGCATTTCATATGCTGAAAGTGTCATTTGGTTATTCTGTTTTGTTAATCTAGTTAAGAATGTAAATTATGTGTATGTTATGGTTTATTTGCCATGTTTAAATGGTAGATGTTGCTTCAAAAATATGTTTTTTCCCTCTAGATATATGAATACAGTTAAAAATATTGCAGTTGCTTTATTATACTCATATGCATTGCCATGTGATATGAATTTTGTTTAGACTATTATATTTTTAACTTTTTTAGGAAACAGCTTTATTTATCTAACTTTACATTCATTTCTTATTTAATTTTTTTACTCTAACTCTCATTGTTAGCTTTATTTTCAACTTTGTTCTTATCAAACTTTTACTTTCTTGTTTAATTTTTTTGAATCTTTTCATTGTTACTTTTATTTTCAGCTCTGTTTTTATCTAAGTTTACACTTATTTTATATTTAATTTTTTAAATCATTTTCTCATTGTTGGGTTTACTTTCAATGTTGTTCTCATTTAACTTTATATATTTTTTTGGTTTACTTACTAAGCATTGTTTTCCTATTACTTCTTATCAATTACTGCAGAAAGCTGTCACAATAATACTATAATAGTGACTCCATTTTATTTTCTTACCTTTTTGAATTTCTGCCTTTTCTGTTATTTGTGATGATTGAGTTTCTTTTTAATTGCTGGTTAATCTTTATTTTATATCTTTTACTCATTTAGAATAGTTGCTAACAACTTCAATTATGATAATAAGTATTTAATAAAATCATTAACAATAATATCTTTGGTTTATAATTATATTTTAGCATAATATGTGAGTTGTACAATAACCAAATAAAGATCGGATAAGCATGATCATCCCTCCAACTTCCAACCCCATTGTATCATTACAAAGAATAATCACACATTATTCAAACTTATTAACTTAAACTTTATAACACAAAAATAAATTTAAATTTTCATCCAAATAATTGTATGTATACACTAATTAACATTTCTATCTTTGCTGAGTTTATCCACAGATTAGGATTTTGTAAGTATTCTTTTGTATTTTGGGAATCTTTTCTTAATGGTATTAGAATACGATAGGAAAGATCAATTATGCAAGAGTTTTAGTCATATATTCCAAATAACACAGATCCAATCAATAAATTAATTGTAACAAACATTTAATATTTAATATTGTAATTGTCCTAGTATAGGTATTTAATATTACGTAAAATAATAAAATCTTAGTTTTAGTTTGTAAATGGTCAAACTTATTATTAAGCAAGCTTGGCATATCTATGTCTACATTTATTGCTAAATTGAAAATAATAACATTTCAAATCTTCTATTTTATATAATACTAAATTACGGTTGGATGAAATTTAACCTATTATCAAAAGAAATTAGAATTAAAAAAATACAAAAAAGATGATATATAATATTAATCCTGTGTAGTTGAACCAAAGTTTAAATTAGCAACAGTTCATATTGATAAATGTTCAAGGAATTTTCTTTTAGGGCATCCTTTCTTTTTCCTCATTTAAAATCCACTATACCATGTTTGAATACCGTTCGAATATTCACGATAGTGATTCCATTTCTATCATCTACAGTATTCTTTTCAATCTAAGAATTTTTCCTTGGTTTGTTGTAATATATTTTGGTGCTACATTCAGTATGAATGGGTAGATGCTGACTTCCATTAAAACATTATGGTTGTATGATGTACACAATGTCTTCTCTCTCTTTAGCCAGACATAGCTATGTAACTGTGTTGATAAATTTACTTTTAAGTTCTTGGTTTTATTAAGAATTAATATTGGATTTTTAATTTTGAAAAGCCTCAAAGTAAGCTTGAGATGATTTCTTATTCTTAATGCTAAAATTTGCTATTATTGTGAATAAAATATTTTCACTATTTGTACATTCGTGTTGATGCACAAAGTTTTCTCATTGCTTCCCATTGTTGTCTTCTTTTTGGGGGATATGATAGTTCAATAGTGTTTGTTCTATGTTTTGAATAGTGGGTTCGAATTTAGATTTTACTAAAATGCATACTAAATAGCCAATATTATTTTCAAATCTCCCTGTTTGTTTTTTGAAGAAAAAAAATCTTACATTTTTTTTCCTTGCTGAATGAGCTGTTCTATTTTGTTTCATATATATTATTTTTTATGTTGATTTGAGTTCACATTCTTATTTCAATTATGATGTCATATTTGATGTAGTGGATTAACAAATACTAAACATTTAATCATTATTTCTTTCTTTTGATTTTTATAAATTGCTTGCTTTTTTGAAGTTTGACTATCCATCTATAAGTCAGTACGGTCAAGGATTGTCAAAATATAATTTTAACTGATAATTTTACACAAAATTATTAATATATAATTAATAATATGCTTTTGATTATTGTTGATAGGTTTAGTTTTTAAGATGGGTGTTTGTGTGGTGCTTTTTATGTGGTAAGTTTCATGTATTCTTACAGTATATATACATACAATTACTGCCGTTATATAAAGATTTTTTATATTATGTCAAATAATTTATTCTTTAATTTATAGCTTTATCTTTTTTAATTGTAGTTGAAAAAAAAAATTGAGCTCATTATGTGAAACAATTTCAGCAAAAATAGTTTTTTTAATAAAATAATTTTTTTTATTTTTATATCAACTATCTTTCCATATAATTTCATAATTTACAAATTTTTTTGATAAATTTTGGAAGTTGATGTAATAAAGACTGCAAATAACTTCTTTTGTTTTAAGAAAATATATTCTACAAACTGGGTTTATTGTTCATATACTAGTAAAAATTGCACAAATATATTTTTAATACACAAATTTTAATGTTAATTTATATAAATAATAATAACAATAGTGTTAATGTTTTAAGAGAGAATTTTGATTCAAATTTTTCTACATTATATCTATTTGAATTCTTTTATTGGGATATGAATATGTTCAGTCATATGTAGATTTAAAATCTGTAAATTATTTTTATAATTGGTGAGTGAAAAAATATATATGTAAATGGTACATTTAAATGATCTTGTATGTATTTGCGCATTACCAATACCTAAATGAATATATGTAATTTTCAGGTTATAGTGATCTTATTTATAAATTTCTTTGACACTTCTAAGAAACAGTGTTACTGGAGGATGTGGTTTAGTAATTAGATGGAACAACTTATCACATACTAATGACAAAAAACTAATCTATAAGCTTGATATTTTTCATAAAAAATCAGAAACTTAACATATGAAATAATATATTTAAAAAGAAAATCTGAAAATAATATATTTAGCAACTCAACAATACCCAATGAATATAGAAGTAATATATTTAAAAATTTAAGATCACTTGCAATATGTGATTAATAAATATGAACTAAATCATAAAAACCTTCAGTAAATTTTTTAAAATTTACAATTATCTGCTGAATATGACAATTAGTTCCCAAGTGAATTAGATTATGTTCCTTCGATTTTAATAAAAAGATAAATCTAAAAAAAAAAAAAAGCATAAATTTATTATAATGAAAAGTCACTGTTCAGTAAATTTTAAAAAATGTGCAGATAAAATATGATCAGTAGGTAATTGATTTGTATTTTTCTGTATATCTTTATTGTTTGTTTATTTAAACTCATTAACTTGGACATTTTCATTCACATATAATATAAAGGTGTAGAATATTATTAAAAAATGAGCTTAATATAGTGCAGCATCTCACATGTAAAGATTGATTATATGATTTTGATAAGACAGTTATATTTATATTTACAGAAAGATTTTAAGAAGTGAAACCAATCCAATAAGTTGCATTAAGTGAATTAAATTGGTAGTACTATATTTCAGCTTTAAATTTAATACAATAGTCTTTCAAATATAAAGAATAATTGTCTGATATTTGATAAGACAATTGCAACAAGTTGATATCTAATCTCTGGTTTTAAGGAATAAAAATAATAAATTGAGTTAATCGAATTAAATTTGTAAGCAAATCTTACATAACTTAAAACACTTTGACACTCTAATCAAAGTGGAAGGGATCTGAAAAGTTTTATTCATGCATATGCTATGTTAACCAATAGCATTGTATGAACTTTAGATTCTTTGTTTAAATCTTTGAGAAAAGATTACATTTTACAATTTGTTTGTTGCACAAGTTATATGTTGTATAGAATTTTGCTATATTAATAAGTAATATAAATTGCTTTAGACTTGAATGCTGACAGTGATTGAAATGTGAAGATAATTTGAATGCAAGATAACCTCATGATACATCACTAATTGTGACAAATTATTGAAATTATCCTAAACTGGGATAATTGGCTATGTTTAGATAGGATTTTCCCTGAAATGTCTTTCAGTCACTATAATGAAATTAAAAGTCAAAATCACACAATTACACATAAATTACTATTTTTTCTTAGTTATTGGAATGATTAATTGCTTTTTAATTAATCATACTATTGGCATAAAATATCAACTTGTGAAATGCATAAGACATGGTGAGGGGGGAAACAAAATGAATATGTAATTGGACAATGAATACTGGAGCAAATAGTTTTTTTTATTATTCAGGAACATTTTAATTCAGTAAGAAAATATAGAGATATGGGTTTTAAAATATACAAATAAAGGAAGTATTTGACAAAAAAAAAAAACAACAAGTGATTTTAATTATATTATAAGTATCAATAAACATGGTCATTTTTCTGAAAATCTTATAAAGAAATGTGGATGTGTAAGAATGCAAAACATTGGCATATAGTGAGATTAGAGATAGAAAAAGCACTGGAATGAAAGCATTACTTTTAAATAGTTTAATGATATGTTAAATTTTTTTTGAGCTTTAAATAAATTATTTAAATCATCAAAATTCAGCTATTATCAAAATGCTAAATACAGATTTTTAATTTTTTTAAATTTAAAATTATTTCTGATTTTGGTCTTCATATCTGTATTATTGTTTCTTTGTCAATAAAGTTTAAGAGATCCAAATGATCATGTCTATACAGAATTATTCCACATTTGTTGATAAATTTATTCATTTCAAAATTACAATTGTTTTAAAATATGTATATATTATAAAAATATATATAATCTACAGCAAAGAATAGTTTGAAATATTAAAGTGCTTTGTAGGCTGTCATGTTATTGCTAGCATAAGTTTATACTGCATTATTTTGTGCGTATAACTTGGTAATTGTTTCCTTGAGAGCAGAAAAAACATGAGCTGTTACCAGTATGTTTGAACTAATGTGCCACAGTGACAAGCAATGGCATAATTTCTTAATACTGTATGGATTTAATTCATTTAGTCACTTCTGTGAAACAAAGATATGACAATGCAAAAACAAATGTCTTTGGAACTCTGCATTTTGGATGCAACAGTTACAATAAATACACAATTGATTTTGAAAAGGCATTAATATTTAATAAACATTTGATTTTGTGATTTTTTTATTGAGAAAATTTATAAGTAATAATAAATATGAAAATGTTATATATATATAAAATATAATTATTAAGTAGAAACGATACTTCCTGTGCTATGTGGGCCACATGCCACTGATCTGAGACTTCGAGAAAAATTGATATAATGAAACTTCAGTTTTAAAAATATGATGTTCCAACTTAATAAAAAAATCCCATGAGCTTAGTGAATAATGAGAATGCATTGAGAATAACTGAAGACAATTACTTGAAATCACAATTTTTTTTCAAGATTTTACCTATCATTTATCTCATAATAGTTTAGTTTTTAACTATTTAAAAGAAAAAAATTAAATTTTCTTATTAAGTTTGAATCTGTTATAGTGTTTTTGTAATATATACCTGGGTCTCTTTTTACGCGGGCTTATTTAACACGATTTTGAAGTTACGCAATTCATGTTTCACTGGAAGTCGAACTCGGATAATGCGCTATTACTTTAAATAATAAATTTCGTGCACTTACGTCATATTGAAAATAATAGCACATTATTGGAATTCGACTTTCATCTTAGTAATTTCAATATTTTCAGTGCTTTATAATAGTAAGATTTTATGCAATAATGAAATTAAAATCATGATTTCCACATTTTATGTATACACACATTAAATTTTACAAGATTATAATGTAAATTTGTTCAAACATTGTGCGTGTTAATTTTGCATTTTAAATCACATTCTGTTTTTGGTTTTTAAAAAAGAACGTAATCAATTATTAATCATTTAGTGTCCGCAAGTTTATTTTTAAAAGGTGAGTAATAGCAGTGGGCACAATTAAATTTAACAATTAAAAATTAAAATCTGATTTTTAATTGTAATTAACAATTTAAAAATTACTTATGGCGACTTGAAATTAATGTGATGTAAAACGAAATTTGATTTTTAAATGGAATTGAAAATTAAAAAATTAAAGACAAAAATAAGAATTTAATTTTTAGTTGTTAGTTTTAATTAAATTTTTCCCAGCAGTGGTGAATAAATGTCTTTTTATTATCATAAGTCTAAGTTCATAAACAATTAATAAAATCATCGTCTCAAAGATTAATTATTAATTACGTTGTCAACAGAAAACCATTAACACAACATGAGAGTGAACTTGGCGCTAGTTGCAAACGAACGTGTGTTTCGGAAAATAGTGATAATAATTAAAACATGTATAAAAAATGTAAATTACTGTACTGTAAATTATGCATAAAAATATATTATTTTGAATAAAATTAAATATTATAGTTAAAAAAAGTTTGTCTTGTATCAATTTTTTTCAAATTTGAAATTTTTTATTAGTCATATTTTATTTCCTTATTTTTTTTTTTTGCGCGAATTTTAAAGTAATTTTACGTTGGTGCTTTGCTTTTACGCGAATTTTGAAAAATCACAGACCGCATTCCCCCCCTTTTCAATGTAAGTTACGTCTATTTTTGCATGATTTCATTTGCGCATGTTTTCTGAGGAACCTATCTATCGTGTAAAACGAGACCCAGGTGTAATAATAAAAACATCTTGATGTTAGAAAAATATTTTATGTATTTTATAGAAGAAATTTATTCATTATAAACAAGCAATTTCATTATATATTTGAAATGATTTAGAAACTATATCTCTTAGGTTTATTCATTGTGGTGATGGGGTGGGGGAGGCCATTTTGAAATTTTCTTTATTGCAATAACGAATCATTATACTTTTCACTTCCAAAAATGCATCCAGTTTTGATGACTTAATAATTACAGAGGAGAAAAAAAATAGCTGCTGAAAGTAACTTAAATTATTTTTGAACTTTTTTGTTATATCATTTGATGATGTATCATTAAGCTCATATTAGCACATTTAATTTTATTGCAATCATTTGATTTTAAAAATATAACATTTTTTCTAAAGGTTTTTTTTTTTTTAAAAATCAAAAAATAAATTCCATTGTTGTAAAAAGCAACTGCAACCTGCCAAGATATTTTATGAAGTTGTTATTATAGTTATTTGTACATAAATATTGATGCTGATTTAGAATGCGCTTTGCCATTTTGAATTCTAAGGATTTCCCAAAACTACCGCTGATATATCCAAGCAATAAATGACATCAAATAATTCTTACGGGATTCCTTGTATGTGTCAGCAGTGGTTTTGGGCAGTCCTTAGCCAATTCAATCAAATCAAGCTTATAATTTTGAAATACAAAAGCCTTATAACTTTTAAAACACAAATTTTATTAAAATGTATTTTTATAACCACACGTTAAATAAGCATAAAATTGATCAAACCAAGCTTATAATTTAGAAATACTAAAAACTTATAGATTCTAAAATATGAATATTATATGTCTATAACCACTTGTTGAATAAATGTAAAATTGATCAAACCAAGCTTGTAATTTCGAAATACTATAAGCTTATAACTTCAAAAATATGAATTTTATTACAATAATGACAGTACATCATGCTGAAGTATGCAGGAGGGGAAAGTATGTTTTTGACGATACAAAGCATCGTGTAAAAAATGCAGAAGTCCGATCAAATCCAACTTATAATTTTAATATATTCAAAGTTTATAACTTCTAAAATACAAATTTTATTACAATATATACGCATAACCTCATGTTGAAATGACGTAAAATTGATAAGCCAAGCTTATATTTTCAAAATACTAAAAATTTATAACTTTTAAAATACAAATTTTATTACAATATATGCCTATAACTACATGTTGAATAAATGTAAAATTGATCAAACCAAGTATATAATTTTGAAATACTAAAACCTTATAACTTCTAAAATACGAATTTTATTACAATATGTGCTCATAACCACATTTTGAAACAAAGTAAAATTGATCAAATCAAGCTTATCATTTTGAAATAATAAAAACTTCTAAAATACAAATTTAATGCAACATATGCCCATAACATGTTGAAATAACATAAAATTGATCAAATTAAGCTTATCATTTTGAAATATTAAAAATTTATAACTTATAAAATACAAATTTATTACAATATATGCCTATAACCACATGTTGAATAAACATAAACATCAAACCAAGCATATAATTTTGAAATACTAAAAGTTTATAACTTCTAAAATATGGCAGTTGAAAGGGAAATTGGTTGAAATAAAGCACATCAATTTTACAATTAATCTGATTTTTCTCTTTGTTATATGTAGTTAAGAAAAAAAATTGGAGATAAGAAAAAATAGTGTTCGCATTTGATCTCATGACATGGATGTCATATTTACACTTGATCATATAAGGTCCTTATGGGCTCTTGACATTGATACATGTGAACAATACTAATCATCTCCATATTTTTCTTTGTAATAACATGTGAGAAACGAAGCACACAGCAGTAGTCGCTTTGGTAAGAAAAAAATTGATTTATTAATTGTAAAATTAATATTCTTTACCTTAGACAATTCTTTTAACTAATGTTAAGATAAAATACAATTTATTATTAGCTGTAAAATTAATATGCTTTGGCAGTTGTTGCTACGTTTATTCAACATTTACATTATTTCAATATGTGGTTATGGGTCTATATTGTAATAAAATTCATATTTTAGGAATTATAAGCTTTTAGTATTTCGAAATTATAAACTTGATTTGATCACTTTTACATTTATTCAACATTTGCTTATGGGTATATATTGTAATAAAATTTGATTATTGCTGGTGCTTTGCATCAAACTATTCAGGAAGGGAGAAGGATGTTTTTGATGACATAAACTATTGCCCCAAACATGCAGAAGTCATAAGTATGTAGTTTATTTACTTTTTTAATGTTTTCCTTTTTTTAATTAATATGTATCCCTTATTTTTTTCCATTCACCATTTCTTTTTAAGTATTTTAAATTCATATTTTAGAAATTATAATTTTTTAGTATTTTGAAATTTATTCTTTCCTTCCATTTTTATATTTTGTATATTTTAGTCACGTGATTTGATCCAGTATAGTCATACGAAAGTTTCACTTTAATTTTTTAATTATTGATGTAAATTGTGATTTTGTAATGAATGATCATATAGTGACCATATGTAGATTATTCGATGTCATTTATTGCTTCGATGTGTCAGCAGCGATTTTGGAAGGTAACTTAGAATTCAAAATGGCAGAGAGTGCACTCTAAATCATTACCTAAATATCTTTATTCTAACTTTAAAACTTTGAAAAGGAGGATAAGACCATAATTTTTACTGAATCTAAATGTTTTGTTTCATAACATTTTTTAATAATAGATTTTTATTAAATTTTTTATTTGTTTTTAAAATTAGGAAACTGCAATCTTGTGCAAGATCTAAACATTACTTGCTTAATTTTTTTTATAAAAGATCTGTGTGTGTGTGTGGGGGGGGGGGCAGATTTCCTTATGTTATTTTAATTTGTAATAAAAAAGGGTAAGCAAGACTCAATAGACAGACTTAATGAGGTTTACAATCCACTTTATGTGCGTTGAAAATTCTTTTATTGCGCATATAAGTTTTTTTTAACCTTGTTTAATTTTTATTTTTCTGGAATTTTTAAGTATAATGAAAATAATGATCAGTTTTTTAAATCAATAATAATCAATATTCTAATTAGAAATTATTTTTTAAAGTATTGATTTTAATTGTATTTTCTTAAAACATAATTTTTATACTATTTTACAGGCTTTTATATTCATTTTTAAATGATGATTCTATTTTTGTATATTTTTTCTATTTAACATTGCTTTATCTTAATAGAAAATTAGCTGTTGAATTTTTTTTGTGTGCTGTTGCCATGTATATAGCTGTTTTTAAGTAAGGTATCTTTTGTCTTCTTATTATCTTATTCAAGTTTGATATATTTTTAAAGTAGTAGTTTAAGTTTATTGAAATATTTTTGAAGGTTAATTTTTTTACTAATAATGATCATTACCTATTCTATTTGATTTTTCTGTTTCTCAAAATATAATCAGTTTCCATTGTTTCATTTGCATCTTACTATGTCCATTTTCTTTTTGGTTTTTATCAGAAAAGAAATCATATAATTTTCCCTTTTTTCTGTCTGCAACTTTTATAAATCTGTGTTTCTTTTATTTTTTGTCCCTATCTTCAAATTTACCTACAATACTTGAACTTTTAGATTTGTTTTGAATTCTCGCAATAAAATCTTTCATGGTAATTTTAAAATGTTCAACCTGTTGAAAAGAATTTGAGCTATTGTATAATAGCTTTCTTCGTCATAACTTGTTGGTTTATTAAAGTCCATTTTATGTGGAATAGGGGGTTTTGTTTTGATAATCTCATTTTTATTTAAAAATAGCCAACATTTATAAAATGATAAAATATAAAGTTGTTACCCCGATAGTAGCCTAGCCTCAAAATCTTGGGATTTTTAACACCTTTCTCTTTGGTTAGTAGCTTTTTTGAATGATAGTAATTTTTAGAGAATGACCATTATGATTGTTGATTATCTTTCATAACTAAGTAAAGGAGGTAAATACTTTTATCATATAAAAAATATTTATATTTCTTCTGCCTTTAATAAAACCCAACTGGTATCTTAGGAATTATCAAGTTTCCTGAGATGGACAAAAAATGATGTTTGGTTGCAAAATATTTAAGTTCACTATGCTGGTTCTTGTATAGAGTAGTCGTTAGAAATTGCTTCACTTCATTTTTTAAAATCTGTGAGAAATTACTTTTCATATTTAATATAAAATAGGAGTTCCCAATCTTTTCATACCCTAGAGCACATTCTAAAATACTGATAAAGCAGTGGGCACAATCTTTTTTCAATGAATTTTTACAGTATTTATATAGAACATTGTGAGAGAAATAAAAAAAATATTTTTATTTTTTCATAATACTGATAAAGTTATCTTTTAGTTTTAAATTACACCAGTGATAATTAATTTTTAAAAAACTCTTCAGGTATGATTAGCCACACAAAATTTAAAGTTGTATTAAAATCATGTTGTTGTTTTTTCAAAACTAAGAAAAATTTGTTTGAGATTTAATAATGCACTTTGTCTTATATTATAAATTTTGGCTAAATAATTGTGGATCTTTAAGACTTCCTTTTGCGTAGTTACTATTAAAATAAAAATAAAATTGTTTCCAAAAAAATATTTTTTATTTTGTTTAACCTAGAGACCTGAATGGCCATTTTGAATGTCAAAAAAAAATTACAGGACATATAATTTTAAATGAAATTTCTAATTTATTACAATAAATATAAATATATATATACATTTTTAGAAAGTGCAAATATGAAAGAATGTAATAAAGCTGATAAAATAGTCATTACCAAAAAAAAAATAATTAAAAAAGATTTTTTATACTTTTAAACATATTTATTTTTACATTGGTTCACAAATTCTCAATTTTTAAAGGTATAACTTAAAATTACAATTTCATAGACAGCTTCATCACATGCGTCTCAAAATGCTGAAAAAAATGATATATAATATGTCTTATCTGAGATAATTTTTCTATGCAAAAATTACAAAAAACATTGTGATTGGTAACTTCGATTTTTACTAGCTGCCCCACATGTTCTACTTTTGCAACAGAGTATATGCTAGAAATGTTTGGTTGTCCTTGCATGCAGGTATCTGTTAGAAATATGTTTGGTTTTTAGTGGGGGAAAAAAATAACAGGAATAATTTACAAGATGTTGAGGACTTTAGTAAATTATAATGCAATGTATAGTATAGTATAATATTATTATATATTACTTTTATTATATTATATTAGTGAAAAATGGTGTGTGACCTAAAATGTGTATTCTTTTCAACTAAATTAAAATGCACTCAAAAAAATAAATATCAAACAAAAATTTCTCCAAGATAAAATGAACAAGAAAAATCAATAAATATCAAAATAAACAAATTTATTATGAGCACTGATTATATATGTGTGTGGGAGATGAAATATGAGAGTGGATGTTTCTGGGTATATGATGAGTGTGGATGTGCATGTTTTTATATTATTCAAATGTATTGTCTAAAATTATATCGTATATATATATATATATTGTTTTCTATATGTATATATCAAATTCTATTGTATATATATTCTTTTTTGCATATATATATATATATAATTCTATTGTATATATATATTGTTTTGTATGTGTATTATATAATAAAGAGTTAGAAACTAGGTGAGAAAAATAATTCAAAAAAACGTTTTTATATTATTTCACCTGTATTATATCATATATATATATTATATCTATATATAATAAAAAGTAGGTCACAAAACAAATTGAAGTAAAAGATTTTACATTTCAAATGTGCTTTTTATCTAAAAGTTTATCGTTTTTATAAAAAGAGAGTTCTAAAACTAGGTCAGAAAAATATTAAAATAAACGTTTTTATATTATTTCACCTGTGTTATATCATATATATTACTTTTAATTATATTTAATTATAGAAAACAATAATAATAATAAAAATAATAATAATAAAATGAATTGAAATAGTCACAGAATCCTGTCTAAATGTTAGCATCAGTTTCAAATTTGAATCCAATTATGAAGGCATCAAAAGTCATTATTATTATAAATAAATCCAAGAGTAATCCTTATAACTTTTTGATATAATCTTTTTTTTTATTTTTAAGCTTTTAACTTTTTTTTTACAAAAAAAATTGTTTCTTCTAAGAGGGCTTATAAAAGCCCTTACGTAAATGAACGTAATTATTATGCTGTAAAACAAGTTCAATGGACCGTAAATCATATTTACGGTCATTAAATCTAAAAAACAAAAAAATAAAAAAATTAAGAATTATATTTTACAAAAACTTTCATAAAAAATCCAAATTTTATCGTAAAAATAAAAGTTATAGCTCATTTTAATCGTAACAAAATGGCGGATCTAATGATCTGAGAACCATAAGTGTACTACTTATTGATTCTGCGCAAACTCAGTTGAAAGTCTAAATTTTTGTTCAGGGGCTCACAGGGGCACTTCGGGCTCAAAGGGTTACAAATTTAACAGAAAATATGTTATAATAATGATTGCAATTCATAGCTGCAGCAAAAACTGTTGTTGGCATTGGAGATGTGTCTGTTGCACGTATTATTGTTGATTTTGTTTTTTCATATTAATACCAGTGGTTGATTAGTATTGCATTGCTGTTAGTTTGAAAAATATTACATCTGCATTAATAGCATCAGTGATGCTCTTTTTCCACAGTTTGCATTGTTGTCAGCTTTTATGGTTTCTGGTGACTAGTTAAAATGAAATTTAAATAAAATTTTTCTGTGGCACTGGTGAGCACATATAAATCAGTCCACTGGTTAAAATGAAATTTAAATAAAATCTTTTCTGTAGAAGTGGTGAGCACACATAAATCAATCCACAGGCATATTTATACCTGTGTGCACAGGATGGGAAACCCTTGATATAAAATAATATAGTAGGCAGTGGGAAGATTATACTATTCCATAAAAGAAATAACACAATAACTAAAGTAATCTAAATCATTGTACATGTATAAAATGTGACAACCAGAGCAGAAAAATTCAAGAAATATTAAACATTAATATTATTTTATTAAGTGCTTTTTGTGATGTGATGCATTGTGACTTCTCCTTATACGGAGTCGGGAATCTCTCAGCAACTATGTCCAGAGAAACCTGTTAGTCACTTTATCTTCTCTTTCCATTCCCCACCATAAGTTTCCCCATATCCTGCTGCATCCCATTTCCACATAATCTTTGTCAACTCCATGGCCTTCATATCTAAATCCCCCTTATCTGTTTCCAAACCCAGAATAAAAACCAATAACCCACTTTCTGGTATAATTACTTTGTTTATATTTCATCTTCCATAACTTCATTATTTGTACTCTTTCTGTTTTTAAGCATTTACATTGAATCAACAGATATCTAATATTTTTTATTCCTTCCTTACACAACTTGCAGACTAAATCACCCATATTTTTCCATTTACGTGTATATGCCCCTTGTTGCTAAAGATCCCGTTCGAGCCTTAAACAGTAAACTACTTTCCTTGCTATTATCATAAATTAACTCACACCCAATGTTACATTTACTTCTATACATATTTAAATTTTTTGTTCTCCATACTAGTTTTCTATCTCCAACTCCCTATTCTTTATTAATGCATCTATTCTTTTATCCCATTCCTTACCACTATAACACTCAACAATCCTCTTAACACAATCATCCCATCTCTTGTACAAGTATACTGATATAAATTCTTTATCCAAATCTTCTGCATACAGCATTACATTTCTTACCCATCTTGTTGCCTGTTCTTTACTCATAACCCAATTAAATACTATTTTGGCTATTCTTTTATTATCCATAAACTGCAATCTACCGAACATTTTCATTTTGCTTTTTGCATCTCTCATATAAAAACTTGACCATCCCATTTCTCCTTGAATTGCCTCCTTTGCTGCCCACACATCTGCATCTAATGCATGTCTTCCTACTTCCCTTTGTACTTTTTAAGTAATCTAATACCTTTTTACTAACACGTAACACATCATTGCCATATGTTAACCCTGCTATTGCCACTCCCTTCCATACAATTCTAACTACATCATATTTATTATATGAAAACATTCTTAATTTCTTTATCAATCCCTTACTTTTCTTTGCTTCATTTATCAATTTTATCTCCCATTCATCCAAACAATTTTTCTGATTATGCAATATGATTTCCAAATAATTATATCTATTCACCATACTTAACTTTATATCCCCCATAAAAATTCTTTGTCTTCTCTTTCCCTAGTATTAACCATCATTATATTTGATTTTTCTTCACTAAATTTAATCCCCATCTCTTTACCCACCCTTGCTCATGTCCTCAGCATAACTTTCATATCTTCTCTTTTTTCTGCACACAAAAAGACATTATACGCAAAAAAAAAAGATCCGACGAAGTATATACTGTCTTGCCATCTATTAACGGTATCTCTATCTCTCTTCCTAGTCTTTCTATTGCTCTCCCATTTCACTCAAATACAACAAAAACAAAATAGGTGACATAGGGCATCCTTGCCTTAGTCCCACCCCATTTTTAACTGATTCTATATCCCCTAATTGATATGTATAATAATTATTTTCATGTAATTTCTTAATAATATCCACTAAAGCTTCATCCATTCCCAAGTTTGCTAAACTTATCCATAATCTATTTCTATTTACTCTATCATATGCTTTCTCTATATCTATAAAACTCATATATAACTGTCTATCTGAATTCCTACTCATATCCATAAGTTGTGTATCTACAAATAAACTATCTCTTATATGCCTATGAGTACCGTGTACTAGACTCATGGTGACATTTTTCCATAAAAGGAAAAATGAAGGATAATATTAGGATAAGAATGTGTGTTAAATTATTATTAAATTTTTTTTTTTTTGTATTTAAGACTTCTAAAGATAAAACAAAAAAATCTATATAACTACATAATATAATTGTTTTTTATGAATAAATTACATTTTTTAAAATTCACAGTAGCAAACTCCATATACTTGTGTTACCCAGTTCAATTCTTAATAATCAATGGATGCAAAACGATTTGTGTATAAAATCCCTATCTATTACTACCTACTCAACCAGTATTCCTAGACTAGTTTCTAGTTCGTGGCTTTGGAGTCTTGGATCCGAGAGCACTGCATTTAGACTTTATTATCTAATGCAAGCCTCCTCACTGATGAAAGTCACAAGCTAGAAACCAGTCTGGGCCCTAGTGGATGAGTAAGCACTAGATAGGCATTTTATGCACAATTTTTTTTGCATTCATTGATTATCAAGATGGGGAGTTTGCTACTGTTATTAACAAAGCTTGTGTAAGCATAGAAAAAAGGATGATTATTTGATCTTTTGGTAATTTTTAAAATTAAATTATATTCCATTTGGATAATAGTTAATAAAAACTGTAGGAAATTCTAAAAAAATTACATTAATTCCAGAATTATCAGCATATGTGTGATTTTACTTCTGATAATAGAATAAAAAAATATACACATTTTATTGAAATGTATAAAATTTTATGAGTTTATGTAGATGAGAAAGTTAACTGTTTAACTGTGCCATTGCATTTCATGCTTTAGGTAGCCAACTACTTAAATAAATAAGAAAACGACATGAATTTAACACATTTGATAAATCATAATATGATTGGATAATTAAAGCTATAATAATGGTTTTGGAAAAGTATGAATAGTTAGCTACATTTTGTATTGTTTATAAGCCCTACTAATTTGATTAACATTTAAAAATAAACTGATAAAATATTTAAAAATGGGCACTACATATAGTAGAGTTCAGTGCAGTGAATATAACTGAATGCACTAATCTATTCCAGACTGCAGCAAAGTTACTATCAAACACAGTCATTTTAAGTATGATACAAATGCCAATGGGAAAATACATGTATTAATTTACTATTAATTTTCTTTTATTGCACATTAATAAGAGTTTCTATGAATTGCTTAACGTGAAATCCCTTTCATGATCTGTGTATTTTTTTATTTACTCCTTATTTTTTTATAAATTCATTCCATATTCAGTTCACAGATCTCCAATGATAATTTTGTCATTCATTTTTTTCATGATATTTTATGCTTTTAATTCATAGATAAAGTTCTTATATCGAATGTATGTAGTAGAATAATTATATATATATTTGTAACACTTTCAATATTAAAGGTAAAAAGAAGCAGGTTCAAGATAACTAAATTGAAGCAAAACCCATATAAAACAAAAAGATATTTATTGAATGAATAAGTTTTGCATAAGGATATATTGTTAGATAATGGCATTTGCAATGTTTGTATTCGTTGATTTAGCCACTTCAGATTTACCATTATAACAAACATTATATTATATAACTAAAGCAGCAAGATAAGGCTCTTTTCCATTTTTCAAAATAATTTCATTGCTTTAATATGTTTTTATTAAATTATTAAATCAAAAAAACTTTATTTTGTAGCAAACTCTGTTAATGTCATATAGATGAAAACTAATTTTCAGTTTAATATAGTTAATTTAAAATATATTTGTTTATAGACAGTATATGAAATAAAGTGCATTAACTTTAAATTTAATATATTCTAATATAATAATTTATAAAGTTTAATGATATAGTTTCTTAATTCAAGTGTATATTATTGAGAAAATAAATTGAGCATCTCAAATGATTTTGACAAATGAAATCGATAATTTAGGCAAATTAAATTAGTACTAAGTATTACTAAACATGTGTCTTGTATGACTTGGTGTTCATTTTTGAATTTGTCTCTCGCATATACTGACCACCAGGGTGCCATTAGTTAGAAACTGGAACTGGACATTTATTTTAAGGGTGAACAGGATATACGAACATGAATGCACTGGACTAACTCAGCTAAGCAAATGAGATCTTACATTTTGCAACAGAAACAAAATTAACTAAGTAAAATGAATAAATAATTTATTAATAAGATGCTTAAATAAACCTAAATCGTGAGAACAAACTTTAAAACCAACTTAAATTATACTACTTGTATATTTGTCAAAACTAAAATATTTTAACATTCTTTATAGAACAATTTCTTGTACATGATATAATTCTATCGGAAGGAGTGCAAAAATACTGACTGTAGCAAAATTACTAGTAAGTATTCAGCGATCTTATGTAACTTAAGGGGATTAGCTTCCTGCTTATGACCAATATTTATGCAAATAATGAATCTCCGTATTTGAGATTTCTTAGACTTATGCCGAAACAGGAAAAATGTGAAAATAGCTTCTGAAACATTAACTTTAATAAACAAAAACAAGGTCATTGAAAGTTATTATTTTCAATCAACAATTGATTTTCCTCTGAGCGAGGCAGGCTAATCACGATCTACCTATTGAGAGGGTTAAAACGATCATACATGCCCCTAATAAATGAAGTGGAAACTTGAAGGAATTAAACTAAATGCTATTACATTTCGTAATACTATATTACAAATAAGTATAGTTTCTCGACATGTCAGACTAATAACCAAATGGGTCACAAGCCAAAAGCTAATTAAAATAGTCTTAATATCCAGACAGCTCTATACAACAAAAAGTAATGTGAGATTACAATTAAGACTATACTATCTTACTAAGACTTGAACGGAACATACAATACAGGTTTGAAACTAGCACTTGTTTAAGAGAAAAATATCAAATGCACAGAAACAGAATTACACAACAACAACAAAAAAAGATTGAAATACATATATATATATAAAAATAGACAATAACATTATTTAAATTATAGAATGAAAGATATCTTAATAGTTTTTTTAAATGCTAATGCACTAGGCTTATTGACTAAGGTCCCTTAATCTGAATTTATTGATGGCAGGCTTGAGCAAATTGGTTAGTGGTTTCTTGGTAGTTGATTCTTAAGGCACTGTAGGCAGTTAAAGGAAATACAGGGAGCAGAACCTGTCCTGGTGAAAAGCTTAACAAACCAGAAATGTGCATTGTGGTAAGCTTGGTGTTCATTTTAGGTAGAGTCAGCAAACCGGTAATAGCAAATTTCTTACAATAGACTTTCCAAAGACTGTAATACTTTCTTCCATGGTCTGAGTAGGATAATTGCAGGATCAGCTTTCTCAGAATATCTACAGGAGAATAATTCTCTCAGAATCTGTGCAGGTTAGTTACAATAACCTGTTTAAGGCTTTTATAGAAGAACCTCTTCTATCTGGGCCAATCACAAAACTTATTTTTTAATCTGAAAGGGGCTAATGAAATATCAACCCCTCTGAGAAAATAGCATGTTTTTTTTTCCTTGTTTTTTTTTATTTTTTATTAAAATTTTAAATCTTTCCTTTAGCTAGCAGTACTTAGGCAATTAAAGACAAGAAATTGCGTTTTACAGATTTAATTATACCTAATCAGATTTAAAGATTCACAAATGAAAACTTCTTTTTTTTAATTAGTTTATTCTTATCAATTTAAATCTTAAATCTGAATGGCAATTTATTTATACAATTCACTTTTACCTAAAAAAACAAAACAAACTAATCTTAGTTTTTTTAAAATTAAAAACTAAATATAGCTGTGGGATTAAAATATAATGTCCACATATATACATATATTTTACAGTAAAAAAAGCCTTTTAATCAAATTTTACAAACAAAACTGAACTTACATAAATTTATTTTTATCCCTGTAAAACTCCAATTTTGTAATGGTGTTTTAAGCATCCATTACAATATTATATAAATAAAGCAGCAAGATAAGGCTCTTTTCCATTTTTCAAAATAATTTAATTGCTTTAATATGTCTGTTAAATTATTAAATAAAAAAAAACTATTTTGTAGCAAACTGTTAATGTCATATAAATGAAAATTAATTTTCAGTTTAATATTATTAATTTAAAATATATTTGTTTATAGAGAGTATATGAAATAAAATGCATCAACTTTAAATTTAATGTATATAATAATTTATAAAGTTAAATGGTATAGTTTATCTTAATTCAAATGTATATTATTGAGAAAATAAATTGAGTATCTCAAATGACTGACAAATAAAATCGATTATTTAGGCAAATTAAATTAGTGCTAAGTATTACTAAACATGGTGTTCATTTTTGAATTTCAGTTTAGTGGGAAAAAGTATATATATTGAGGCAGTCGATGTCTAATCATCATCGAGCTTCATGCTTCACCATCTAAACTAACCTCCTGTGGGGCCCGCAATTCAGACCTCACCGTAAATATATGCCATTCACCCACACACTGTAGGCATAATTATTCAAGGAATTAATAAAATTATTTAGTAAAGTAAAACAGTAGGGTGCATGATGCACATATATATGAATGAAGCAATAATTTATTAATATTTATTGCAGAAAATTAGATGTTCTTATATAATTGTAAATATCTTTTTATATGTGTGTATTTAATTAAAGTATTGGAATGTAAAAACAAGGTAAAATGGGGAAGGCTTGAAAATACTGAAATTATCTTTATCCATAATCAGATTGTTGTCATTAATTAAAATTATAAATCTTAATTAAAATCATAAGCAATTCTTTTGTTAGTTGTTTGAAAATCTTAAAAAATATCTAAAATGGTATTTTAAGCCTTATCTATTTTAAAAATATTTTGCTAATTAAATATTGTTTTTAATCAAGAGATTACAGAGATAGCTGTAGGCAACTGAGATTGCATTCTTGGAGGGATTAAAGGGTGTATAAAAAGTGCCCATAGAACAAAAGAAGTCAGTTTAGTTTAATTACTTTTTAGTCTAGGTACTTTGAGTTAGTCATTAAACTTAGTTACTGTTCAGTCAGTTACTTTCAGTTTTTACTTTGAGTTACTTTTCAATTACCTAGAAAATTCTGTGAGAACGTCTTTCAGTAAAATAAATTTTCAGAAGTGCTTCCAGACCTTCAAATTTTAAGAAGTCAACATAAGTTCAACGCGATGAAGCGTGAGTAGAGGAATCTTTCAACTTTCTCTCGGAGCACTGTCTGCCTGCCGCTGCCATGTTCCATCCATCTGATCAGCCGTGTAAGATGATCCTCTGACTGCTGCCGCTATGCTGTGCTTTCCTGAGATAACCTCATGGAATGTAGAGCTGCCTTAATATGTAAATTCATATTGTAATTTCTAATAAGATGTAATTAAATTAATTCGCATATTAATTTATAAGTTTCTGCTAATTTTGCTCTTAAACTCTGTAATCCCTTACTAGTAGAATATCGTTCTCACTATGCCCTTTCACGCTTAATTTATGTTGTATAACTTTGTGCGGATCAATTAAATATTTAACATATTTTGTTTAATATATATATAATTTATTTTCTTTAATATGCCGATGTCAGTCAATCTCGCGAGTTTAATAAGGGTTTATTTTCTTTGGTTAATGGAGAAAGAAGTATGGGCTTCAATTAAATTTATTAGTAAAATTATATTCATTTGTAACAGAAAACGCTCGCTAGGTTGGTTTTATATTTAAATCTGTTATAACGTTTTTTTTTTATCTAACATATTTTATTGTGGATGCATATTTTACTTTATTATTTGAATTTGTCTTTAAATTTTCATTTTAAAAGATCGTGTACCTTAATATAATTCTTCCATCTTTTCTTGCTGTTGCCTGGAGGGCTAATGTTATCAGTAATACGTATATGGGAATCGAAATTAAATATAAATTTTGTTAGTTTAATGTCAAAGTTAAAAGAGTTATTCTTCATTATAATTTGCTGAATGATTCGTTATTTAAATATATCATTACACAGGAGTCAAACCATTTACAGGCTTCAGAATATAGTATATTAAGTTTATCGTACATGTATAACGCTGCTGGCATACCTTTCCTTTCTCTTATGGTACTTCCACATATATTTTCTCTATTGCTTTGTCATTGGGGACTTCGGAAATCCAAATCTCACCTCCTACTAGTTCTCAAAATCGTTTGTAATCAGGGGTATACGCTACTCCTCATGGATCACGAAGTTTATAGGGTTTTGATTGTGCTGCGGAAGTTCCATACAGCTGGCTCGGGGCATTCAAACTAAACCTCTTCATTTGATACCGTATCGTCAAAATGGCAGACGAATCAACTCTCATTCATTGTCAAATGTCTTAAAATGATGAAGTATTCAAATTACCGTAAGAACCGTATTTCTTTTATGACCTGCTAGCATTGTTATTATCTTATTTAAATGATTTATGCCTGTTTGACCTTTCGTTAGGTGTTGGGAATAATGACTCATTCATGAAATTAGTCAGTATGTTGATTTTAAAGCTGCTTTCTTTTAAAATACTTATCGATTCCTATAGACGTAAATCAATTTATATTAATGATTGAATCATGTATTCTCGTAAATGTAGCGCATTGTTTATTTTTTATTTATAAATTACAAAGACGTCTTTCCCAAACAATGCCAATAAAAGTATATATAATGATTTTCATAAGGTAGATAAGTGATTGAGATCGTATATTTTGCCTGTTTATCATATCATTTACTACTAAACCTGTCACGATCTTTTATATTTATTTTAGGCATCCACAACGTTCTGTTAGTAAAATATTATTAAATTGGCATATTAACTCCGCACAAGTTATAATACACTCCATAAAATTATATTCGTTAGATAATTAACAAGGGGATTTTATTAAAAACAAATCCCCAAGTTTTGTAAATAGACAATATCATTCCAAGCGTGAAACTTTTTGTAACATATATATGCATTTCATCAATATTTTATTAAATATCTATTTCTTGTAAATCCTGGTTTGTTTTGAATTATGATTTTCTAATTAGTATTGTAAAGGGTAGCTTACAATGCACATATTCCTAAAAATATCAAGCCTATTTATTGAACCCAATCCATGTGGAATTTTTAAAAAAATAATGGGAAGATTATTTGTTTGTTATTTATTACATATATACATATAATGCACAATAGATTATTTTATTATAAAATTTAATACGATCAATATTTTAGAAAGTAATATTGTATATATAAACTATTTGATTAATAAACTGTGATGTATATATATTTTAAAAAAAATTTTGGATATTAATTTATAATCAAATGATTTAGGGATAGCCTGAGGTTAAGTTAGGTGGCCGTTTGTGAAAATAAAACTGATTTTATTATTTTATTTTATTTTATTTTTTTTATCTGTAATAAATGAAATGTATTTAAACAGTAAGCATTTAAAAATCTAAATGTATTTAAACAATAGGCAGTTTAAAATCTCAGCGTTTCAGGAGATTCTCAGCGTTTTATATAAAAATAGAAACTTTTTACAAATCGTTCTTTTTAAAAAAAAATATAGCAGCTATAACAATAGACAGGAGTTTAAATTAAAATTTAGAACACTAAAATGGAGTTTTGCTTTTTCTTTTATTTAAATCATAAACATTTTTAAAAGTCAAGTGCTGTAATTAAAAGTTTACCAAATTCAGAAGAAAGAAAGTGAAATAAGAAGTAAGAATAATTGATAAATTTTGAAATAATTAAAGCATGTTTTGAAAGTTGTTGAGTAATTTTAATATTTTAAATCTTTTCAAAAAGAATAACGAAAATTGATCTGCTAAAAATTGGAAAAGAAAAATAATGAAATAATTTTCTTAATATATATATACATAAAGTGCTTTTATATTATCCAATAAAAATTTATGATTACAAATAATTATTGAATTGTACTTTAATATGAATATGGGCTAAAGCAAAACATGCTATTGTGCATCATATTATTTCCTACAGCTGCATTAAACCTCTATTTATTTATTTATTTATTTTTCTACTTTATTGTAAACACACAAGAAGATGCATGCAGTCCAAAGTAAACAAGCATTGGAATACTTAATGGTGAATCAAATAAGGATCAAGGTGTTTACTGTACACAACTACAGGAGACACCATTGTACCTATCTATCCTTGCTAAGGAAAATGATTTACTAAGTGAAACTGCTTTTGGAGAACAACATGCCTAACTATCAACTACTACTACTTCCATTAGGATGATTTTTATGAACTTTGTTCCAATTATAATTTTTTTAATCAAGAAATTAACATTGTAAATTTGTTTTATTTTTTTTTAATTCTTGTTATCTGTTGTATTTTCACGCTCTGATGCTGAAGCCTCATTTTTTTTTAGAATTAGCAAAGAAGAAAGGGGAGGGGGGTTATTCACTTTGATATTTTTATATTTTCATTGTAAATAAAATTTAAGTTACCCCACCTGCTTCACATCAGGTTATCCACATAAATAGTAAGGTAAGATCCTCTACATTTATTTTTATAGATTAAATTGCAACACTTATACAGAATACATATATATGTTTTATTTTGTTGATTAACCTTGTATATATATTTTCCAGTATGTTTGACTAATCAACTAGTATTAATTTCTATCTCTATCATATATATAAATTGGGGGAAACTTGTTAAATAGATTGTTAACATCTGTAAATATATAATTTAGCTAGCCAGCATCTCAATTATCTTAAATTACTAAAGTTTATTTTTCTATATAATTATGATTTGTAAAGAATGAGTGACATAGATGGATTTCTACCATGGGGTATAAGGGTTGGATCTGGAGAATCATTAATTAGTAAAATGGTAGAGGTTCACATGTGACACATGTACATATGATCATTATTATTATTATTATTATTTTTTTGTTTATCAGTACTATTGTTATTATACTTTATGTTGTTTATTATTGTTAATAAATGTTCAAGAGTTTATATTATTCCGGTCTCTGGTTTATTGAGTTGTCCTGACATTCCACAGTCTATAAACAATTATGCATGCACACACATCTATTTTTCTTGTCATATAAATACTTTAATGTAATCAAATATAATAAATGCTAGTTGTAACCTATATATAGGTGCAGGAGTTGCTGTGTGTATCTGTTCATACCTGTTAAAGGAGTCAAAAGCAATATTCTCTCTGGGCTTGAATATTAGGGCATAATGGAATTGAAAAGGGGGAAAGTGGATGAACTAACCTAAATTGCATTTAATATTATTAAATAGGGATATAGTCAGTCAATTAAAGTGTATGCAATCATTGGTTAAGCATTTCATCAGTTCTCATTAGCATTCTATCAGAAGACCCAAAGTCTGACCATAGTTAGATGCAACTTTTTCCCCTTCTAAGCCTGGTAAGTCTCTGCAGATTGTTTCATTAGGGGCAATAAATTAGAGCATATTAACTTATCCCTCACCAGATTGCTACATCTGCATAGTATTACAGTCTGCAAGTTAGTTGACCATTCGTTACATCTGGCACACCATTGTTGGGCTTGGTTAGCTTATGATTGTTGATGTAGAGTTCCGTCCATTATATCTGGTGCTAGCAACGTTTGGCCTAGTGGTAATCATTCTGTCCGTTATATCTGGCGCCATCAACTTTGGGGCTTGATAGATAGGTGTACCATCACATATAGACTTTGTGTAAGTTGGTCATACATTGTGATCGAACCAGCTGATTATTGGATCTGATCTATATATCCAGGTGAATCTTTCCATCCGTTATAGTATTTAGAATTATTTTCTTTAGCTAATAACTTAGCATTTATAAGGATAACTTTAATAAATATAATTCCTGGGCTACTCTTATCTCGATCATTATCATCAGTCTGATCTTATGCTCGACCGCTTTGCTTCTGGACCCGGAATTAAAATAATTGTGTTGTATCATCAGGATTGTTGTTCATTGGGTTAGAGACTCGAAGAATAGGCAAATAGGTTAGAATTCAGGATTGCTCCAGACCTGTGTATCACGAATATGATCGGATTCGAGGTACTTTCGCTTAGGATTTGAATTTTGTTAAGTGAGCAGATTGTTTTGACCGGTCCAGTATATTGTAGATTATATAATGTTTAACATTTTCTCAGATATACATTTTACATTAGAAAAATTATTAGTTCTACAAGGCAAATATTTAAGTGGTCTATAGATGTGTGTGGAATGAAAATGAGTATTACTACTGATAATTATTATCAAAAAGTAGATCAATGATGAGATATTATTTTCTTGAACAAGTGATATGTGTGTGTGACATTCTTTAATTTAGATGTTGTTATTCATAATTCCGTATATTATGATTGTAATATGTTAAACTAATTTGTCTCCATTAACTATCATTTAAGTCACCAGAATAATATCCACTCTATTCCTTATATTAATGAAAGGATACATTATGTTGACCATTATCTATTTCTTTTGTATATATATATATCTTAGTGCATAGTTTAATAGAACACCTAATTTGGTACATACAAAGTATGATGAATATTGGTGATCATTAGCAATAATTTTGTTACTTGAAATTGAATTTATTGAGTAGTGGGGGAACTTAGATAACATTTGATCACTAAAATTCTTGGAAATATTAATTTCAATTAATTTTGTTCAATAACTATTTAAGTTTTTTTGAAAATAATATTCAGCCAATAAATTTACTTATATTAAATTAAATTTAATATTGTTTAATAAATTTACTTTTAAAAAAAAATTAATATTCTTTTTAAAGTAACAAATATACAAATATTTTTTAAGTATTTTTTTTGTTCTTACCAATAGAATTGTTTGAAACTGTTCATATCTTTAAAATTTCCTAAGTCATGAAACAAAACTTTCAGAATAATGCCATTCAGTATAGTATAACTTCAAGTTTAGTAAAGATGGGATTGGCATCATACATATAGAAATATTGAAATCTTAATTTTCATTATTATTTATAATTACTTTTTTAAAATAAGTGATAACACTATAATTAAAATATATTTTTTTAAATTTGTTTATTAGAATGAGACTAATGATTATAATTAAATAATGTTAATACCAACTTCAATATCACATGATTTTCTCATTTATTTGCCTATATCCTTCTGAGATAATTATAGGAATTAAATCTATAACATATGTATAAATTGTAGATTTATATTTAAATATTGTATTTTGTCATTTTCTAATCTTATTTCTAATAAAAGTGCATTTTGTTAGAATCATGTCTTTATTATTATTGTTATAGACAGAAATATAAAAATATTAGTAATAATTAAAATAATTTTATTAACTTTAAATATAAGTTTATTTTAGATTTATATATTTATTGTAATCATATGTTATCCTTTTTAGAATATATTGTTTATATATATATTTTAATAGATTTAATTAATTAATATCATGGATAATTCTTTTTTAATATTATTTGTAATGACATAATTAATAAACATAGTTCTTGTAATTTATTTTAATGTAAATAATTAAATAAATTTTATAATAAATTGTATGTGAATAGACTTTCTCCCAGAGGAATATTTATTTGATAGAATCTCGTATATCTTTGTATTTTATGTGAAAATGCATATTTATATTGCATGATAATTTTATTATAATGCAAGTAACCAATTTCCGTGGAAGATAGGCAATAGCGTCAATATTAAATAAATCAGCCACAATTAGCAGTTTAATATTTTGAATGTTAATATAGGTTTTTGCACCACAGAAGACAATAGTATTAGTCACTTAAAAAACCTTATTTAATGCATTATTAAAATCTAATGTCTAACTTGCAGCTCAATATAAATGTTTTAACAAGCCATACAAACAAATCAATCAAATATCAAACAAGTCATTTTTAATTTAGATTTATATAATTGTAAATTACTTTTCATGCTACAATTTGTATCTCAATGTATTATTATAAACTTTAATTAAATTATGAATTATATCTAATTTATATAACAATTCAGTGATATATATATTAAAAGAAATTTGAATTCAGACTTTCAAGCTCCTTGCAGTCATCCATATCATATATATATATTTAAATGACCTCAAATGCTAAAGATTGTAAGTGCTGCACTTGCATTTGTTCTAAGATTTCATTAAAACAGATAAAAACATTGCATGTATTTAGTTATATAATATGCACCATTTTCATATTTTTTTTTGTGTGTATGTTTTAAGATTTTGGGTCTGATTTGAATATTTCAGAACAGATAGTTTTCTGTTTGCATAATTTTGACATATGTAAATCTGTATATAACATGTATCTATATATAAAGAAATAATTTAGCAATATGTATAATTGTAATTTTGTGGAAGGAAGCATGTGTGATTGATTTTCTTCCACAAGATTACAATAATGCAGGTGTGTCCATCAAAACGTTTTGATCATGATCGATTGGTCGATTGCCAAGAAAAAATAAATTTAGGATTATTTTATTTGAATGTGAAATCCACTTTAAAAGTAAAATTTAAAAAAACTATAAACTGCTTTAATGATAATGATTTTTTCTTGTATTTTGAATCACAAAATATATGTTATAACCAAAATAGATGTGGCAAAATGAAACTGAATATAATTTATTTATGATTATTCGTTAAATTAATAAAAGAATTTTGTGGCAAAAAACCAAGCAAATCCTGCCAGAAAATCTTTGTGTCATTTTAAATTTTTGGGAAAAAAAAAGTTTCTAAAAAACAATCAAATAAAAAAAAATTGAAGAAAACAGTAACTACTTTCTGTAAATTTAAGTCTATTTTGGTTATATTTTGAATTTTCATTTAAGCAGGCTGACTAGTTTTGACATTTTGATTTTTTGAAATAATTTTTAAAAAGTTTTTTCAATTGTGAAAAATGGTTGTGATACCCAAATTGTATTAATTTAATATTATATGAATATTTTTATTGATAATCTTTTTTTTGTGGCAAAAATTAAATTATTTGACCCCCCCCCCCCTCAATGAGCAAACACAAAAGCAAAAACATAATTTCAGTAATAGTTGGGAAGAAGAGTTTTAATTCATCACATATAAAGAAAAGTTTTTTTGTTTATTCTGTCATTTTACAGTATCTTAAAAAAGAGGTAATCTAAACAGAAATTTTACTACAATACATCCAGGTTTTGATGAGATTTCCCTCCAAAATATATAATAAGAAAATCTGAAGTACAAAGATTAAAAAGATCTCTAAATTTATAACAATCTTCATTCCAAAAAAGTTGTTGTAACTCAACAATGGCAACGGTAGTATCTCTATGTGTGTTAAATTTTTATAAAGCACAAAAAGTCTTTTACAGATGGTAAGATATTAAAAGGAGCTTTTTTGGTTGCAGCAGATAGCTTATGTTAGTTTTAAAAATAAATTAGAGATTGTTGATGCTATCTAAGATATACTATCTTCCAGATAAACTGTAACAAGATGAGTTGAAACCATGGCGATGAATTTAAGATCACAACTTAAATGGGATTTTGAAAATTGTTCATGATTTTCATTTCAATTTGATGAGTCAGTTGACAGTTGTGATATGTCCCAGCTTAATATATCTGGATGTTTAATATTTCCTGATTTGTCTGTAAAGGAAGATTTTTCTCAAAATTCTATCTTTAAAAGAGCAAACCAGAGGAAAGGGCATATACAATGTTTTTAAAGCTTTTGTATTATCTGAAAATCTTCTTAAGAAGCTTGTTTCCATTATTACAGATGATTCTCCTTCTACGACTTTTTGTGAAAATGAATTTTTAACATTTTGTAAAGAAGATATTGATTTTCCTAATTGTATTTTTACCACTATTATGTGTTAAATTGATGATGATATCAATACAACTTAAAATAATCATTTCGATTTGGGTGAAAGCACTGCAAAGATTATTTCAATCATTTTTAGATGGCACTAATGTCCACTATGGTGACTTAATTCTGCATAATCCACTATGGTGACTTAATTCTGCATAATTCACTTTGATGGTTGAGCAAAGCTAGAAAGATTCCACAAGCTATTACCACATATAAAAGATTTTCTAGATGAACAAAAAGATCCCTGTGCTGTTTAACTTCACAACAAGGTGTGGATGCAAAAGCTAGCATTTTTAATGGATCTTACAATGAAATTAAATGAATTAGATGTAGATCTTCAAGGACAAAATAATAACTGACATGATTATTTCCATCTATACATTTAAAATGAAACTGGAAATGTGGATTTCTCAAATTAATAAAAAAGATTTGAAACATTTTGCAAATTTAAGAGCAGAAATTGGGTCAAATATAGGCACGTGTGATTATCAAGAATTTGGAAATATTTTGCAAAACAGTCTTCTGCAATTTCAACAAATATTTCAAGACTTTGAAAAGCTTCACCCAATCATTTCATTTTTCACATCATCATTCTCTAAAATAAATATAGAAAATCAAGTTGTACTAATTGCAGAAGTATTTAATATAGATGTAGTTAGCTTGGAAATGCAGTTAATTGAATTACAAAATGACATTATATTGAAATAGCTTGATCAATTTGACATATGAAAGTATATTACATTTGAAATAGCTTGATCAATTTTATATATGAAAGTATATTACAATTGAGAATTATCCGCTATTGAAAGATGCATATCTTAGGGCATTCATATTTTACATCCATATTTATATAGGGGATTTGAACTCAGACTTTCAAGCACCTTTCAACTATCCACACTATCTCCTATCTCTGATACACATGATCACACACATGTCGAAAAGATCAATAATCACCAATATACATACTTCGTGCTTAACCATCACTCATCTGCACTATCTCATATCATTGATACACATGATCACACACATGTAGAAAAGATCAATAATCACCAATATACGTATTTTGTGCTGGTAAAGGTTTACTTTAGCAGTCACGGCCATGCCCACCATTTTCTCCCTCTTGGTTGATTATTGATCTTTTCTACATGTGTGTGATCATGTGTATCAGTGATATAAGATAGTGTGGATAGTTGAAAGGTGCTTGAAAGTCTGAGTTCAAATCTTCTATATAATTAGGCTCCAGGTATATGAAGAGTGCCTGAATTTCTAATCCACATATTTATATGAATTATTATTTTCTCATATGGACTATATAAAATCTTAATATAATACTCCTTCAACTGAAAATCATCTTAATGACTTTAAGTTTGGCTGTTTCTAATTATGAACCAAATTACTCAAACATAGCTAATAATATTCAGTGTCAATCATCACATTAAATACATTTTTTAAAAATTTTAATTATATTTTTTTATTTCATTTATAAATTGATTCATTTTTCTTTTCCCCCATTTAGTTGATTGCCATTTATTTGAAAAATAAAAAGTAGCTCTTAGGTTCTAAAAGGTTGGGCACACCTGCAATAATGTATATATATGGTAAATTATGGCATTGATTTAAAAAAAAACCCCATGGTATTATTTTTTTTATAGATATTTATTATATTAGAAAATGTTGCATAATATTCAGTCCCCCTTCCCCAAACTGATACATTCTAAAATGCAAACATGCTATGTTATGTTACTTAGCTTTTATGATACACGTCTATTACCATAAATTCATTTCCTCCATTCAGAGAAATATGGAGTTTTTTCTTTTGAATTTGTGTCAATCACTAAAAAACAAAACAAATAGGATTAGTCATTAATATATTTTGGCTGCACAGAGATTCTTAATATGAAAATTAGGAATATTTTTTATATATGCATTTTGTTTTATTTTCTTCAGGTTGTTTTATGATTTCACTGTTCTTTTTTTTTTATTAGTTGTATTACATTTTTATATAATTCTTTTTCTGTTAATACACATATAATATTTATTTCAGGATTTTCCCCTAATTTTGTCAGTCTTTTTTTTGACATAAATAGATTATTTTTTTGATTAAATCAATTCTTTTAATATTCACAATTAACTGTACCTTTCAAAATTAAACCAGTGTGTAATAATTCTTTCAGCAGAATAATGTAAATTGATGTAAACTGGAGGTCTTTTTTTTTTCATTAAGACAAATCCCAGTTTTAGAATAATATTTGTGCCTTTTTTTTATTTTTATAATTTGATTGTTGTTTCAAGCATCATTATTTTTCTGAATGAACAGTCTGTTATTTTTGAAACTATAAATTCCTTACTCAGTCGCATAATTAAAAGTCTGTTTTCAAAATTTGAAACGGCAGAATACCTCCCCCCCTCCCATGTGTCATAGCATCAGGTTTTTCAATTTTGATTGATTCATATTGAATATATTATTTTGTGAAACAAGTGCTTATTTTTTCACAATTAGACTCAGGAAATGTATCAAAAACATTTCCAAGAGGCTTCCTCCTATTTTTTTTGTTGATAATGAGCTAAAAGCAGAACTAATCTTTGGACTAAATAAGAACAGGTTAAATTATTTAATGATAAAAATTAGCCTGGACTTGTGTGTGTGCCCGCGCACGTGTGTGTAGGTGGGGTGGGAGTGTGCTTATTGGTCGAGTATTTGTTAAAAAGCACAAACTTATAATTACTTAGTCAAAAATAGCCAAAAAAAATATTAATTTGATTCATTTCTATTAAATATGCATATTCATTTGTTTCATTTTTGGATGAAGTAGTTTTAAATAACTTAAACTTTTTTTTTCTGTTCTACATAGTTAATATTCCACAAGTTTTTAAATTACTATATATACTAGATAAGGTACAAGTTTTTTGTTTATAATTTATAACAAAATATTCAGCTTTTTTTTGCTCTTGTTATGATTATTATATTGTAAATAAGTCAATTATTTTATATAGAGCGATGTTTTTACAAACTAATATTTAAACAGCATTAAACTGTTGCACATGCGCTTTGTATTTTAACTATAAAATGAATGAATACTAACACTTCAAACACATGATAAAGTCTTTGGAAAAGATAGAATGGCCATCTATCTTTTCGAACCCAAACGCTTTTGTATGGGCGAATCATAAGTGTTTGAAAGTGAAAGCATGAAGATATTAAATAATCACTTTAAATTACTTTTACATGCTTGAATGAATGACGTATCGTAAATTCTAGTAAATTTCACCGGCATCATTCATTCAAGCATGTAAAAGTAATTTAAAGTGATTATTTAATATCTTCACGCTTTCACTTTCAAACAATTAAGATTCGCCCATACAAAAACGTTTAGGTTCAAAAAGATAGATGGCCATTCTATATTTTCCAAAGACTTTATCATGTGTTTGAAGTGTTAGTATTCATTCATTTTATAGTTAAAATCCAAAGCACATGTGCAACAGTTTAATGCTGTTTAAATATTACAGATTATTATATTGTTAAATGGGAATGCTTAATTTATTGTTCACTATATATTTTAATTAATACTATATTTAAATAGTTTTTCTTCTTCAAGAAGGGAATCTATCTTGAATAAATCCAACATTTTTTTAAAATTATAAAAATATATTTACTTCTAATGAATAGTTTTTATATAACTATTTAAAAAAAAACTTTTTTTTCCATGAATGCTGTTATTATTAGTCCAGTATATTTTGTAAAAATTATGTGTAAAACAAATTTTATGTATAAGCAGTACTTTTTTTGTAATGACCTTTGTAATCATTTTGTCATTTAAACAAGACTGATATTGTTTATATTTTATTTAGGGCATAATTATATATAGGCAACAGTTTTTAGTATTTGTACATGCATGTCTTATGTATATATGTTTTCTGCTTGAAGATAAACTGGATTTATGACTAAATAGTTTTATATATTATTGTAATAGTGTATATAAATATAAAGCTATCATAAAAGTGATCTACTATAGTAACTAAAGAATGCTTGGTCACATTGAAAATGCACTCAGAGCTATTTTATATATAATTTCAACCCTATATAAAGACATTTTTTTCTTGCTGGTAATCTGTATTAATTCTGAATTTGATTCATGCCTAGGTTCTTTCCTGAACAAGATGAACTAAGATTTTATAGTTTGTTCACATGTGTAGATAAATTCTTAATATCAAAATGAACAATAATATTATGGGTCAATAGAAATAAGATGGTATTAACATATGTATGTACTGTGACTCATATATACCAAATTTTGGGACAAAAACCAAAACAATTGGAAAAACAATTTATACTATTATCAATTTAGTTAACTTTTCTACATAAGAGTTATACATGCAAATTTTTTTAAAATGGTAATAATCAAGAAAGAAAAATAAAGAAAATAAAAAAGATATTTATTTTGTTTATATCATATAAACTATTTTATATTTAATAAAAAATGTTAAAAATGTATTATACTATTTTATTAGTAAAAAAATAAATTGGTGTTATTGATATATGAAATATATGTACATATGCTTATATTTTTATACATAATACACATTAAAACAAATTTTACTGGAAAAGCATATCTTGTTTTTTTTTTTCATTTGTGTTGTCTCTCAAATCTGTTTTTCAATAAACTAATATAACTTTATATGTTAGCTATACTTTCAGTTTTTTATTTTTTATTTTAAAAAAGTACCTAAGCGGTGAACCAAAAATTCCAGGATTAACAGAGCTCCAAATAATAATCAGACAGCAAGAAAATATGGGTGGTGGCACATATTAGAGTGTGTGTGTATGTTTAGATATTTATATGCATGCGACATATTAATATATGTAAGTTTGAATAATTATTAATGATTACTATGTGCTTTATGTCTATACAGTTTCAATGTCATTATTCACATTGCCATTATTGACTATGTTCATTCCATTGTCAGAAGAACAAAGAAAAAAAAAATACATACTTGACCATACACTATTTAAGGACTATTTTTATTATTAATTGTATAAATATATATATAGATATAAAGTTAATTGTAATTAACTAATAATTCATTTTATACAGTCTGGATCATTTTTTGATATATATATATTTAAAATTCCATCTCTAAAATATTAACAAATTTATTAACTTCATAACTATCCATTTTCATGCATCTTGCTACTTAGCTCTAATTGTATGGCTTTCTTAAATTAGTTTTCTTTGCTGCTTTCCTCCTGCACTTTTTGGCTTTTAGATTCTAAAGGGACTTCAAGCTTCCATCTCTTAATTCAGGATCACCTTATTTATACATGGATCAATTTATGATATAAATTGTAACTTCTGGAAGACAGTGTGCATTCAGTTTCTATCTGTTCTGTGTCCTGTGTGTCTGATTTAGTCTCATTTTTCCTTTACCCATTCTAGAATAATCTTGACGTTAGTAGTCCCAATGCAGATGAGAGCTTGAAACCTAACATCGCAAAGTCAGGATCCCCTGATCTTAAACGATCCCCAAAGGTAAGTCTCATGCCTCCCTTGGCTAAATTTCCTTATCAGATAATTTATCACATCTGTGCTTTTTTTTTTATTTATAAAAAAATAAAAATGGAATCCTATTTTTTTTTTTTAATGTTTAATTTTTATTTTATAGATAATATAGAATGCAGAAACAAATGATTTATTAGTCATTATAATTATAACAATTTTAATACAGTAATGAAATGTTGACTACCATCTTTTAAATCATATACATTTATATTTTTCAACAGTGTTGGTATAAATAGTTTCAGCAGTTAATTATAATTGTCTATTTGTATGTGTGTGAACATAAGTACATAAATGTATATTCATATATGTATGTCTGTTTTATGTACATATATATTTGCATATTTTTCATGCATATACCTACAAGTTTGTAATTAAATGGAAAAAAAATAGGATTCTGGAATTTTCTCATGGTTCCAAAAATATATATATATATACAATGTTCTTCATTTTTTGTGTAATTTATTTCATTTTTTGAGAATTTTGAATTATGTTTCTATATATAAAACTAAACACATGCATTCTTTTTTTTTTAAAAAAAAAGAAAAAAATATTGTAATATTTTTGTTAGAAGTTCAAAGTAAATGATAAAAGTTTTTGTATGTTTTTTTTTTTGTGTTTTATATATATAGAAAGTTTATCTTAAGATACTAAAATGCTGTACTAAATAATAGATCATGTAATAACAATCTACCACTAATGGTGATCAGGTATTATCACTTGATCCTATTATCTTATTGCCTAGTTATTTTTTATCTGTTTTCAAGCAAAGAACTTAACATATGACTTTATATTTAGTATAATCTATAATTACATATAATTTTCTAAAAAAAAAAAAATGCATGTTGAAATGAAAGATTATTTTATTTATTCATACTTTTTTAATGACAGTAATCATCATTAAATATTAACATAATTTTATTAAAAGGCTTTGGATTGCATTTATGAGTTCATTCATGACAAATTTTGGCCGGGAAGTGGGGTTAGGATTGAAGTAATTAAACTAGCATAAATTTTTTTATTGTGAGGCAAATTTTGTATTTTTAAGTGTAGAAAATTAATTTATCTTGTGAAAATTTATTAAAAATAATAGAAAATAAAAAGAATTTAAATTAATTATTAATTTGCTATACAATACTATTAAATATTTATAAAGATGAACATAAATTTAGAATTTTATTTCATAAATGCTCTAAAATAGTTGAGCTATAATTCATTTTCAAAAGTATTGAGAAATTTTTGGAACTCGGTGAACTCTTGATTTTATTATTATTTTTTTAAACATTATTATAATGCATTTATTTTATTTTCTATTAAACTAAGAATGACTGATCTTACATTTAAATTTCATTTTAGTTTTAAAGTGAAACTGAAGAACATTAGGAAAGAATTAGGTTCTTTTGCAACTTTCTACTGAGTCACAATTTTCATGATCTGAAAAAGATTAAATCTATATATTTACAATATTAATAACTATATTTTTTTAAAATTTAATTTAAAATTGATAAAGATTTATATTATTTTATTTTTATAATACATTAGTTACTTTTTAAAAAGCAAATTATATATCAAACAATATAATTTTTTTTAGATCATAAGGAAGTTTTTGAAATCTAAAAAAATAAACAAATCACTTTGTATTTAAGTTAAATTTTGAGTGTACTGGTTCCTCTTTTTTTTTTTAAGGACAAAATAGTAAAAGCTTTAAGATTAGAATTAACTGTATATAACCATATTATTTTGGACATAACAATTCGCTTTTCAAAATCCATTCATGCATGATTTTGTTTGAACTTCTAAGTAAGAGCTAGAACTATTTATATATTGTTCAATCAGTTCAAGAGAAACTAATCATTAATAGAGATTGAAATAATGGAAAATTATATATATACAAATCATTATATGATTTATCAATTAATAAACAGGAGTGAAAACAGGCATTGTTTTGTTTTAGATTTTTTTGCTTTAAATATATTAAACATACATGTATTTTGTTGTCATGCGATTTCAGAAACATAATTCAAGAATGCGCAAGTAGCACTTTTGTAGGATTATAAAACCTTTGTGTACAAAATATCCACATATATATATATTTACATAATTGCATGGAGATACATGATTGCATCATTTTAAAGGAACAAAGTTATATATTTGAGGGACATAAGTTATTTTATTTATTAATAATTTACAAATACAAATATATTGTGTGAATATATTTAATATAACCAATTTTATTATTTAATTTAAAAATAAGAAAAATTCAATGCATTTAATTGAATTAGAACAAGAATAAGATGTGATTGCAGTATATTTTCATGATAGTGTTAAGATTTTTTTTTTTTAGTGTTTTGTTTGCAAGTAATATTCAGGGATCTTTAAATAAATTATGTGTTGTATGTATATTAACCACTAATTAGATTTTAATAAAATTGAAGTATTATTTAAGAAGCAGAAAGAAATGCACTAGTTCAGAGATAGATGTTTCTGTGAAGGAGAGAAAAACATTTTGATTTTAATAGATTAAAAAACAAATGAAATGAAAAACTTCAATTTTTAAAAAGAAATGGTATAATAATATGATAGTTAATAGGATTGCGTCACTATATGACTTCTATACTTGCATTTTATGACAAAAAGTTGTTTGTCAATTGAGAATATGTTTAGAAATAATAAATTAATTTTTATTTTAGATAGAGAAAATCAAACTATTATCTAAACATTATAAATATGTTTGGATTGGGGTGGAGTGGGGGGGGGGTAGAGGCTCCAGAGATAATGAAATAATTAAAAAGGCTTGAGTTTTATGTTACTTTATTCAAAATTTCATAATACAATTTTGAATAGATAGACATTAGATTATAAAAAAAGATAGATAGCATTTAAAAGTTTAAGAAAATAATAAAAACATATTAATAGAGCACAGAGGAAAGTTAAATACAAACTTATGTCTAAAACTTGACATTAATTACAAAAGAAATATAGGATGAACTTGGAAAAACTTGACTTAATATATGGAAATTAGTAAACTTGTGAAGTGGTAGTATAATAGTACTATTTTATCACACATAGTTAAATAATATATCTTATGTTTGTTGACCATAAAGAATATTTTAATACATAATAAATACAGTATTATTTCAACTTTATATGTGAAATCTGATCTTGACCAATGATGTAAACACTGTTAATAAACATTTTAACACTTCCTATTTACTAGATTATTCAACCAATGTAAAATAAACATTTGTATTAGTTTCTCTGGATATATATATATATGCATGCAAATCTAATAACTTTTTCAAACAATGGCGAAACTGTTATAAGGCTGGTGTAAATCTGCAAATCCAGCTTCAAAAGCAGGATTATTATTAAAATCTAAAAGGAAAAAAGTTATTGATCACCAAGAAGGCTTGGATAGAATATTTGACAAATATTAAAAATAGATGATACAAGCATGAAAAAGAGTATAGATATTAAAATCAAATATTAGAACAAATGAAATTAAAAGTGATAAAAATACAGGATATTAATATATTTCTAAGGAAATGTTAAAATAGTATTTTTTGAATGAACAAACAACAATTTTAACAATAATTTGTAAACAAATATATGATGTATGTATGTGTTTTTAATTTGTTGGTTTTTTATAACAACTATTACATAAACAAAAATTAAAAAAATCACAAAAGCATAAAGATAGTAGAACATGTCTCATTTTGCATGCAGTAAAAAAAAGAAAAGAAAAAAGATTTTAAAATCATTTAGTTATTAGAATTGTTTTTTAAACTAAGAAATAATTTTAATTTTTAAAAAGTTGTTAAAATTTCAAGTAACTTTGATCATAACAATTTTGTTTAAAATAATTTAAGCCTTGAATAAAATCAAATTTTTTATAATTTATTCTATTTAAAATCAAATTTTTATTATCATAGTTATTTTTCTTATAGTGTGAAGTTTTATACATTTTCAATATCTAGCATAATCATGGGATAAAAACAATTTTTTTATATGTAAAATTAATAGAATTACTTCTTTGGGTAAAAGATCTAAAATGCTGGACAATAAATTTGGTTAGATTAGAGGCTGCAACACTGAAATGTTTAGTTTTGTTCAGATGTAAGCCAAGTTTTTATGTATAGAAATTCCCAAAGTCTGTTAAGCAATGTTATTAACAGCTAATGTATGTATTCTTCCTTTCTTGAGTATTGCTTTATTAATTTTACAGGTGTTCATTCTGGAAGCTTTGTCATAATGCAAAACAGTTTTAATCATTCCAGGTTTGTTCAGCTACATATTTAGTTACCCAATGTTCAAATTCCAAAAAATGTAATTTTACACCATTAACTTTAAAAAAAAATTACAAACTTTATTTTAGATGTAAAGTTGATGATCAAGATAAGAGAGGAATCTCTCATATTTGCTGTGTAATGTGCAAGATTATTCCCTGGGTATTTAGATAATCTGTATGTCACATGATAGTATTTCAATGTCTTGAAGAGAACCCAAACATTATATGCTTTCTATTTCTGCTTTGTAAGTATAAAACAATTGCTTCAAAATAAAGACATTAGTGAATCATTCTAGTTTATCATCTGCAATGACAATGCTATATTTTCTGTATAATTCTTCAGAACCTGTAATTTAAATAATGAGAAATGAAAAAAAGTTGAAATATAATTTTTTTTTATTCAATGGTCATTCTTCTAATAAAATAAATCATACTTACATATTAGTTAGCGGTGATGAAAGTCACTGACCCAAACAAATATGTATATAAAGATCTAATTAAACACATTTACAATCTTTTAAAAAAGAAATGAATTAATTTTGTAAATGAATATTAGATAATATTCTAATCAGGAGAAGTGTATGCTTTTTTTTTTTGGTTTGGTTACCACTTGTAATAAATTTAGATTGTTAAAAATTTACTTGTTGGAAGATCATTTCTCACAAAAATGTGTATTTGTTCCATTTTCACTAAATAAAGTTATAGATGGGTATTTTTCAAAATGAAAAATCTTTATAAATTTAGATGATGGAAGATAATTTTTCACAAAAGATATAAATCTGTGTTAGTAAATCTTTGTATCATTTTCAGTATTTAAGTTATAGGGTCATCATTTTCCCAAATAAATATTGCTGGAGTAATATACATGTGAAATCTTATTGCCAGACTAATGCATCAGCACCAAATAAATTTACTATCACAAGGAGATTTGAATCATTTTGATTTATGTAAGAAGTAGATTGAATTTTTATTAAGAAGTAGATTGAATTTTTATTAAAAAAGTTCAATATTAAAAAATTGAAATTTATTGCAAAATGATAGTTTTTTTTCTTCCATCTACTACATTGAATTAAAATAATGCTTACTCCCCAAAAATTGACTGTGTTTTTATCAAGATATTAATTTTTCTGAAGATTTATGGCTTTGAATATAGAATATAATGTAGATATATGGCACTAATTTATTGACTCCTCATAAATGAATTTATTTCTGTTCCTATTCCAGGTAATGCAAATGTAATAGTAATATAATAATATGAATAATAAGGGTAGAACAAACACCCCCCCAATTATAGTAGGTATCGAATCTGAATAAAAGGCTATTATAAAAGATGTTGATTTATATCTCATGTTTGCTCTGACAAATATTAAACCAAATCACCAATGATTCTTTATATACTATTTGAATAAGTTTTAATAATTTTGCAGGATAATTGTGATATTGGCAAGATTTTTTTATGCTGTCTGTTATTTGATATCATAATGAAAATTGTTAATCTATGTTTTATATTTCAAAGTCTAAGAATTTTTATCATCATTTTCTATATAATCTTATTTCATGACAAATGGAATATTTACATACATATATAGAGGCAAATATTTCTTTAAAACATCTGGCTTTTACTGATATGTATGTCATTATTATAATTTTTAAAAAGATCTTTGATGTGTTACCTTGTAATTGATAACATCCAGTCTTAAATAGATGTTTTGTTTTTTCAAAAAATCAATAATTCTCACCAGAAAAAACATAACATCTATTTAAGACTGGATGTTATCAATTACAAAATAACACATCAAAGTTCTTTTTAAAAATTATAATAATGACATACATATCAATAAAAGCCAGATGTTTTAAAGAAATATTTGCTCTATATATGAATGTAAATACTCCATTTGTCATAAGAGATTATATAGAAAATGATGATAAAAATTCATTAGACTTTGAAATATAAAACATAGATTAACAATTTTCACTATGATATCAAATAACAGACAGCATAAATTTTTTTTGCCAATTTATCACAATTATCCTGCAAAACTATTAAAACTTATTCAAATAGTATATAAAGAATCATTAGTGATTTGGTTTAATATTTGTCAGAGCATACATGAGATATAAATCAGCATTTTTTATAATAGCCTTTTATTCAATTTGATGCTTTCAGTTTTATATGTTAAAATAAATGTATAGAAAATTTATATATAATTTTTGGTTAGAAGTGTAATAATTTTGCTATTTTAAATTTTAATTGTATTATTAGTTTTTTTTTTTTAATTTTTATAAAAATAAATAAGTATAAATATGGAAGCAATAATTTAATTTCAGTTCTTATTTTAGAAATCATTTTTATTAAAAGACAATCAGAATCTTTACTGTATATAAAATTAATTAAATTTAATGGTTTTGTTTTCCAATTGTTATAATATTGTATTTTTATTCAAATATATATATGTTATGATTCTACCAACCCAATATCATGAAAACATATAATTGTTCTCCTCATCAGATATTATATTTGGAAAAGAAAAGAATATACATTTATAGTATGTAGAATTTACAAGTAAAGTAGTAATGTATAAATTTTGTAACAGTGCAATAATAAATTCTTATTATTGATTTAATTAGTTATTAAATTTATTTTTTAAATATAAATAAATCTGAATATATTAATGTGTTAGAATATAAGTTATAAAATATAAAACGAATTTTGAGTTACAAATTGACAATGTGAGGCTCAAACTTGATTTCATAGTAATTCCCTTTATCAACTGTGTCAAATCAGAATAGGATTGAATCTTATTTATATTATATAGATTTTATTTGCTTTAGTAATTGTGATATTTTTTTATAATCAATAAGCAAATATGTAATTATATATTTTATATAAGCAAGAATTATAAACAATTTTATTCATTAAAAAAGGAATCATAATTCATGTTTATTTAAAATATAAATATATGTGTGCTATTGACTATAAAAAGTATCAGATTTAATAATTATCAGTATTTTATTTTTCATAGTTTAAAATAAAGCAAATCTGATTAATGAGACTGGTTCGAATGAAACAAGTTTTTTTGAAATTGATTTTATAAGTCTTGTATTTTCAATTTTTAATTCAGAATTTAGTTTTTGTATATGAAAATAATAGACAATCTACAAATGTGTATTCATTCATAATAACATTATAAAGTGTAAATATATAATTACACAATTAATTGTATTAATATGTTATTAACATTTGGTTTTAATTTTAAGAATTGGGTAAAATTAATATACATTAAATTATTGGTTTAAGGTTCAAAATGCATGAATGTTATGAAAAAATTTTTGACAGTAAGAGAAAGAAAACATGACAGAGGGAATTCAAATATTAAAAATTAGGCAGGATTATTTCAAGACTCTTTCACAATGCTGATGCAAAAATTCAATTAACAAATCAAGTTTATGATTTGGTAGACTGATATATTTGGCAATTAGATTAGGAATTATCAAAATTTAAAATGGAATTAGAATGGATAATGTAGGAGTTGTTAAAAATTAAAAAAAAAAAATCATAAGACCATTTTTAAGCATCAGATAAAATTAGTATATGATAAATTATGAAAATGCACACAATAAATTTGCAAGTTAAAAATGCAATGTGTAGCTTGGATAAATATATGGAAAATTTTTTTGGCCTTGTAAAGAAGATAAAACCTGAAGTGAGACTTTTTTTTTTTTATAGAACACTTGTTTTCATTACATCATCCATGGCCTGCTAATAATTGGAAAAATTCAAACATTCTAAAATTTTTAAATATATCATTTTGTACAGTTATAAATCTGATACTTTAACTGCAACTAACTTCGTATAGTTATAAATCTGATACTTTAACTGCAACTAATATTGTAGTAATTTTAGTTATAAGCTAACTGTGAGTGCCTATGAACTTTTGGCAAATGTTTGGTAAAACTCAGTTTTTAGTAAGTTTATGTCACTTTTGTTAATTAATATATGATTGCAATTTTAGTAATACTTGTTTGTTTTTAATATAATTGTTATAGGTTTATTTTATGATGACTTATATCCAAAGTCTTAGGATATTAGAAAATATCAGACTTAGTTTGAATAGCAATATCATTAAAATATGATCACTGAAGACATTCTATCAGGGGAAAAGCTAATGTATATATATATATAAAATGTCACTAGAGATTGGTTTTTTTTTTACTTTCAAATAATGTACATTGATTTTCCAGTTTTTCTTGTGATTTTTTTGATTTGAAGACGTTACAGTCTGATAATGTTATTAATACATATTTGTATGTAGACATATTTATATATTACAAAGTAAATAAATAATTTGATAGCTGATAAATGTCAGTGTTGCTGTCATGTCTGAAAAGTAAAAAGTGATAAATTATTATTTGTTATTAAAAAATAGAAGTGAATAGGGCTTAATTGTTAATCTTCTTACTACCATTATGTAATTTAATAATTTTTATAAATATTTTTTAAAATATGACAATATCCTGGGTCTATATCTTTATGATCTAATGCTTTAATCACAGGCATTGGAACAATGTTTATATAATCAAAGGCCTTTTCTTAATCTACAAATTCAAAGTATAATGGCAACTCATATTTATTGGTCTTTTCTATGACTTCTCTCAAAACTCGGATATGCTCCACTTTTTTAAAACCATTTTTAAATCCAGCTTGTTCTTTTGTTTGCTTAAAATCCACAAAGTTTGCTGTAGGCGAGTTGTAATTATTTTGGTAAAAATTTTGTATAAAACTGATAAAAGACTGATAAGTCTGTAATTTCTATCTATTTATCATCTTTTTAAAATATTAATATTAGTACTGCATTCTTCCAATTGTCTGGTACATCTTTATCATTCAGACATTTGATATATAACTTTGCCAAAATTTTTTCTATTTCTTTCCCTGCTTCTTTTAAGATATCAATTATAATTCCATCATTACCTGGAGATTTTCCCTTCTTCATAAATTAATTGCATATCTCACTTCTTTGTTTAAAATCCTTGGCAATTCAGAAGATATAGTAGTTGTAGGAGGTACTTTTCCTTGTTTTTTATTGCTGTATAATTCTTAATAGAACTCTTCTACACATTTTATGATGTCATCTCTCTTTTTAGTAATAGTTTCCTATCAATAACAAGGTGTTGTTTTACATTCTTGAGTCTATTTCATTCTACAGCTTTTCTTGCTAGTTTACAATTATAATTTCTTATATCATTATCAACTCTTTTTTGCGTCATGCTGCAAAATTCAAGTTATTCAATCCTTCTTAATGCATTATTTTTATATATTTTCATATTTCTTCTTTTCTTTTGAAATTATTTTGTCTAAGAAGAAATTTTTCTGGTCAATTGCTGCTTTTTTGTACCAGCTATCTTTGTTGTAGTTTCAATTACCTTGCTATTGAATTTGTTCAATAGTACTACCTATATTTCAAAACAAAGTCTGAATCAAGCAACATAGGGCTTGTATTTATTTACTATATTTAGTTTAATAGTATGCATGAGTAAAAAGAGTGTAAGTTATAATTACATTTAATTGTGATTGTATGATATATTTAATCTTGAAAATTAAAATGTATAAGATATTTAGAGGATAATGTTGACAAAATTTGGGAGTTTTAAAAAGCAAGACTTGCTATTTAAATTGGCAATAATTTGCTTAGATATTAGAAAATAACAGTGCTGAGGTATTTGGTGAGAGATATAATAAAAGCTTGAATCATCTGAATGAGATTATTTTAATTGAAATGTGTCAGAGCTATTTGCATTTTTCTAATGTTTTTACCTGATTGTAAAATAAATGTAAGTACCTTTAAATTGTAATTAAAATATATTTAGATTAATAGAGTGTATGAATAAAAAAGTGTAAGTTTATGCATGTATTTAAGTATAATTGTTGAATATATTGCAACAGTATGGAAAAACAGGATGTGAAGCTGGAGTGCCCTAGTCAACAAAATTTACATATTAAATATAAAAGGAATGACAGTGAATATAATGCATATGAGCATGAGAGAGCACAAACACTATAAGTAACTATAAGTTCACAAGCATTAGACAAAGATAATCATTCATCATCATGAATGATTGACAATAAAAACAAATCAATAGTCAATCTGTGACTGGATTTGAAATGGGTCTACTATAGACCCAGCTAATTATTTATCTCTTGCCATCTTGAGGCTGATTTTTTAGACAATTTGGATGCACAAACTTAGGTGCTAATCCATAAGAATACACCAATAAAAAATAATATTGGGATACTAAAACATGCTGATCATCATTGATGCTCTGGCCACTTGATACTGTTATTATACTAGCCAAGTATAAACTTAATCTCTAAATAAATAATTAAAATGAAGTGTGGTGTATGGTTTTTAAAGGATATTCCATATGCACCATCTAGCATCATTATCATCTGGATGTCAATAACAGTAAATGTGACCTCTTTTCTATACTAAACTGTTATGGATAAATCCAGCTCAGTAAACAAAAGCTCTAATTTACTGTGAACAAGACATATAATACAAACATATTTTAAATCTATTTATGATTTAGTAAATTCACTGGAATAACTTTCACAGTGAAATATTAATTTATTAATTCCAATAAAAATGAAATTAAGGTTTGTGGAATATGGCTATACATATAAATTAGGCCATCTGATTTTGTTTAATACATAAAAAATAAGGTATCACATTGTGATCTATAAAAATGTTAGTACATAAAACATAGCATACAGATGTACTGTATAATAATTTATGAACATATTTGAATTGTCATAAACCTATAAATGAAATTATTTTTTATAATGCATAATTGACTGATTTAACATATATATGTGTGCACTGGTATTTACAAAAAAAAAATAAACCTAATAAACCACATATTTTCGTAATACACAATTAATTCAATGGCAAATATACGTAAAATTCATACATATATATAAGCTCTCAGATGTGTTGTATAATAATTTAAAATAACATGTTTGAATTTTCGTATAATAATTTAAAATAACATGTTTGAATTTTCATAGACTTATATAAAAAAAACCCACTTTGTTTGTAATAATATATAAATTCACATGTAAATATAAAAAATGTAGATAGTATGAATCAAAGTTATTAATTCATTATTTCTAATGGTAAAAATAAGTTTTTTTTTAAGTAATATCACATCTTTGACAGTCCTTCATAACAGTTCTTTTTAACAGGTTACTTTTAATTAATTGTAAACATATTTAAAAAATATACCAGCAAGTTCTTTTTTTTTTGAGTTTACTTTTGTTTTTCAAAATAAAATTGTGTGAATCAATCATTTGTTTTTAGACTTTTAATTCAAGCAAAAATTATTGACTTCTTTTATTATTTTTAAGGAATTATTTAAAATAATATTCTCAGTATATATAACCCTATTCACCAGTTGTACTTTATATACATAATGCAGTACCTTTATCTGTACCTCTGGATATAGTTAAAACTATATACATGTAAATTAATTTTTCAGCAAGCCGATGGACTCTCTTGATGAGCTGGTCTCTTTTAAAACAGTAGACTCGTTTATTGTCATCTTCTGGAAAGGTATAATCCAGTAACTGCTGACGTACATACAGTTAGCTTCATTTAGTCTAGAATTTGATGGACTTCAGACATACCATCTAGTATACCATATATATATAGGCTAATGAATCACAGAAAAGCTGGTCCTGTCCTCCATTTGAATTGAAACTACTGTTGTGAACTTGTAGCAGCAGCTGATCTTGTCCTCTGCACTTGCAGTTATATTTTCATAGTCTCTCATAATCTGTAAAAAACTTTAAAAACTCTGTGTAATCTTTTTTCCCCAACCTTTTTATAGTCTAGGGGGGACGACAGTAATTAAGAATAAGTTTTTTTTATCTTGATTGAAAAAAGTAATGACTTTTCAATTTACTTAAATTCTTTCAAAAATTTTTTTCTAAACCACTAAACATTATCACCTGATCACCATTTCTGAGTTGCACTACTGTATGGAGAGTTTTGCCCATTAAAAAAATTTTTTTTTGTAGGATATTTATCAAAATATGTTATGCAAGTTTTAATTTAAAAAAAAAATCTAATCAAAATAGATAGTGGAATTTTATTATTACCTATATATCTGTTGTAACATAAAAACATGCGTGTTTTAATTTCAAAATCAGAATTAGTAAAATATTAATTAGACCTTTTTAAATGTTTAATTTATAAAATTTTTTTGTTAAATTCAAAAATATCTACAAATTTTTTTCTCTGTTTATTTCTATTTTTCCTTTCAATTATATATATATAATTAAAATTACCCCAAATCCAAAATTCAACCAGACCAGCAAAAAAATAATATTAAAACACAACCAAAGGTTTCACTACTACAAGCAGACTTCTCAAGTGTAAAGAACTACAAAAACTACCCAATATATATAATACTAAACATTACCTGCAAATTTATTCACTTCCCATCCACCCTTAATATTAAAAGAACTCTTAAATAAGTTAATTGCTTCAGAATAATATATTTTCAATAATAAAGATTCTTTAATTCTTCTTTTGATTTCATTTCTCTCAAAGCAGACAACCTTAGCTCCATCAAAATTAATAGAGTGGCCTGTATCTTTTTCATGGACCTACAAAGCAGAACTAAGATACACATACACATTACTATGTTGTATGCTATGAGACACATAACTGTCTCAAATGAAAGTATATGTTAAAAATAGTTATAATTTCATGTTTAAAGAATAATGATTTAATATTTATGTATATAGTAATAATATGATTTAAAATTGTTCAATTTAAATTAGTATTCTTTGGTTATTACTTCAAAGAGTGCACGCTGCTCAAATATTGATACAACAAATAAAATCTATCAATAATCAAGTTTTTGAGGGGGGAGAAGAAGAAAAACTATTAACAGGATAAGTACTTATGTTGATTATTAAAAAGTTTCTCAACTTGACGCACTTGGAATTTTACAGATATAGTTAGGGCATGAAAATTACAAGAAACAAATTTCAGAAAAAAAAAAAAAGGAATTATTATGAGGGATCGAGTCAGGAGATTATAAAAAGTAATTTTTATTTATTTTTTAATGTATAATATAAATAATTTTTTTTTATATATGCTTTGAAATGATTCAAAAAATTTTATGTAACAGATATCTAGAACTCAGTTTTCAATTGATAATTAGGATGATGATGATCAAAACATTATTTTTATTATGTAAGATGACTTTGAAGAATTAAATGTAACATATTTCCTATCATCATTATATGAAGGTCAACCTAATAGTCACTTTATCTAGTAGCTTAATTCATAATCAAAATATACAAAGTAGGTTCCTGGAAAGTATCCTCATGTCATAGTATTCTAATTCTGTCTTCATTAACATACTGTCATATTTTCAGCTTAAAACAAATGTATTCAGAAGATAAGCTGTTTGAATATGCAGTAGAAATAAGACTTAAATAAGAATGACACCAAAACAAAATTTAGTTTTATGTCACAAAAGTAATTTATTAAAATGGTTTCATTATTTAAAAATTACCCGGTTTATATGAACACACAGTTATAATATAACCTTTCATATAAAGGGAATCTGCTTCTTAAAAAAATAACATGTAGATTATCAACACAAAACAAATTTCCAGTGGTTTATTATTGTACAGTAATGTGGAGGGAATTACTTTTATTATAACTAACTAGTCTAAAACTACAATTATACAGTAACTAGATAATGATGATTGAAACTAAAAATGGGCTATATTTCCCAATCACCTCAAAATTAGCTCTAGGGATTTGAAATAGCTTTTTTCCATTCTGAAATAATTAATTTTAGTTAACTAATGATGAATGCCATGCATTCACAGCCTTGGCATTGCCTTTTCATCTGAAAAAACTTTAAAATGGATTAACTTCAAATGCTCACTCCCAGTCAATGCTTCTATCAACACGAAAATTGTAAATTCTAGTTTGAACATTTGAAATGAAATCTGAGATCATCATCATCAACCATTATCAGTCCATTGCAGGATGAAGGTCTCTCCAAGTTTAATCCATCTTCTCCGATCTTTAGCTTCTCTTCTCCACATCACCCCTGCACACTTTCTTATTTCATCCATCCATCTCGCATGTGGTCTCTTTCTGGTCTTTTACAATCTTTTGGAATCCAGTTTAAAATTTCAATTGTCCATCTATTATCATCTCTTCTAGCAATATGTCCAACTCCACTTCAATCTTTTAATTTTTTCAATGAGGTCAGTAACACCTATTAGTTCTCTTACCCATACATTGTGTTTTCGATCTCTTCTTGTTACTCCCAACATACATCTCTCTAAACTTCTTTGAATAGTCTGAAGTCTCTGCATTGCTCTTCTATTAAGTGTCCAAGTCTCAGATCCATAAGTAAGAACTGTTAAAACACATTTGTTAAAAACCTTCCTTTTCAAGCACATAGGCATATTTCCTTTTAGTATCAAGTTATTTATATCAAAAGCACTCCAACCAAGTTTAATTCTATGATTAATTTCCTCCATTATGTTTCCATCTGTATTAATAGTCTGACCAAGGTATTTGTAACTGTTAACTTCTAATTCATTGTAATCAATCTTTATTTTCATATTTTGAGCAAATCGATTAAACATTACTTATAAAATGATAAGTTGAATTTTATAAAATTAATTGTAGAACAATTTATTTACATTATATGATTAAAACAAAAAACTCATTTCAAGATGAATTGTTAAAATTAACACCCATCCAAAAATAAATAAATAAAATAACCACTAATAGAAAAAAAAAATACAATACACCTGGGTCTCATTTTATGTGGATAGATAGGTTCTCAGAAAACACGTGCAAAAGAAATTGCACAAAAATAGACATAACTTACCTTGAAAAAAGGAGGTATACGGACTGGGATTTTTCAAAAATCGCATAAAAGCAAAGCACCAACGTAAAATTACTTTAAAATTCGCGCAAAAAAAAATAAGGAAATAAAATATGACTAATAAAAAATTTCAAATTTGAAAAAAATTGATACAAGACAAACATTTTTTAACTATAATATTTAATTTTACTCAAAACAATATATTTTTATGCATAATTTACAGTACAATACTGTAATTTATATTTTTTAATACACGTTTTAATTATTATCGCTATTTGCCGATAAACAGGTTCGTTTGCAAACTGGTAAAAAATCAGATTCTTCACAAGAGGAAATACAACTAGCGCCAACTTCACTCTCATGTTGTGTTAATGGTTTTCTGGTGACAACGTAATTAGTAATTAATCTTTGAGATGATGATTTTATTAATTGTTTATGAAGCTCGCGATATCCAGACATACAACCATTTAGCTCTCATTGGAATTTAAGAGCATGTTCGTGATTAGTGTCATTAATAAGAAAATAATTTGCCAACTGATTAGAAATTAAGACGCACAATGTTTGAACAAATTTACATTATAATCTTGTAAAATTTAATGTGTGTATACATAAAATGTGGAAATCATGATTTTAATTTCATTATTGCATAAAATCTTACCATTATAAAGCGCTGAAAATATTGAACTTACTAAGATGAAAGTCGAATTCCAATAATGTGCTATTACTTTCAATATGACGCAAATGCGCGAAATTTATTATTTAAAGTAATAGCACATTATTGGTGTTCGACTTTCGAAGAAACATGAATCGCGTATTTTCAAAATCGCGGTAAATAAATCCGCGTAAAACGAGACCCAGGTGTAAATGAATAACAATGTATACATATCTGTATTTTTATATTGGACTATTTCCATCATCTAATATGTGCGTTGAATGTGTTTAGAAAAATTTAATTTTAGTTAAATATTCCAAATGCATTCAACTGTTAGTAATATCACAGCAAACAGGTTAGTATATGCACCAACTGTATATCACAGCAAACAAATGTTAGTAATATCACAGCAAACAGGTTAGTATATGCACTAACTGTTAGTAATATCACAGCAAGTATACTAACCTGTTTGCTGTGAAATTACTAATAGTTAGTACATATACTATCCTGTTTGCTGTGATATTACTAACATTTGTTATACTAACCTGTTTGCTGTGATATTACTAACAGTTGGTGAATATACTAACCTGTTTGCTGTGATATTACTAACAGTTGAATGCATTTGGAATATTTAACTAAAATTAAACTTTTCTAAACACATTCAACACACATATTAGATGATGGAAATAGTCCAATATAAAAATACAGCTAGAACACCATCATCACAAACCTTCAGAAAAACACATGTATACATATATATCAAAGTTTTGAACATTTGAAAAAGAATATATTGTTCATTATTGGAATCTTTAAAATTTTTTGAACATGCTTTTGGCTGCTAAGGCCACAATCATAACTCTAAATAAATTTGAACTTAGTAAGATCTTTTCTAAAGTTTTAAAAAGAAAACATCTTACAGTGTTTTTAGATAGTGATCATTATATTAACTGCATATAGAATTCCATAACTATTGAGTTTGTACATATAATGGAATGTCTGTTTCGATTATGTTGGCAATGGGTTGTTCTCTGTATTCTTTTCTGAATATTATATCACAGACAATGTTGGGTGCAAACTTACTTCATAATTACAGATGAATTACAATTTATCCAAATGTGGTATTTATGGATTCAGTTCCAGACAGCCCAAGAAATGGCTACATATTATGGCCATACTGATGCATGTTTAAGTCAAATTAGCAATGCATATTCTGTAGTTTTTTCACAAAATAATTAGCCATGAGTAAATAGTTTTTATTTTTTTTAGCCATAGTTTATTTTTTTAAAGAGATTTCTTTCCAAGATAGAAAATATATAAAATTTTTCCAAAAGAAATAGAAAGAACAGCCTTTCTTGAACTACCATTATAAAACTAAATTTTCACAGACAATTCATTTTAATTTTATAGTTCTTTCCACAGGCAACTTCTAGTCTGCTTTTTTTAAAAAATCAAATAGTCCAATGATAAAGAATATTCCTCTTCATTCTTTTACTTAATATTTAAAAAAAAAAAAAAAAATTTAAACATTGTTTTCTCTTTAATTAAAATTGAATAATAAATTACTGATTTTTTTTTTATGACATAATAGATTTGTTTTTTTTTTTTTTTTCGTTATCTGCAAATCTTATCAAGTTCTTGTTTTTTTTTAATGTAACGTAAATTTATTTTAAGCTATTTTGTTTTTTATTAAAATAGATTTATTTTATTACATACACTTTAATAAATTTTCTTAGTTTTATCTATTTCTTTATTTGTTTCATACAAGCAATGTAATCCTATACACATATACATACCTGCACCTTCTATAAGAATACTATTTAATTGACTTTCAATTAATGATTTTTACTGTCTCACTAAACTTATTGCTCAAAGACCATCTTTATTACTATTTGTTATTATAGCATAATAAAATTGCATTATGTATTTTTGACTATGCACATACAAGCAATATTTTAAATAAATAATAAAAACATTATGAATGAAAAACACAAGGTTATTTTTCATTTTTCACATTATTTAAAAAAAAACAAATATCATCTTGCCTTTTTTTTTTGTCTCTAATTTTGTCTGAACAATTTTACTTTCGATTGTGGTAGGATACTGACAAAATGAATTTTTTTTTTTTTAGTAAACCAAATGTCTTTTTTTTTAAATTAAATTTCGAAAGAACTAAAAACTTGTAAAGATATGAAAATATCTTTCAGAATTTACATTTCTACAAATTAAAAAAATTTTTTTTTCATTATTGATATATGCCAATTAAATAAGGTATGTGATCACTTACAAATATTAGAAAAAATATACCTTTTTGAGTTTTTATCTCAAGGTAGATATTTAAAATTTATTTTGGAAAGTAAGCCTCTTTGTAATTTTAGAGGTTTATTTCATTTTGATTAACTATCATTAAATTATTCGAATTGGTTTTTAACTGAATGATGATGATGATGATGATGATTATTATTATTATTATGATAATGATGATGATATTTTAAATGGAGCTTTTGCTTTCAGTTGATCCTTGATCTCTAGATTTTTTTTCATCCTCAAGAATGGTATTATATTTTTAAATGGTAGGATTGTTTAAATTTTGTTTGCCTTTGATTACTTTTAATTTTATACTTAATTTTTTATTTCAACTACATTTAAAAAAAAATAGTTTTCACCCTATTTTTTTTATTAAAAATATTTTTAGAAATAATGAATATATGGTTTATAAATAAAAGAAATAAGTTCTAACATTACTGTTATGAAATATTTCATAATGATAAAATTACAGCATTTCCAAAACATTAATATACATTTATAAAATGAAACATACTTTAAAAGAGACTTCGTACAATTGGTAATCAAAAATTAATATTTGATAATTTTAAGTAAAAAATAGCAAATATTTTTTCATTTTTAAAATACAAAAATGTTAACTTTTTTTTTCAAACACTCACAGTTTAGAATTCCCTTGTTCCTGTTGATATTAGCTGACATCTATAAACAATAGCTAAGTCTAAAATATAGAATGTCACACATTAGATTGTAATTGTTGGAAAAGGGTAACTTAATGTCAATAGCAAGTGTGAAAATCTCTTTTACTGATTTCAACACTCTGGAGGTCTAAACATTCTTTTCACGGATATTTATTTGCAGAAAGGGGATATAGTATAGTATTTTCTTTAAAGTTCAGGTGGTATCGATAGCCTAAGTACATTCAAGTACTGAAAATGACTATTACTTGATTTTTTTAATAAATTTATACATTGCGAAAGCATTTTATTTTGTGAGTTTACATTTCTCAAACAAAATTTTTTGAAACATTTTACAAATTAATCCCGATAATTCAAAAGCCTTGATTAGTGTAAATGTAATTTTCTATAAGAATATTGTTTATTCCTAAATCCCCCCTCCCCCATTTTTGATTCATATGCAAATTGTCTAATAATCATATTTCTTTTTATCAAATTTTTTTCTTATGTAAAATATCCAACCCAATAACTCATTTGACTATCAATGTTTTTTTCAAGATTAGATAAGACTTTTTTTTCTCTATATATCTCAACAATAGTCTCTATCACTTCTTCAATTAAATTATATTTCTATTTTGTACAGATTTTCTAAATTTTAATTTTTTTCTAGTCCTAACATAAATTTTTTTATAACTATATCTTTTCAATGTTTTTAACAACTTATTAATGTATTGTTTTTTTCTAAAGGAATCATAACAAGGAAAAATTGCAAACATCCATTTATATTTTTCTATGGTTTTCAGTAAATCAATCACAATTCTAACAATTTCCTGTAATTTTCCAATTTTCTTCTTGGCTATAGTTTTTGAAATTTTGTTTTCTCTTATTTCATATTCTATTTTTTGTACATATTATTACGGTTGGGCAAAACTTACCGTATCTGCCGTACACGGTGCCACTAGACTATTTGAACCTAGAAAATTTATATAGTGGGCAAATACATCTTGGTAAAAACTTTCATTCGACCGATAGCCCTTGTCACTATCTCAAGGAGTAGCCGAGTTTTATAATTAACTTATTTTTACTTATATTGAACTATATATTTTAAAAATAAAATAATAAATCACTGACAGTACTAATAGTAGAAACATTTAGTACACACATATATAAAAACAAATTTGAGAATTTGATTATTAACATTATTTTAGATTTAAATTCTTGGATATTTTTTTGTAATTTGCTCAGATGGAAATTTTTATACAATTTAATATTTTATAATGTTAAGTATAGATAGACTACATAGAATATGCACTTAAAGACTTTCAAAACATTTAACCTTAGGCTAAAAGTTTACAATTAAACCAACACTAGCTTCCTGATATACAAACGTAACCAATGCAATGTGAAGATGTTAGTATAAAACCATACTGACAGGAATATGCATCTGTAACATGATATTATTAAAGAAATGATCCTTATCCAGTACAGGAATGTGCATCTGTCTGGTGAAGGAATCATATATAAAAATATTGAAAAATGAAATGCTCCATATGGAGGGAGAGCGGTCCTCGCTGTCTTATGGTACCTATCCGTAAAGCATAATAAATCAAGTGGTGGAAGGAATACTTCTCTCACCAATAACAACACTTTGGCTACATTTTTGGGCCTTGCGTTCATTTGGGATCAATGTCCTGTATGCTAACATGCTTCAGATTACATTGATATAAAATGCTGCACCCCCCCCAGCCCCTATTTAACTACAAAACAAATAGTCCAAAATTAACTCCACATAATCTAATCTAAACTTAACTCTATGCAGCCATTTATATTTAACTCTAAATGTAATAATTTAGTTCATAAGCAACAAAGAAAAAAAAAAGGAAATGATTGATAGTAAATGTTACACATAAATGAAAAAATTAATAACTGATTTAGAGCCCTTTTGCTTGTCAGATAAGAGCTTATAATTTATGCTAGGTTACGAAGTGAAAGTTTGTTTAGGATATCTATTAAAAGTTCATATTGATAAAAGCTTATACTTCCCAGGATAAGTCTTTACGAATCCTCCAGATTGTGGCAGGTTTGTGGAAGTCTATTTTAATTTTCACATTTTGTGTAGATTGTTTTCTTTTGAGTTGAAACTGCTGCTTATCAATTATTCAGGAATCTTCACTTAGGAGGCTGTCTTGTCCGGCGAAAATAAAGGAAGCAAAATCTATTGCGAGACCCCTACATCATGGAATTTGCAATACAGCTGCAGTTCATAGTAGATTAATAGTCAATCCATTTTTTAATCAGTCATTTTTCTTTTTATAGTATTATGTCTAGCTTATCACTAAATTTTCGGATCAATTGTTCCGGACACTCCAATCTTATTGGCCATGATGGTCTTCCTCTCTGGCCTGTGTGCCTCTTAGTAACTGTATTGGCTAATCTGCTCCAAAGCAGGAAACACCATAATCTTTAATTTTATCTGCTATCTGACTTTTCCATCATTCAAGTTCCCCTAGGGCTCATTTGCTTTACATTTTAATAGAACAATCATTTCCATTCTTCCAAGATTTAAACATGATTTCTAAATAGAAACTAATTAACATTTTTATTTTCTTTTACATTACTTTTTTAAAAAAATACCAATCTTTACCTTTAGATTTTTACCTTGACTTTTAATAATAAAAAAATAAAAATATGAAAATTAAAAGCATGTGAAGTGCTTGAAAGGGAAGCTTTTAATTTTATTTATTATAATATTAAGAGAGAAGTTTAAAATTCTTAATAATTTGACTTTTAAGTAATTATTTAATAGTTTTCCATCTGAGCAATTATATATATTAGTTTAAATAACTTTATTAATTTTCTTTTCCTTTTTAATATATCAATTTTATTTACCGACCTTTCCCCCCTTTTATTTTGATTTTAAAATAGCATCGTTACAATATATTCTTTTTTTTTTTAAAAAAAATAATAGATGTAGTTTTCATTTTTTCAGCACATCTGCTGGGTTGTATTCTTTGCTTCATTTATTCATTCTTGTAAATTTTTTTTACCCAAATTAGTTTTGTTTATCTCATTACATTAAAAAAAAAACAAAAACAAAAGGCAATTATCATATGTTTCAATTCATAGATGATCATTTTATATAACTGTTTATTTATTTTCATCATTTTATCTTTATTATTTTATTGTATCTAGTTTTTATTAAATCAAGGGGTTATTATTAATGTTTATTTAAATTTTCAATAATTTGAGTAATTTTAAAAACTGTTGATAATTAGGGATAAAAGATCTGTTATTGCTATGATGTTTTGCAATAGCAGTACTCAGTTCTGCCACTTACACTAAAAAAATTAAAATTTAGAAATTATAATTTTTATTATTTATTTTTGAATTACAGAAATTAGAAGCTGTGAATATGAAATCATCGATTCACTGAGATTATAATAATTAATAAAGTTAACATGTCAATTTACTCTTGTCTAAGAACTCTAAAATTAGTTTGTTAGCAAAAATTAAATTATTATTTTTTTCTGTTGTTAAGAGATAAAAAAATAATAATAATGACATCTTATTAGAAGAATTTATCTTGTAAAAAATAATTATTAAATATCTTGTAACGGTCAGAAAACGTGTGACTCATAAACATAGTGCAGAATTCGACCACCATACAGAACAGCAGCACCATCGAGTAGCGGAGCCACCCGTGGTACTGAGTTCGAACATAGTTTATCGGTTCCACAATATAATCCACGAAACAACGCATCTGATGCGACATTAGTAAATATTTCCTTAGGCACGGTGGTCAGGGATATGCAAGAGACTCATGATTTTCTCGAGTTAGCCAATAACCAAACTAATATTAATTAAACATTCATATTTACATAATCGAGGAAATATTATATAGAATGGGTATCGAATAAATGAAACGTAACTGCAGACGTATAGTTTAAAATTATTTATTAATACATTTTAATAACACAATCTAATAATATTTTATGGACTAACAGCTTCAGTAGCGGGATTTGCGACATGATTATATATTTTAAAGAATACATTTATTTATTTAGGCATTATTTTATATTGAGGATTTCAGTAGCGGTATTTCCGATACTGTAATGTTTACAAAAGGAATACATTTATTTGAAGGCGTAATCTAGCTACCTAAAATTCTCGAGTGAGTATTTCTAATGCATGCCTGGAGGGATTTATACCTTTGCAATGCAAGAGTCTAAAGTATGGGTTATAAGAGTAATGGCAGACATATTTATTTAATTAAAATATTTATTTATAACTAAGGGCAAACATTTATTTGAGAGTGAATTATGCAGATAATGCAGAGGCGGAGTGATATATAGAATAATAAGATTAAGTGAAGGAACACGTGGTATGCTTTAGAAAGGCGATATGGAATGGCAGTATATCAAAACTGCAATGCCGTGAATGAGTTTATAAGAATGTCGGGCTGGTCTCTGCCATCGGCCCGACGAAGTAAGGTGTCACATAAGCATAACCAGGGACAAGCGGTCCGTGTCGCAGTTTTGCTGGCTGGCTGCATGACATTGTCAAGTCCTACGGGAGCACCCATTATGCCCGCTTGTGTAGGACGACTGGGGTTAATTTCAACCCTGAAGAATCCGGAAATTTCACGGCGGAATGGGTCATCGCGTCTCTAAAACGTAACACATGTATACTGTATAAATGATTATGATGAGATTTAAATAGATTTCTGACTCGGCCCTACATTACCAACATTTACTAAAGAACTCTGGCGACTCTCAAAGAAATGTGATTTTCTAGAATTATTCATTAGATTTAATAAATACAAAACATATATATACTGGGAGTTATTACAACTAATATGCCAGCCATTTGCGAAGTAGTAGACCCTGCATTACAATAAATGATGCACTGAATGCGTGTCGATTTATATGAAAGTGAAGTCATTAAGGAAAGTAAATATTAATGAAAATTTGACGCGCATTCATTGTTTCAAGCGATCATAGATTTAAACTTTGAAAATTGAGACAATTATGAGCATGCAATAATTAAATAATAACTATAGATAAAAATGTAGATTATAGAAATACGCACCCAAGAAAGATAGAGTGAGGTAAGCTAGATTATTAGAGAAATTTACACATTAAATTAATTATTCAATTTTAGTTATACAAATGATAGTTTTTACATTTTACAATTTAGATAAGTAGTATGAAGAAAAGCTATAGCATATTATTAGAGTACTCTAGAGTTTGAACACAGACAGGTACCTGTTTTATAAGAAGTTTTCCGAGTCCATTGGTTTAGCAGAAAAAAGTTCACGAGTGGCAATTCTTTCTTGTATTTAGATATTCATTTAATTTCATGGCAGCAGCAGCTTTCTCATTCATTTCAGGCAGCAGATCTTCATGGTGAATTTATGACAGGCAATGGAAAGTTCGGCATCCGATAGGCCATCTCCCGATGGAGAATAATCTAGGTGCTTTACTCGGTCATACCTTGGCAGGAACAAATTATTTTATTATTTTTGGATACTCTCAGTGATCGAGAGCAAAGCTAAAGTTTAAGTGAATGTCTCCAGCAAGTCTAAGATGGCCTCTTTTCTTATCTTGATTTTTCACATTTTTGTTAAGATATTTTTAGGTTCTACTTAATCTGCCCTGAGGATAATCAATGCATTTAGTTGGTTTTTAATTAAAGAAAGCTGCCGTTCTATTGTTTACATTTTACATTTACTAATTACATTTTTGGGGAATTTTTCTTTAATTAATCTATTATCTATCACTGACCGATGCTTTTAAATTTCAAAAACAAAAAGGGAACATAAGATTATTTTAACTTTTAATTAAATATTACATCAGATATTTTTAGAATTATTATTAAATGAAATTTAAACAAAGCAATAAATACGAACTTTATAATCCAAAATAAATGATTAAAATTATACAAAATTATATAACTAAAAGAAATCTAAATTATATTATTTTATCCCTATTTATTGCGTTTAATTTGAGATCGAAATGTGTGCGTGTTTATGCTGAATTCTACATATATTTTTAATACATTTTTAATATTGTTACACACAATTCGATATCAAAAAGTTTAAATTTGGGCGGGATAGACCGGTCAGTGAGAGGCGACAGAAAAAGGTGAAACTTAAGATTCGAATACGAATCTTACTGTTTCAATCTATGGTTATTATTGAAACAGATTCGAATCTTAGTTTCACCTTTTGTATGGTCTTTTCACCCATCACCTCCCTCCTACCTAAATTTAAACCCTAGATATTGGATTATGTGTGTATAGCGGTATCGGGCAATACATGTATGCGCCCAAGCTAAGTAATCAATGTGTTGGTATATATATGTGAGCATAGGTTAAATGCGCCATGTGTACACACATACTTTAATATCGTATGTAAATGTTAAGTAGAAAAATAATGTGATTTAGAAATAATCTTTAAAAGTCTTTTAAAGCTATGTAGCATTTATTTTAAAGCTGGTATATAATTATTAAATCAATTTTCTGTGACATTATTTTAAAGTAATGTTAAAATAATAAATGTTGAAATTCTGTTCAAATTTTAAAAAAAGATAAAATCTTATTAGTTTATTTTAAATTGGCAAGTTCATGGTAAAATTCTTTTTATTAAAGATAACTGAGGATTGTTGAAGAACAATAGAATGCGTTAACAAATTCCTAGAAAACTTTAATGGTATGTTAAAATAATTAGTCAAAATAAATTATTTATTTATAAACTTATCTAATCTTGTAATTAGGTTAAACATATACTAAAAATAACATGCATCGAGGTAGTAAGAAGGAACCCAACAAAAGGAGAAATTTGTGGTATCCAGGTTTAACTAAGTAACAAAGAAATACATTATTAATGGATTAATTCATCCGAGGGCATGACAATATCCAGATAAGTAAACATAACTAATATAGGTACTTGTGTATAATTCAACCGATGACGTATTACCCTGAAGGCATATCAGTCTAATCTTGCGATTTTTAAGATAACGTCTCCAAGTGATCTGCGGACACATGTAATCGCTAAAATGTGTCCGCAGATCATGTGAACACGGTACGTTAAAAATCGCAAGATTAGACTGATATGCCTTCAGGGTAATATGTCATCGGTTGAATTATCCAGGTCACATGCTAAAAAATATTTAAAAATGAAAAATATCTGACGCAGGTCAGGCAAATACTAAAAAAAAAAATGTACATGCATGCGTCAAAATATTATTCTCAATTTTAAAATACAGCAGCGCGTAGCGCTGGAATTGGCAGGGGGGCCCTACGGATGTTTTTGTCGGGCCGCAGGCCCGGCGTACACGTATATCAGACATTGTATTACTCTCATAGCTGTATGATATAATTCAGAAATTAAAAATAAAATTAAAACGTAATTCAATGTAAGTTTGAGAATTGTAGAAATATTAACAAATATTTTTTGTAAATAAGTTTGAGAATTGTAGAAATATTAACAAAAACTTTTTGTAAATTTTAAATAAACACCTAAATAAAAAAGACGCAATCTAATGCAAATCTGGTATTAATGGCGCCGCACTTTTACATGCATTTGGTAATTTTAAAAACGTACTGCATATTGCAAAATTGATTAAAAAAATTATTTCAAATTATTTACACATTAAAAACATAATGTAGAAATATTAACAAAAAGTTTTTGTAAATTTAAAATAAATAAAACACTTTACCTGAATTAATGCGAATCTGGCATTAATGGCGTCCTTGTTATCACATGCATTTGGTAATGTGCATTCCAAATTTGTTTTAAAAAATTATTGAAAATTATTTACACATTAAACGTAATTCAATGTAAGTTTCAGAATTGTAGAAATATTAACTAAAAATTTTTGTAAATTTAAAATAAACAGATAAATAAAAAACACTTTACTGGAGAATAAATTATTTACACATTAAACGTAATTCAATGTAAGTTTCAGAATTGTAGAAATATTAACTAAAAATTTTTGTAAATTTAAAATAAACAGATAAATAAAAAACACTTTACCGGAGAATAAATTATTTACACATTAAACGTAATTCAATGTAAGTTTCAGAATTGTAGAAATATTAACAAAAACTTTTTGTAAATTTAAAATAAACAGATAAATAAAAAACACTTTACCGGAGAATAAATTATTTACACATTAAACGTAATTCAATGTAAGTTTGAGAATTGTAGAAATATTAACAAAAAATTTTTGTAAATTTAAAATAAACAGATAAATAAAACACTTTACCCGAATTAACAGCTCAAAAAAGTAACTGTGATGCCGTGGATAGCAAAACGCAATAGACAGAAAATCAAAAAATTTCCCAAACCTCTACGAATTTTAAATCTCGCGGGTGAAAAAAAAAAAAAATTGACTCTCTGATGGATTAATTACGCCAGTCACTTGGTTACCATGACAACATTGTCATGCAAAAAACGTCGATATCTACCGGAAGGGAAATCGGTAAGTCAAAAACGTCATCGGTTGAATTATACACAAGTACCCTAATATAAAAGGACAAAATTGAAAAAAATATATAAAAAAAAAATTTTAAGAGAGAGAGAAAGGAGATACAATTAAATTCTATGAGAGTTATAAATCTTAAAATGACAGAGTAGATCATGGCAAAGCATTATTCTCCTCTGGGAAATGGTCAATCAACCACTTTAGCCTTCATATGTGCCCTCTGGATAATGATAATATGGAGTGAAAATATTGCCAGTATGGAAAGAAATATACTGCTCACTGAAAACTGCTGTTGCTATCAGAAATTTTAAATGACGTAAATTTGAAGAAGTAACTAAGAGAAAACTGCTGCTGTAAATCCATTATGAACAATGCATGACTGATCTGAAATCCATGTGCACAATCCCAAGTTTGAAAGCAGGTAACCTGTACCCAATTCATGAGTAATATTTTCCAATTAAAGTAATCTTGATATATTTTAACTTCTATAAGTACTTCTTTTATTAATTAACTTACCAGATTCTTATTGTTCTATAATCTGGGTACATATTTTTTATGTATATGTTTCGAATTCTTTATTTTCTGTCATAATATGCCTAGATAATTTTCGACCAGGCAAGTCATATCCTCCTAAGTGTAACATAAAGCTGCTGCCATATTTTGCGGACAACTAAAGATAGGGGCACTTTTGTACCCTCCTTTCCCTTTATACTTGTTTTGTCTTGCCAGCCCAGAAGTTATCAAATTAAAAAAATATTGATAAATTACACGAAATACCTGATTCATATAAAACTCATATCCAATGTTTTAATGTATCTGTCTTAAATTATTTACCATATAATTATTTAGGTATTTAAAGAAAATACACATTTGTAATTTGTTTCATTGTTAATCATAAATGTGAGTGATATACAGGTACTTAGAGTGGCAGACATGTTAATTAGTAACCATGAACATATCAACTGTTTATGCCCATTTTGTAATCGTGCCCTTTTTTTTTTGTTTGTAATTTAGTTTACCTGTTCAGGTTAAGTCAAATATGATTATTTTTATTTAGGAAGGTAGAATCAAAGGTTGAAACTATTTAAATGTAGGCATTGGGAGGGATCGAGTCATTATAATTTAAGGCTTAATTTAGAAGTAAGTTTTATTATTTATACTTACGTAAGCATATGTGTTACTGTTCGGATTTTCTTTTGATGTTTGTGATTTCTTCATCATTAAATACTGGTATTACCGTATTCTTTCTTGTTTCCAATAAAGTGGGCAAAATAAGACGTTCCTGTAGGTATTCAACCTTTATCACGCAGTCAGGGAATATTCGTGGCGCTGTTTCGTACACCTGATGATGCTAATGTGACAACCTTTGGATGGGCCGCTGGTAGATGCCAATTCATCGTTCCTATTTTTTGCCTCAAACATGCGCTCTGCAGTTTTAAAGTACTGCAATATGATCAATCATTGCATCTCTAATAGTACCACCTATTTATCTATTTTCTTTGGATTACTATGCGTTTTGATAATACAACTCCATCTTTCCACGATCTAACATTTTATTAACCACGCTAATTTTAACAACAAAATCTGTCATTTGATTTATTTTTAAACAAATTACTTTTTACAGATTACTGTTATTATAAAATAGAATGTAATAGATATATTGACATTACATTTTAAATATATAAATTTTTCATCAGTAATTACATTTTCTGCAAAAGTAAATTGTCAGAGCAGCTAAGTCTACCACTCTAACGTTTAACAAATTATGGATTTAATGAATATATGAGTAGAGAAAGTTACTAAAATACATGAATTAAAAAAATATTTTTATTTTATTTTATGAAGTAAACATTAAGTGTATTACAATTATTTGAAAACTCCACACAAGAAAAATCTTAAGCAAGGAGCTCACATGTAAAATTTAATAAATTAAAAAAACAAAAAAATGTCACAAGTAGCAAAATGTAAGAAACACAATGTAAAAAATAAATAAACATGTCAAGCATTGTTAGCTGAGAGATCATCGCAGATGCCTTGTAAACAAGTAGGTGGTTGCAGACGGTTGTGGGTTCGCCTCCCGGCCGATGCTATGACATATATATATATATAATAAATATAAAAATATAAGTAGAAATAGATAACACTTATTAAAGTTTGATAATTTTTAATTACCATATTGATATACATATATAACTCTTTTAACATGTATATAGTTAAAATAAGCAAAACTATCCATACTGTAGTGCAGGGGTCCCCAACCTTTTTGCATTTAAGAGCACATTCTGTAATACTCACCAGGCGGTGGGCACCATTTATTTTTTCAATGTAAATTTATAGTTGGATATTGTTAATAATACATATAATGTACAAAAAAAATATTTATTTCAAAAATAAAATTTTAACATAATATAACGTTTATATTTTTACGCTGTAAAAGTATAGTATGCCCTACAATTTGATTGCAATATAATACAATAATTTATAAGAAATTTTAAAAATTAAATTATTTGTATCAGATAAATAATTTTTTATCATGTTCGGATAGTGGCGGGCACACGTAAAATAGTCTGCGGGCGCCATGGTGCCCGCGGGCATAGGGTTGGGTACCCCTGCTGTAGTGCCACTCAGTGCAAGTCAGAGTAATCAATGGATACAGGAAGGTTTGTGCATAAAATCCTTATCTAGTGTCTATTCATTCCCATATTGGTTTCTAGCTTGTGGCTTTCATCAGTGAGGAACTTGATCTGTGAGCACTGCACTTAGATCTTGGGAATCTAATGCAACCCTCCGGCAGCCACCTTTTATCTCTACTTAACTACAAAACTATGAGTCTGAAATTGAAAACATAATATTATTTTCAATCCAAGCTCACTAACTTATATAGTCATAGGTCTGAACTCAGTTCAGTACCTATACATTTTGGTGTCTTTGGTTCTTTAATAACCATAACCACCACTATCATATTATGCAGGATTGGTATTAACCACTAAACAACATGATCACCATTTTTTATGCGTGATCAAGCTGTTTAAACAGGCAAAACTCTCCATATAGTAGTGTCACTCAGTGCAAGCCAGAGTAATCATTGGATGCAAGAAGGTTTGTGCATAAAATCCCTCACTACTGCACACTCATCCAATATCCCAGACTAGTTTCTAGCTTGTGGTTTTCATCAGTAATTACGGGCCTTGGATCTGAGAGCACTGCATCTAGATCTTAGGATCTAAGGCAACCCTCTAGCAGCCACCTTTTATCTCTAGATAACTGCAAAACTATGAGTTTGAAATTGAAAACAATAATATTTTCAATCCAAGCTCATTAGTTATATAGTTGTATAGGTCTGAACTAATTTCAGTACCCATACATACATTTTGGTGTCTTTGGTTGTTTAATAACCAAAGCCACTACTATCCTATTAGACAGGATTAGTATTAAACCACTAAACATCACATGATATTGGATGAGTAGGCCCTAGATAGGGATTTTATGAACAAATTTTCTTGCATCCATTGATTGCTCTGGCTTCCATTATTGCTCTGGCTTGCACTGAGTGGCACTGCTGATGGAGGTTTTGCCTGTTTTAACAGCTTGATCAAGCATAAGAAATGGTGATCATGTGATGTATATAATTCTTAACTTTTTAATAATATAGAATTGGTTCCAGAAGCTCATTGTGTATTTAGGGTAATTCGTTCCAAATTTACCACATAAAACAACTTTTTTAAGAGGGGGGGGGGATGTGTAAAAATTCATATAATCTATGTACATACTGTACAATTAGATTTGAAAGCTAAAATTGATTTTTTAAAAGTTTAAATGAAAATATAAGTAAATATTTTTTTATAAAAATTCGCAGATCATTGATTTCAGAACTTAGCTTTTTATGCAAATAATTTTCAGCAGTGGATTTATCTGCTCTAGCATTCTCATTCTGCCATATAATGGTATGCAATCCAGATCTTTTCCTGAATCTGGTGAACTATACTTTTCTAGCAATAAATTACTTCATGGTAACAGCATTTATAAAAAAATTAATCAAAAAATTACTTGGTCTTTTTTTAAATGATGGATTGCCTTATTGATGCTATCACCTAATCCTTTCCTATTGATTATTCCACATTAGTTAAAAAAGTTTTCTTTTGTTCTGTGATGTTACAATGTAAATTATTCAATTTGGAAATTTTTTCTCTACTCTGCATTTTTAAATTCAGTTCCATTTTAAAAAATGGTGACACGATTGATTTAGTTATACTACATTTAGAACATAAGTTGCTATTTTACAATTTTCTTTTTTTTTTCCATTTCAATTATGACAATTTTTTTTTTTTTACTATTTTTCTTATTCATGGATAAAATCAAAATTCCCCCTTCTCTCCAGTAAAGATGAAAAATTACAAAAATAAAATTAAATGCAGTAACTCACAAAACATGATAAAAGATTTAAAAAATCAGACATTTTACTCAAAACTGAAACCCTCTGAAAAGCTTTATGCACTTATTTATTATATCAGCCACTAGTGCTCATTATAGCATTTGCTATTTTATTAAATGCCATTCATCAATTTAAAGATTCAGGTGATTTAGTGCATAGATTTTTGCCATTTAAACTATAATTTGGTTTCAGATTTCTTTTTCATATGCATACAAAAAGGATTTTTAAAAAATGGCAAATAACAGAGGAAATACTAAATACAAATAAACTTTTAAAATGTGATAAAATTGTCTATGTGTTTTAAATTAACAAAATGCTCTGAAACAGTATTATGCACATGGTTGTTATATCAAACAGGACTTGCTGTAACATTTGCTACTTCAGCTAGTGAGTGACATTAATCAAATTAGAAATTCCCATAGTTAAATATTTAGATTTTTGCTTTTTTAAATCCTAATTTTATTTCAAATTTTTTTTGAAATATTAACATTACTCAATTTTTAAAATATATTTTTATAGTTAATTAAATAAAATTTGTTACTCTCTATGTATATAGATTATTTAAAAAATACTATATTTTTACTGCTAAAGATAGATAAAGTTAGGTGAACAAAATTAATGTGTATAATATTTTTACTGCTAAAATTAGATAATTGCCTATTAAGCTTTATGTGACAAGATGTCTGCCGATCTAGTGTCAATTCTTGTATAAATTTAATTTAGTTAGATAAAATATTCTCTGTACTATTTGTATGATTTGTAACTGTTCATTATGCCAGATCTCATCATTGTACAGATTTCACATCCTCTTGTAATATTAGTTCTACACTTAAGATGTCTCTTAAAAGATATTTAAAACATTGGAATTAATATTTTTTAAAAGCCAAAAAAAAAAAGTCACGCATAATAATTACTCTCTGGCGAAAATGTTTAACTATGGTCTGTAACCAAGTAATATACAGTATTTCAAATAAATATTTCTATTAGCTTTTATGAAACTGGGTTTTCACATAAAAAAAAGTAAAAGGCATTTTAGTATTATACTGCATGTAATGTTTTTGTATAAGTCTTTTTAAATACTAATCTTTAGTTACAGCTATTTTAAACTAATTGTTGATATAAAACTGTTTTAAATCCAACCAACTGTCATTATTTAAAGATTATATTAGATAGTTTACTTCATGGTGTACTTTACAACACATATTTTCTTGACAGTTTTAAATTTATGCATTTTCAGTAACTGCAAATTCAGTGTCTTTATCTTTATTGATATAATATGAACACATGGTGACACACACAAATTCATTTATCATAACAAAACTAGTTATTTGTTCTACATATTCTTAACCTGTTGTTTACACATTGACTGCTTTAAGTAATAGTGAATGGTGTTGAGGATAGTTCTAACAATTATGGTTCTTTCTGAGTCATTTAATAATTCTTAGAATATGCCTTTAAATAAAGCATAAACAATTGTCAAAAGGCAGTAAAGATTATTAATATGAAATATATACTTCCATTACCAAAAACTCAGCATATTCAGGAATATGTTTTAATGCTTATGGTACCTATCTTCATAACTGCGAGTTTGAATAAGGAGGAACTTGGAATTTTTTTGAAAATAGCTAAATAAATATTTTTAGGCAAACTGAAGTCTTTTTTTTTTTTTTTAGTTGGATTTTCTTAGTTAACCTAAAAAGTTATTCATTTATTGATCAGTAAATGAATATCTAATTATTCTTAGCAAAATAATAAAGATTTCCTGTTAATATGTTGGGCAGATGATTACTTTTGCATTGATCATGAAATCAGGAATGATTGTAATATGGCTTAGCTTTTTAGCAAGATGTCATTCTATCTCAGGCATTGAGTTCATGGATTATTTTTATCTTATGACCAATTATTAATTCATATACTTTTGAATTCCTATATGACAAAAAAGTAATTCTATTTTATATCTCGAATTGTTAAATTGTCTGAAAATACATTTCTCTATTTTTTTAATGATTAGTTTTATTTCAACTTTTATGATTATATTTAAGCTTAATTATTTCTGCTTTCTTATTTAAATCTAAATTATATTTCAATTTTTATTTTTCTGATGTTAAATTATGTTTCATTACTGATATTTTATGTAAACAAATTATACACTATTTAATCTGAATTACATATTATTTTTTTTGTGTGTGTGCATGTGTGGGTATGTATATTCAGTTGGATTGATGAAATTTTATATTTGGTAAGTAAAGTGAGAATAGTTTTTTATAGGAATAAGACTTTAAACTGGCAATTTTTAATACAGGTAGAATATTCAATTAAAGTGCGTGTGCGGCGCAACTGTTCCCAAAAGCTATTAATACAAAATAGCTAAATAAAAATAATAAACTAGCTGAGCGCTTTCAAAGGATCTTGCCTTCATAATCATAGCTTGCTAATACATTTAATGATATGCAAATATGCTAATTTTTTTGATAAAGCATAGCATGTATCTTTCCTGTTTATGACATCGTTGTCTCGTGAGATGAATAAAGCCTCTTTGATTTTTCTTTTAAGGTCATGTCTCTCTCTACACACAATTGTGGGATTGTCTGGAATGCACTCGTGGTGATTTGTGCTCTGGTGCTGATAGAAAACTGAATAGGTAGAAGGATCGTTGCGAGCTCTATTGTATGAATATTTATGTTGTGCTAATCGTGTGGCCAAAGATGCTCTACTTTCCCCATAATATGTGCCTTTACAATTATTATTGGAACATGCAATATTATATACTGTGTGGGGAGTCTGTAAAAGTGGAGTTTGGTCTTTAGTGTTATTAATTAAATTGTTAGAATTTGGAGGGGTTCGAAAACAAAGCTGATATTTGTTGTTAAGGATGGAATGCAATTTCTTGTGTAAATTGGATATATACGGAAGCAATAATCTGGGTTTATCCTGTGTGATGTGGGAGTTATCCATGCACAAATATTAGACCAATCATAGTATATCAAAAATGCAGTAAAATATTCACAAGGACTACAATTTTCAATAGTGCACTTATTTAAAAAAAAGTTGAATTATTATAAATATGTAAAAATGTGTTTAATCAGTATGCTGTGTGAATGCATATTGTATGTATTGATTCTCAACAATGCATAATATATAAAAGCAAAAATTTTGTATTTTTGTACTGAAAGTTTATCCCAAAACAAATGTTACATAAAAAAACTATAACGGTAAAAACATTCAAACACTTTTATATTACCGTCATGAAATAACAACATGGTCTCTTATGAAAAAGTTGAATTGTTAATAAAGTCCATATGCTATATGCATGATACATATAAAGCAAAAGCTTACAATTCTGCTCTTAAAGTATCCTCACTATAAATGTTAACAGGGAAAATCATTCATTATGATGTACATACAAACATATGACCACTTTTTTTTGTTGAGAAAGTTGAATTGTTAAAAATATCAAGTGGATTTTACTGTAGACTGAGGAATAATATGTATAGATTCTTATCTGTGTATAATACACAAAAACAAAAAGTTTGCACATAAGTGCAATTCTCAAAACATCAAGAATAATGAATAATCATCACTTTTCCATTAGCCTTTATGTGCAACTTTCATTATTATTTACTACAAAAAAGGGCAGACAATTCTAGTTTGAGAGCTGCTTTTTATCTAATTAAATTTTTTAAAATTCCTTTACTAGAAGCAAACTGATTTACATTGATATATTACACTTAAAAATTATTATAATCACTATTAAAACTTCAGATACTAGGATACATTGGGAGAAATTGCCGCTGATGCACTTTCATAAAGTTGGTATTGTTGAAATAGATATTAGAATTATTCATTTATTTTTTACAATATTTGCAGCTGCATATTTGAAATAAAAGTAGCAGCAATAATAATTATAGATACTTAAAAATTATTAGCTATATTATGTCTGTTTGAATCTAAAAGAAATATAATAATAATAATGTCAAATCTCTAAATAATGATTTAGGATTATTTACATATTTATGCAATGATTGTTGTTTATAATAAGCACTGCTTTAAAAAAAATGTTCGTTTGTGAATTGAGGTATTAAAATAAAAAATATGCCCATAAGCATATTTTCAAATGTATATTGTTTTTATCAAAACAAACTCTTTCATATATTGTGTATATATTTAGATACATGTGTGTTATCCCGTCATCTAAGCTCAACAGCCTTTTTTCAGCAGCCTTTTTTTTTTTTAAATTATATAGTTTCAGGGGGACTACAAGTTTTTGTTTTTCCAATATTATTTTACCGAATACGATTAAATTTAAAAAAATTAATAAATTGATTATAAATTCCATTCAAAAGGTTTATTTCAAATTTTTTTATATATTCATATTATAACATGTAAATGTTGACATGCTCCGAACACTGACATAGTTGTTTACATTTAGCATCTTTATCACTACTATTTTGGCAAAATACTGAAAGTTTGGGATCTTTCTTTGACAGAGCAGCATGCAATGAAGTATTCCCAAAGGTACGGGATCCTGCCAGCATGAAAAATCTGCACTAATGGGCATGATATAAAATTTTATGTCTTTTTTTCTTTTTATATGGTTGCCATCTGTATTAATGGTCATGATATGAAAGTGTAAGTTTCTTATATATTTTTTTATTTTTATATTAATAATTGTCTTAATACAAAAAAATAATCAAGTGGAAATATATTTAATTTTTGCATAAATTTTTTTTTAAAACTAAAAACAAACAATTGGAAATACTAAATATGATTGATATTTTTCAGTCATTTTGTTTGAAAGATTTATTGTATGTTCTGAAACTGTATAATTATAGGTAAAATAGCTATCCAGCTTGGTTAACAGGATAATACACAAGTATCTATATATGTTTGAGAATAATATTTTTATTTCCAAAGATGATAACAATAAATAAATAAAATGTTTTATATGATTTTTGTTTTGTATACTTGGAGACTATCTGCGATAAAGTGTAAATATCGATGAAAGTGATTTTAGGATATCGGTACTCTAGAAAATAACTGTAGAGAAAAAAACCCGGATATAGATAGGAAAAAGGTATGATGGGAAGGGATAGTAGTAGTGAAAAAAGATGGCTGGACGTCAAACTACAAAATGAAGTAAGTGGTTATAATTTTTCTAAGCAATAGATATTTAGAGACTGTGAGATGGGAGAGAAGCATTAGTTTAAAGCCAGGAATAGCTACTAGGATGTGATAGAACCTGAAGTGTATGTACAGTATAAAATCTTAGGAAAAAGTGACATTTGTATCTCGGAATGATACCGGTAATAATTAAGCAGAGACTGTTTAACATATTGTATATAATTATTGTGTTTAAGATTTTGTAAATAAAACAATTAAACTAATCATATAAAGGACTATTTAATTGTGTGAAACTTACGGAAATGCATATACATCTGGTAAACGAAGAATTTGTAATATAGCTTGACAAAACCTATATAAAGTTCGTAACCCCTGTATACAGCAGAATTGCGCAGATCGACTAAAAAAAAAATGGTGGGCGTAATCGAAAAGCAAAGCGGAAAAAATTAATAGCTATGTATTGAATGGTTAGAATATCCAATTAGTGAATATCTAAAGGAAAAACAGGGGGAAAAATACGAGAATATTGTGTAACCGTATAAAAATACGAGAATATTGTGTAACTGTATAAAAATACGAGAATATTGTGTAACCATGTAAAAATACGAGAATATTGTGTAATCGTGTAAAAATACGAGAATATTGTTTAACTGTGTAAAAAAATACGTGAATACAAACAAAATGGTGATGTTGAATAGTAATATCCGTGAATTCGATATTAAAGATACGACGAATTGGAAAGCATATGTCGAACACATAGAATGCTATATGCTAGCGAATAAGGTAGATGACAATAAACAAAAAGTAGCTACGCTATTGTTATTAGCAGGAAAGGACGTTTTCCAAATTGCGAAACAGTTATGTGAGCCAAAAAACCCGGAAGATACAGCATACGAAGAAGTAAAAGCGAAGCTAAATATCTATTTGGAGCCGGCAACATCCAAATGGATATCTCGTCTGCGTTTTAGGATGAGACGGCAATTGCCGAGAGAACGCTATACTGACTATGATATAGCACTAAGAGCACTCGCTAAGCGATGTCAATTTAGATCTGAAATTGAGGATATGCTACTGGACCAATTACTTTACGGAATGCAAGACCACAATCTGAGAAAGACCTTGTTAAGTGAACCGAACTTAAATTATAAGTTGGCATTAACAAAATGTGTGGCACATGATGTGATTGGGGAAGAAGCAGCAGAATTCCAGACATCTGTAAAAACTGAAAGTAACACGATAGCTGTGTACAAAACAGAAGCAACAGATGCTAATAGGACTACAATAAATGAAAAAATAATGTGTTATTGTTGCGTTGGCAAAGGCGACATTAAGAAAGTATGTAGATACAAAACTGACAAATGTACAATATGCAAAATGAAAGGACATTTAGCCAGAGTTTGTAAAAATAAGGACCAATGTCATGAATTCCAGCCAAATCCAAACTTTAAATCGCGGGGTGGCAGATATGACAAAAAGAAGTATATAAATAAAATTGAAGATACAGCAGAGGACCGTATTATGTTAAATGTTATTGTGGGGTGGAGAAAAACTCTAATGGAAGTAGATAGTGGTGCAGGACTCTCCTTGATGTTATATAGAGACTGGATGAAGTTAAACAGTGGCAGAAAACATAAGTACACATTGCAGAGTACAAATATACTAGCTACAGATGTAAATGGTAATCAGATTGACATCTGTGGAAAGGTGAATATACCAGTGAGTATGAGAGATAGAAATACAGTATTACCCCTACACATAGTGAGAAGAGACATTAACCCTTTGTTAGGAAGAAATTGGTTTCGTCCATTAGGAATACGACTTGAAATCATTAAGAGAGTACAGTTAGAAACTGAAGTCAGAATGAAATTTCCAGATCTGTTTAAACAGGGACTAGCAGAGCTAAAAACAAGCCCGGTGGATATTGAAATATTAAGAGAAGCACAGCCCATCGTATGCAAACCACGGAAAGTCCCATTTGCACTAAAACCAAAAATTGAAGAGACCATCAAGGATATGGTGAATAGAGGTGTACTGTTGCCAGTTGAAGAGTCAACATGGGCAACTCCTGTGGTAGCAGCAGTAAAACCGGATGGGAGCATCCGACTCTGTGGAGATTATCGCGTTATGGTGAATAAGTACATAAATAAAGGGGCATATCCAGTTCCGAGTGTATGCGAAGTATTGGCATCACTGCAGAGGGCAGAATTCTTTTCAAAAATCGATTTAAAGTCAGCCTTCCATCAGATACCAGTGACGGAGAGAACTGCAAAGCTGCTGACTATAAGTACACACCTGGGATTGTATAAGTGTAATAAGCTGCCATATGGAATTACAGTGGCCCCAAATGTGTTCCAAGCAAAAATGGACAGTTTATTGCAGGGCATGGAGGGAGTTATACCCTACATAGATGATATTTTAGTGACTGCTAAGTCACAAAGAGAATTGGAGACCCGAGTATTAGATGTGTGTGCCAAGCTGGACAAAGTGGGAGCCAGAATAAACCCATCTAAATGCATATGGGCTACAAATAAAATTAATTTCCTAGGACATGTGATAAATCAACATGGGAAATATTCAAATCCAGAGAAGGTGAGAGCAGTCAAGAATGCTGCAAAGCCCAAGAATGTTAAGGATTTGCAAGCCTTTTTAGGACTACTAAACTTTTTTGAAAGCTTCTTAAGAGGAAAGTCGCATATCTTGACACCTTTATATGAATTACTGCGGGAAAGGACAACGGTGGAATTGGAACAAGCAACATGATATAGCTTTCCAAGGAGCAAAAGAACTGCTTGTTCCAATAGAGTATTGGTACATTTTTAACGGAGACTAAGAAGTACTAATTACAACTGACGCCTCGGAGTATGGAGTGGGTGCAGTAATTTCTCATGTGTGTTATGGGGGGGAATGTCCAATTGCCTACGCCTCAAGAACCTTAACATCTGCAGCACGAAATTACAGTCAGCTGGACAAGGAGGCGCTGGCCATAATATTTGTGGTAAAAAAGTTCCATCAATATATATATATATATATATGGTAGAAAATTCATGGTCTATACAGATCACCGCTCATTACTGGGAATTTTGGGACATGACTGTAAAACGCCGGATCATGCTAGCCAACACATGATACGTTGGATAAATCTGCTAGCAGCATATGATTATGTATTGAGATATAAACCTGGGAAAGAGATCAGTCATGCTGATGCTTTATTGCGCTTACCAGATGTCAGTGACCCCCCTAGAGAAAATAGAAGTAAACTATATTGATATCTGGAAGCAGGAAATGATAAACACTGCTGAAGTGAAAAAATGGACTGAAAATGATCCAGGGTACAAGTGTTTAAAGGATTGGATTCGATGGGGATGGCCGAAACGCCGACCAGATAATGTGAACAGAGCCATATGGAATGCGAGGGAAAACCTATCTGTGTGTAAGGGTTGCATCCTTATGATGGATCGAGTACTAATACCCCCAGAATTTAGGAAACAAACACTGGACCTGCTCCACCAAGGGCACCGAGGCATAGTGAGGATGAAAGCCTTGGCTCAGTCATATGTGTGTTGTGGCCAAGTATGAACCAGGAGATAGAGCAAACAGTGAAGAATTATGTCCAGTGCCAGACTTTTGCTGATTTGCCCCCAAAGACATTTGACTCATGGGCAAAAGCAACATCACCCTGGCAACGCCTACACATTGATCACGCTGGACCTTTTAACGGATATATTTTCTTGGTGATAATCGATTCATATTCTAAGTGGGCTGAATATAAGTTAGTGAAGAGTACCAGCACAGAATGTACCATTGGAGCCCTGAAAGAAGTTTTTGCAGGACAAGGGTTTCCAGAAATGATTGTAACAGACAATGGGACTGGATTTACATCACAGGAATTCAAAAACTTCTTAACTGATAAAGAAATAAGACATGTTCTTACGGCACCATACCATCCAGAATCTAATGGTTTGGCAGAAAAGCCTGTGCAACAGCTGAAGATGACCCTGAATAAAACGTCATATAAGAACGTACATGAAGCACTGGTGGATGCAATGTTTTACCAGCATTTCACACCATGCGTAGCCACGATGAAAACACCAGCAGAACTGCTGTTAAGTAGAAAGTGCCATACTCATATGACGAAGATATTTCCGGACAGAGAAGACACTGAATACAGAAACGAAAAGGTGGCTGAGTTCAGAATAGATGAATTAGTATGGAGCCGGGACATTTTGAAAAGTGTGTCTGCCTGCTGTTGTGGTAGAGATTCCATCTAGATATATTCGAATTGTCATACTTGAAAATGGGAAAAGTCAGAAAAAACATATAAATCATCTGAAAAGTAGACAGAGTGACGTATTGGATGTGGATAGCTCTCAAAGTCCAGCCCAAAGTGAGGAAAACATCCTATATAGAGCAGAAGAGTCTGCTGACGGAAGTTTGGAGGAGCAGGAGGAACCAATGCCTAGAGAAAACTTGGGAGATCAAGAAACGACGATGGAGACAATGGTGCAAGAAGAGGATCAAGCTCAGCAACCAGGCCCTAGTGACAAGATGGAAGGTGATAAGGAAAATACCAATCTACCTCATACAAGACCCATCAGAGATAAACGCCCTCTGACCAAACTGCAAGACTATTTTTTATAACCAATAGGACCATTTTCTAGAGTGGGGGAAGGTATGTACTGTCTGCGATAAAGTGTAAATATCGATGAAAGTGATTTTAGGATATCGGTACTCTAGAAAATAACTGTAGAGAAAAAAACCCGGATATAGATAGGAAAAAGGTATGATGGGAAGGGATAGTAGTAGTGAAAAAAGATGGCTGGACGTCAAACTACAAAATGAAGTAAGTGGTTATAATTTTTCTAAGCAATAGATATTTAGAGACTGTGAGATGGGAGAGAAGCATTAGTTTAAAGCCAGGAATAGCTACTAGGATGTGATAGAACCTGAAGTATATGTACAGTATAAAGTCTTAGGAAAAAGTGACATTTGTATCTCGGAACGATACCGGTAATAATTAAGTAGAGACTGTTTTAACATATTGTATATAATTATTGTGTTTAAGATTTTGTAAATAAAACAATTAAACTAATCATATAAAGGACTATTTAATTGTGTGAAACTTACAGAAATGCATATACAGCTGGTAAACGAAGAATTTGTAATATAGCTTGACAAAACCTATATAAAGTTCATAACCCCTGTATACAGCAATTCTGTATATATATACTACTTGAAATAATTAAAATATTAATAAGTGCATTTTAACAGTGATTCTATAAATAAATTTGCTACAATCATGTAGCAATTAAATATTAAAAATGAATCATTCTCGTTCCTTTGATGATCCATTCTGATGTCACTGTCTGCAATAATATTTATGTGCATAAATAATTTAAATCTTTTACTTTGTAGAATGTAGGTTTGATATGTATATTTTATAAGTTGTTATAAAAATACTTTATTAGATTGCACAAATGTAATATTTATTTTTTATTGATTGATATGTATATTTTATAAGTTGTTATAAAAATACTTTATTAGATTGCACAAATGTAATATTTATTTTTTATTTAAATGCTTTTATATTAAGTTGTCTTGTCTAGTTTTTTTGGGTGTCCAAATTTTTGAAAATGAAAAAAAATCAAGTCCCATTTAGAATCAAACCCACAACTTACACTTCCCAAGCCAACTCCTTAACAACTGAGCCAACAATAATATTAGATTTACAGAGTAAAATTTTGTTAATATTGAATTAATTAATTAAAAGTAAATATTTCCTGTTAAAATATGAATTATTTTTCTGAAATAATTATTTTATAAATATTTTATGGGAAAAAAAAAATATGTAAAAAAAAAAGGTTAGAATTTTTTTCCTTTTCCAAAATCAAAACGAATAGAACTAATGTGATGCGCCTTCTTTATCAATGTCAGGAATCTCAGCTACTATCCCTAGACAAACCTGTTAGTCACCTTTCCATTCCATTCCCCACCCTAAGTTTTTCCCCAATTCTTTTCCATTCTGCTCCATTCCATTTACACATCATCATCTTTTCCCACTCAATGACCTTTATATCTAGATCCTCATTTTTCCAAACCCAGCATAAAAACCAAGAATCCACTTTCTGTTTTATCACTTTATTCTCCCACAACTTCATTATTTGTACCCTTTTTGCTTGTAAGCATTTACATTTAATTAGCAGATGCCTAATATTTTCCATGCCTTCCTTACATAACTTGCAGACTAAATCACTTACATTTCTTCATTTATGTGTATATTGCCTTGTTGCTAACGATCCTATTTGAGACTTAAATAGTAAACTATTTTTCTTGCTATTATTGTAAATTAACTCACAGTCAATATTCTGCTTATTTCTATATATATTAAACTCTTTTTACTCTCCATACTAGTACTCTATCTCTCCAACTCTCTATCCCATTCCTTGCTGCTATAATACTCAACAATTCTCCTAATGCAATCACCCCACCCTTTGTATAATTATACTGACATAAAGTCTTTATCCAAATAATCTGCATACCATACTACCTATCTCATCCATCTTGTTGCCTGTCCTTTACTCATAAGGCAATTAAATACTATTTTGACTATTCCTCTTACTATCCATAAATTGCAATCTACTGAACATTTGCTTTTTTGCATCTGTCATATAAAAATTTGACCATCCTATTTATCCTTGAATTGTCTTCTTGGCAATCCACATGCATGTCTTCCTACTTCTCTTTGTACTTTTTTAAAATAATCTACTAACATATTACTAACTCATAACTCATCACTACGATAAGTTAATCCTGCTACTGCCACTCCCTTCTCTACATTTCTTGCTATGTCATATTTATTATATGAAAATACTTAATTTTTTTTATCAGTCCCTTTCTTTTCTTTGCTTCGTTAATCATCTTTTTCTTCCATTCATCCAAACAATTTCTCTGATTATTTAAGATGATCCCAAATTCACCACATTTACCTTTAATCTCCCAATAAAAAAATTATTTTTTTCCCCCAGTCTTTATCTTCATTACTTTTGATTTTTCTTCACTAAATTTAATCCTCATCTCTTTACCCACCATTGTGCACGTCTTCAGCTTAACTTCCATAGCTTCCCTTCTTTCTGTGCACAAGAAGATATCATAAGCAAATAAAAGACCTGATAATGTATACAATCCCTTGCCATCTATTAATAGTATCTCTACCCCTCTTCCTAGTTTTATTATTGCTCTTTCCATTTCTCTCAAATATAATAAAATCAAAATAAGTGACATAGGGTATCCTTAATGCCACCCCATTTTTAACTGTAATTGATGAGTATAGTAATTATTTTTATATAATCTCCTAATAAGATTCACTAAAGTTCCATTCATTCCCAAATTTACTAAATTTACCCATAATTTATTTATTCTATCATATATTTTCTCTATATTTATAAAGACCATATATAACTGTCTATCTGTATTCCTATTCATGTCTGTGTGTGACTACAAATAAACTCTCCTATATGCCTATCTGTTCTAAAACCTTGCATTTCTCCCACTATATTATTTTCTTCCAGCCACCATATATGCAAAAACTTTATATAACATCAATGTTACCGCTAACAATCTATAATTGTTTAATCTATGGTTCTTAACACTTTCCTTTAAATAATAGTATTATTCTTATATTATTCCAGCTATCTGGAAATTATATCTTTTGTGCCATCTTATTAAAACATGATAATAGATTTAATTTTGCCTTATTTCGCAAATTTCATCATCTCTGCTGCCCATTCATCTAAACCTTTTGTCTTTCCACTTTTCAACTTCTTTCCTACCTCATTCAATTTATTTTCTGTAAAATGATTTCTATTACTGTGTTTTTATGTTTGTTCTCACTCTGTTCTTCACATCTGACATCTTTCCTATACCCATTATATACTTACTTAAGATTGTCTCTAATTCTTCTTTAGAGCTACAATTTTTTCTCATCATTTAGTAATACTATTTCTCTCTCCCCTACTTTTCTTCTTTTAATATATTTCCAAATTTTTTTACTTTTATCTCTTCCACTTTTCTTAATATCCTCCAATTACTATTTAATTTCAATAATTTATTATTTAATTTCATTCTCTTTTTATAGTTATACTATTTAATTTCTCTTTTTATAATTATCTATTTTAGACAACTTTTTTTTAAAAAATATTTTTTCCATTTAATAATAATATTTTTTTCACTTTCTTTGTTTTTACTAGAACATTAATATTCTCTGTAAGTTTTCTTTTCTCTTTTACATTTTTATTAATTCTGACTTTTTTATTATTTTTTTCTTCTGAATATTCTCACCTAAAACCCTATTTGCCACTTTTTTACTTCATCACACCAGCATCTGCAACAAACTCTTCCACAATTTTTTCTATTTTTATTTTATATTCTTCTAACTTATTCTTATCATTCATTGCCGTCCACATCTTTCACCATCCTTTCTACTTTTATTACTATTTTCTATCACCTTAATAAACCATTTCTATTATAAAGAAATTATGATCACTATTACATACACTCTCTTCATTATCAAATACTTTAATTTTCCATACTTTATTCATTCCCTCTTTATCTACTAATACATAATCTATTGTGTGAAATATATTATTTCTAGACCATGTATATTGTCCCTCATAAATATCTGATAAATTTCCAATGCTCAAATTCACTCTCTGACAAAAAAATTTCAAAAGCTATCCATTCTTGTTATTCCACATCATCAATTTCTTCAATATGTCCCTTCATACCACTTATAACCATGATTTTCTTCACCTTTTTTTTTTTTTTTGAAACTCTGTTAAATAGGCATTCATATGTGCTACTGTTTTACTCCATTATAGTTTGACTATCTCCAGTGGCCATATGCACTATAACAACCATCCATTCTTGTCTTCCTAACTTTATTATCTCGAACCAATATTTAAATTTTTTTTTTTTTGACATAACTCCTATGCCACCATCTCTTTTTTATTTTCTATCTATACCCTGCCATACCAAATCTTCCAGTGTAGGTTCTTTTTTTTATCTTAGCTGTGTTTCCACAACTGCAAATACTTCTGACTGTTTCTTCTCTATTACATTTGTAATTAGTCTGTTTATTATTAGTTTTATCGACCCATTCTCTCTCCACATTTACATTTATATCTGAATCAGCTATCCTTTGTTTAGTTCTTACATCTTATCCATTATTTTTTTTGATAATAGCATAATTTAAAATTCTATCCCCCTTTATAAGTTTTCTAAACTATAATACTTTTTATAAATCAAACCCCCTAATGCTTCACTTTTTTGTTTTGCTAAGTGCAATCTATCTTTACTATATAACTCTGTCTTGGTAATAAAAAAATCCTACACAACCACAAACATAACATTATTTCTGTCACATAATTTTTTAATGTCTTTTTATAGAACATGCCATATATAAATATAACTATTGTCGAATCTTTATAGTACTCCAACTACTCCTGCTCTTCTTTTAACTTTATTCAAATTACTAATCATTTTTTTGTGCTCATCCATTTCTCTCTCAGAGGGCTCTGACAAATTATTTGTCCCTACCATAACATAAACATCTCAACTCTTATATTTCTTTACCTTATCTGTAACATCCCTAATTCTAGCCCTAAGCAAACATACTCTTACATATCTATTTTTGCTTGCAATTACATGACCATATCCTTTAATTAGCATGTCCCCTATCAAGACTGTCTCAAAAGTTTACTTTCCCTAGTTCAACCATAACATTCTCTTCCACCACACTTAACTTTATATCCCCCAATAAAAATTCTACATCTTCTCTTTCCCCATTATTAATCATCATTATATTTGATTTTTCTTCACTAAATTTAAGCCCCATCTCTTTATCCACCCTTGCACATGTCCTCAGCATAACTTCCATATCTTCTTTTTTTTCTGCATCAAAAAAATATCTGCAAAAAAAAAAAAAAAAGAGCCGGAAAAATATATACTCTCTTGCCACCCATTAATGGTATCTCTATCTCTCTTCCTAGCCTTTCTATTGCTTTCTCCATTTCACTCAAATACAACAAAAACAAAGTAGGTGACAGGGCATTCTTGCCTTAATCCCACCCCATTTTTAACTTTAACTGATTTTATATTCCCTATTTGGTAAGTATAGTGATTATTTTCATATAATTTCTTAATAATATTTACTAAAGCTTCATCCATTCCCAAATTTGCTAACCATACCCATAATCTATTTTTATTTATTCTATCATATGCCTTCTCTATATCTATAAAATTCATATATAACGATCTACCTGAATTCCTACTCATATCCATAAGTTGTGTAACTGCAAATAAACTGTCTCCTATATGCCTATCTGACCTAAAATCTCCTTGTATTTCCCCTACTACATTATTCTCTTCCATCCATTTTACAACTCTTCCAGCCATCATATATGAGAAAACTTTATATAAAACTGATGTTACCGCTATCAGTCTATAATTATTTAACTTTCTATGATCCTTACCCTTTCCTTTAAATAATAATCTTACTCTTGTATTACTCCAACTCCCCGGAAAAACTATCTTCTGTGCCATCTTATTAAAACATGATAATGACTTTGCTTTTGCTCTATGCCTTAAATTCATTACCATCTCTGCTGCCCATCCATCTAAACCTCTCTCCTTTCCACTTTTCAATATCTTCCCTGCCTCATTCAGTTCATTTTTTGTGAACCTAATATTCCCATTACTAAATGCTTTCATGTTTTCTATCACTAAGTCCTTCACATCTAACATCTTTTCTATATCCACCACATATCTATTTAAGATTCTCTCTAACTCTTCTCTAGAGCTACACTCTATTCCCTCATCATCTATTAATACTATCTCTCCCCTACATTTCTCCTTTTAATGTAATTCCAAATTTTTTTACTCCCATCTCTTCCACTTTTATTAATATCCTCCAACAATTTACTATTCAACTTCATCCTCTCTCTATAATTATCCATTTTAGCTAACTTCTTCTTTTATAAGTACTTTCCCCATTTAGCATTAATATCGTTTTCACTTTCTTTGTTCTTAATAGCACACTTATATTTTCTGCACGCTTCTTTCCTCTCTTTTACACTTTTACTAACTCATTTTTTTAAATTTTTTTTTATTCTGCATATTCTCAACTAAAACTTTATTTGCCATTTTTTCTATTTCACCACACCAGTCATACTCATCCTCAACCAACTGTTCTATGGCTTCTTCAACTTGTATTTTTTTATACTCTTCCAACTTATTCTTATCATTCACTCTCTCTTTCCTTTTCTTTAAAACTGTATATCCTTAACTAGGCATTCATATATACTACTGTTCCATTCCATTACAGTTTGACTATCTGGATATATACACTACAGCCACCATCCATTCTTGTCTACCCAACCTTATTTCAAACCACAAATGCTCTTGACATTTAACAATATTTAAATATTTTTTCGATATAACATCTATACCCACACCTCTTTTTTCTTTTCTATTTGTAACTTGCCATACCACATTGTCCAAAATAGGTTCTTTATCTTCTCTTAGATGTACTTCTAATACCTCAAGCTCTTCATTTTCAATTGGTTTGTTTAATTCCAACCACTTTTCTGGTCTCCTACCACCTTGCATGTTCAAAAACCCAATTTAACAATTTCTTCTTTCCTAACTACTCTTTTATAAATTTTTTTGATTCTTTTTTCTCCATTACATTTATAAAAAAACTTTCTTACCATTAATCTTACAGATCCATTCCTTCTCCACATCTACACTTATATCTAAATCAACCATCTTTTGCCTATTTCTTATATCCCATCCATTCTTCTTCTTTTTGATAATATTACAATTTAAAAACCCACCCCCCCATTACAATTTTTTCGAATTATATTCTTTAAATATTAGACTCCCTAAAACTTGACTTCCTTGCTTTCCTAAGTGCAATCCATTTTTACTATATAACTCCCTCTTTCCAATAAACCAATCGTATACATCCACAAACATAATATTATTTCTCTCACACAATTTTTTCAATCTCTCATTTATAGAACATGTCCCATCTAACAAATGCCTTTTGTCAAATCTTGTAATATTCCAACTACCCCTACTCTTCCTTTAATCTCACTCAAATTCCTAATCTATTCTACATAGTCATCCATTACTCTCTCTGATGGCTCTAACAAATTATTAGTCCCTACCATAACATATAAATCTCTACTACCTTGCTTTCTTACTTTATCTGTCACATCACTGATTCTAGATCCAGACAAACACACTCTTACATCCCTGCTTCTATTTTCCCTTGCAATTATATCCCCACATTCTCTGATTATTGAACCTCCTATCAATACTGTCTCATAGTCTGCTTTCTCTACTCCACCTGTAACATTTTCTGCCATCTTCTGGACCTCCTTATCCATTTCTTCTGCATCACTTCTACTCAATAATTCCTTTATCTGCTCACACTTCGTCTCTAACAATTTTAATTCTACTTCTACATCATTCACTTCTTCTCTATTTTACTTATTCTCTGGCTAAACATCTCCATTGTATTACTACTTTCTTCACTAATATCTCTTGACACTCCACTAAAACCATACTCTGTCATATCTTCCTTAATTACATTTTGCTCCCTCTCCCCTGACGTTCTCTCTAGACTACCTACACTTAGAAACCACTTTCTCATCTCTTTAATTACATTACACACTGACTACATAACCAGAAACCTACATCCTTCGTATTCTTATTCAAACATTTCAAGTGATACACCTCAGCACACACTGTAAACTCTACTAGCGCTCCCCTAATTCCTCAAAATCGTTGACAGAAGGTGCTAACTTGTGGAAAGAATAAGAACAACAACAACAAAAAAAAAAAAACAACTAATAAAGAAATTTATTTGATTTAAATTGGAATTATATTTTATTTATAACTAAAAAAATAAAAAAATAAAAAATATTCTTTTAAAATAATGCATTTATGTAAATAGCCTATTAAAAATAGAAAAATAAAGTAATAATTCAATCATAAAGGCATTTGAGGCTTGAAATAAATGATAACAAAAAGACCTCATACTAAAATGATAAGGATTATTAATTTATTATTTTTCTACATTTTAGTGGAGTAAATCATTAAAAAAAAAATCTTTTATTTTAATTTTATTTACTTAACTTTTGTTTCAAATGTATAAAGAAAAACTTGAGTTACATTCTTTCTTGGATTTTGATTTTAAAATACTGCCAGTAGATTTCATAATGTCACTTTAAAAAACACATTACTTTCTTTATGATAGATAATTTTAAAACTTTAGTTGCATTTTTTTTTTAAATTTCAAAAATAATTTATTCCTAGAATTAATTAGGAAATAGTTCAAGATTTAATATATGCTTTTATAAAATCTTTCTAGTTAATTAAAGGCATTCATTTGATTTTTTGTTTTGTTTTATAACATTGCTTTGTTTTTTACTGTTGAGGGATATAATTTACTAATCATTATCAAATGTCCTGTCATAAGTTACAAATTGCTTCCATTTATGCAGAAATATATGTTACTTAGAATCGCTTTAATTACTGGATTTGGTGGTCTAGAATAGGACTTATTGTAAATGGCTATATTCAGTATTTTCAATCATTATGATTATCAAACTGCATTTCTTGATCCATAGCTTCTCTTCTCCGCAGCATATCAATAGTTATTTATTTCATCCATCAATCTTATGTGCTCTTTTTCTAGATCTTTTACATTCTTTTGGCATCCAGTTAAAGACTTCAACTATCCATCTAGTATCGTTTTTCAGCATGGTCTGTCCAGTTCCATTTTAATTTTTTTATATTTGTTTACTCATCCAACCACTTCATACATCTTTATATTTTACTGTGTGACTCTGAATTGCTCTTCTGTTAAATGTCCAGATTTCAGATCTATAAGTAAGAACTAATAAAACACATCTATTTTTTTTCCTTATCAAACCTATAGGCATATTATTGTTTTAATATTATTTCTACCAAAAGCATTACATCTAACTTTTTAATTCTATGATTAATTTCGTCCATTGTGTGTTTCATTTGTATTAATAATCTGATTAAGATATTTGTAGTTGTTAATTTCTTTTAATTTATTATTACTATACTTTATTATCCTTTTCTGAAAAAATCCATTGAACTTATTTCAGCCTTAACTTTGATCCTATTTTTTTTACTTTCATCTGATGACACTTGCAATAGTTCTTGAAGCTTTGAAGCATTATTTGCAAAAACATCTACATTATCTGAAAAATCTAGATGCCCTAAATAATCTTCATTTATTTTTACTTCCTTAGCTTTTCATTTTAAGCCATAAAATATTTGTTGTAAAACTGCTGCATGAAGTTTTGGAGATATGGAATCATCATGCCATGCATTCTTTTTAATTAATCTTCTTAGTATCATATTGTAATCTAATCATCTGTTGCATTTTGATAAATATTATTTAGAATTTCATATTATTCTGGGTCTATATCTTGATAATCTACTGCAGGAGTGGGGGATATCTGGTCCATGGGACTTATGGAACATCTGGCCTTTAGAACATTATACAGTCCTGCAAAATCATTTTGTCTGGTCCATCAAAGCAAACTGCAGGCAGGACTTGAAATTCACTAAACCTAATAGGTTTTTTCACAGCAAGATAAATTTATATTATACACAGAAAAGCCTTTAGGAGTAGATGATATAAACATTGAATAAGCTCCTAATTCAGAATACAGAATTAGAACAGTGATCAAAGCAAAATATTCTTTTTTCTGATGATACACACTGGATAGTTATTAAATTTTAAGTAGCGTGCAACATATGCAAAGCAAAATAATCAATCTTATTGCTGATGACACATACTGGATAGTTGTTAAAACTTTAATGTCTCATGCTATTAATGTCGACTATGAAGAAAAATAGTTGATGTATGCCTAGTTTGGAACAATGCATTAACAGTAATGAAAAAGCCAATTTGGAACATTATTACAGCTCAAAATATACTAAAGTCAATGAATTGGGAGGCCAAAGGCATCTGGATAAAATCAATGCTCTTCACTGGTGTTTAGAATCTCAGCAAACCACTTTCAATACATCTTGTTATTACAGAGAGTGAATTACTTATAAAGAAGTTGAGAGCTTATGAAGAAAGAGATTTTATGAAAGAGTGCATGGTGGCTGCTATGGAGTTGTTAGCACTAGACAAAATAAATTGTTTATAGTGTTGATTTGTGCTGAAGAACTGTCTCAGATCAGATTACTGACTTAACACAAGATATTGGAAAACATAGAAGGATTCTGCAAGATATTTCTAATTTTTATTTAGATCACAAAGGAACAATGAATATAAAAATGCTGCGCAAGTGGCCATTTTTGATAGAGATATCACTGCAAAGTTTGACATGCAAGAGAAATTGCTGTTGCTGGAAACCATATGGTCAGAATTTGTTTGAGAGACTTGTTTGTCAATGAAAAAACTTGAGCTACATTTGAAAAGTTAAATAGTCTTACAACAGATGAGCTCCAGCCATGGCTGACAAAAAGACTTAATTGCATTTGTCACAAAAGAAATGAATTATCTCAGTCTTAAACCAAATGATTTAATTATATGCCACTGCATCATATACCAGAAAGTCTCTGTGCACAGCCATTGCAGCTCAACAACAGGAGTGCCATGCATAAAATTTATCAAAAGTAAAGTATTTAACAGCCTCCAGTTTAAGGAGATACTGAATGATCTTGATTTTGAATGTAGTGATTTTATTGTTAAGTGTGACGATAACATGTTCATGAGATTTTATGAACTGTAGGATGAGGCCAAACAGTTCATGAAGTTGAAGGAAAAATCTGTCAGGGAACTCAATTTTTAGCAAGTGGTTGTGTGATTTAGCTTCTTTCATGGTGGACATTAGCAAATATTTCTTGGAATTGGACATCAAATTACAGGTCACCGACTAATATCTCAGCTCCCTGGTTTCAAATGTGAAATCGTTTGAAGCTAAATTAAGGCTTTGGAAAGTGCAACTCCAATGGAATAATACTGCATTATCCCATTCTGGAAAAGCAGTTGACTTCTATGGTTCTTGAATATATTGGCGAATATGTGAAACTAATTGGGACATTTAATGAAAGATTCAAGGATGTGGAAAGTAAACAGATGTAATTGAACATTTTTGCTATCATTAATTGTAGAACCAGTCGATGTGTTTGATAATTTACAACATGAAATCATTCAGCTGCAAAGCAATGTTTTGAAAACTAGAAATAATAAACTCTTGCTGTTTGACTTCTATAAATACACATAAATATTGATGAAAGAAGTTATGATGTGCATTGAATTATGCATCTGTGTTTGAAATAAGTTACTGCTGTGAGTAATTCTTTTCAAAATGTAGCATCATAAAGAATCAACTGCACTCAAGACCGACTGACACAAACCTGAAAAAGCAGTTGCAAATAACAGTTTCGGCAATACCACCTAGCATCACACTTTTCACCAAAGAGAAGCGGTTTCAATCCATTGCATTGGGAGGAAATGGATTAATTAAATTTTTGATTCAAATATAGCAGTTGATAATTTTGTATTGGCCGAAAATGTTATTATAAATATCCAAATAACCCTTGATAGCAAAAAATATTTCCCACTCCTGATCTACTGCTTTAATCATTGTAACAAATCCAAAACATAATGACAATTCATATTCATTAGTCTTTTATATAACTGCTGACAATAGTTAGATGTCGAAACCACTTTTAAATTTAGATTGTTTCTTTGATTAGTAAACGAATTGTAATTATTTTCATAAAGATTTTGTATAAAACCAATAAAAGACCAATAGGTCTGTCATTTTTATATATATTTTTATCATATTACTATTGTATTCTTCCAATCATCTTATGTATCCTTATCACTATTTGGTATATATCTTAATCAACCATTTTTCTATTTTTTTCATCTGCTTTTTTGAAATATTGATTATAATTCCAATATTTCCTGGGACTTTTTCATTTTTCATAGATTTAATTGTATGTTTTCTTCATTTAAAATGTTTGGTAGTTCAAAAAAATGTAATAACTATAGGGGATACTTAGTTATCTTCTTTTTTATTACTATATAATTCTTTATAGATTTTTTTACACACATTTCATGATGTCATCTCTCTTTTTGGCAATAGTTCCTTTTTATTGCAGAAACAAATTTTCTTTTAATACCAAAATGTTGTTTTACATTTGAGATATTCTACCTATAGTTTTCCCAGCCAATTCACAATTTTTTCTTACATCATTATTTACTCTTTTTCATAAAATTTTTTTAACTAGATATTTTAGTTTTTTTAATGGATCATTTTAAAATAATTATTCAATTCTTAATAAACAATTAAAAAAAAAAGTATCTTTTTTTTTTTACTCTTATGGTAAATTGCTGTTTTTTTGTACCAGCTATCTTTGTCACAGTTTTTTATTACTTAATTTTATATTGATTTCATTCAAGTATGAATCATCTTCAGAATCTAATTAAATGCATTGGAGTATTTCTGAAAGTTAAGAATATCAATTGTGAATAATATTCTTAATAATTTTGTCTATAGTTTTGCATTAACATGTATATTATAACTTGCTAATTGATAATCACTTCCAGTGCTGAATATATTAAGAACATTTACAGTTTTGAAATACATATATTCTGTTAGTCGAAATATAATCTAATTCCTCTGAAGTTGCGTTTGGATGCTTCCATGCTAATTTCCATTTGACATTATTTTCAAAGAAAGAGTTCATAATGTATAATTTTTCTTTTTCAGAAAATTTTGCTAGTTTGTATCTTCTCTTATTTATATCTCCATAATCAAATCCACTTGGTATCATTTTTAATCATTTAACAATTCTAGCATTGAAGATTTGCGATAACAATTTTAAAATGTTTGGTCTGCTGAAAAACTTTTTGTACGTCTATACTTTTCTATCATCATGGGAATTTGGTGGGGTATAAATCTGAATTATCTGCATTTGGTATTTTCCATTAATTAAGTTTAATAACTAAACCTTGCCACATGATCTGATATAGCAATGTTGTTATTCCACTTTTTGAGGGGCATGTGAAAGTCTGAGTTCAAACCCCCTATATATCACATATTGGAGTGTGGGTATGAAAAAACCTGTATTGTAGAAAAAATTCACATAATTTTACTTTTAACAAATTTCATTCCATTATTTGTGCTTTTGTAATAAAGTAGATGACCACTTTAAATCAATTGCTTTTTCTAACTTCAACAAAGTTCATCAATATCCCATTTAATATTAAACTGCTCTTTCAGTTCATGCAATCATTCTTCATTTGAAATTGATTTGCAGTTGAAGATACCTAAATATAAGATCATCAGCAAATTGCAGCCTAGATCCACAATTTGGGGATTCTTGCTACTGCTGATGACATTACAACCTCTTGGGAATAAGGGCCACAATTTATTTTTATCAATGATTAAAACTAATTATTCACACATTTTCATCTTATCTTCAATAAAACTCAACAGATATTTCATTTTGGAACTATCAGGTGATTGAGAAGTCCATGATATTTTTTTGATTTTAAACTCAGAGATAAAAAGTAAAAATTTTATCATGCTGGAGATTACACATTGGTGAGCCATCCGTCCATGATACTTAACTATAAGCATAATCATGTAGAACAGCTGCAGTGTCAAGAATTGTGTATTTTCTTTAATGCCAAAACTCTTCTATAGCCAATCTTCATTTTCCAGTTACTTATTTGGAATGATAGTCTTTTTTATACATAATTAACTTTCCACAAGTTATCAATTCTTTTTTAGAAAATTCATGTCTCTGTACATGTGAGAGTTTACTTCCATATTTTAAATTTAACACCAGTCATATGGGGAAAAATATTTTAATTTTTTTTTCTGATTACATTTGATACTTTCAAGTCATTAGAATATTTGTCTTATGGTCTGATCCAAAACTGAGTGTTTTGTATTTTATTCAACAAGTTTTATTAATAAAGAATGGTGAATTGCAAAGTACATTTAGAATCAAGTTTTTCTGTTTATATTTATATATGCAAGAGGTGTAGTTTTATGGTTGTAATTATATATTGGAGTATTTCCATCATCTAATATATGTATTGAATGTCTTTAGAAAAATTTAACTTTATTTAAATATTTCAAATACATTCAAATGTTAATAATAGCACATAGATTAGTATATGCACAATGTTTTGAGAGGTATTATTCTCCTCTCTTCTTCAGGTGATAGTACTAGCATGGGAATCAAACCTGGTTCCCTTTGATTCTTGAATATTGAATTTTAAGATAACGCTCTAACCAACTGAGCCATCTTGCCAAAGGCAACAATCAGTAGAAATTTCATATGCTTATTTATGAGGTTCCTCCTGATTTCTCAATTTTTCCTAAGAGCAAAATTGATTAATGGTTTCCATACATTATGTTTAGTCAACTTAGTATGACTATACATAATGTATAGAAACCATTAACCAACTTTGCTCTTAGGAAAAAATGGAAAAATCAGGAGCAACCTCCTAGATAAGTAAAAGAAATTTATATCGACTTTTGCCTTTGGCACAATGGCTCAAATTGGTTAAAATGTTATTTTAAAATTCAACAGTCAAGAATCTAAGGCTCCAGGTTCGATTCCCATGCTAGTACTGTCACCGGTTAGGCCAGCATCACCTGAAGAAGAGAGAATAATACTAACCTGTGTGCTATTACTAACAATTGAATGTATTTGGAGTATTTAATTAAAGTTAAAATTTTTTAAAGACATTTAATACTTATTATATTAGATGATGGAAATAGTCCATTATATAAATACAACTAAAATACCATCATCACAAATCTTCAGGAAAGCGGTAATTTTATGATCTTTTGATAACTGGGAAATATAAACATTTTTTTTTTATTCAAGTTATATCTATAAAACAATTTCACCTCATTTATATAATATAAAAATGTAAAAAATTCATACATAAATTTTTGTGATATTACGAAAGTTAAGAGAAATATTTGTCATTCTTTTCTATCTTAAACTTTCAGTTTTATATGTCATGTTTTTACGACAGTGCTATTTTGTAGCACCCCATCATGTGAATTACATTTGTTTTGCCTTGCTCACTCTTATTCTGGATTTGCAAAGTAATCTTGAATTTCCTTACAGTCAGCCTTTTAAGGGTGCTACTAAATGGTGTTTTAAATTCATATCGTCTACTTTCTCAAACTTTATTCTGAAGAAATTGAAACACCGCAAAAATAATAAACTCGCAGAGAATGTGAAAATGCATTAAGATTTGTTTTTTGGCAAACATTTACATAGGTCTTTCACAAACAATATTAAAAGATAATATTAAGATTATCTTATTGGCTTTATATTGAGATGTGAAGATATTAATATGGTTAATTGTAATATTGATGGTTGTTTCACTTATCAAGGCTGTAAAATCTCTCCAGCGTATATGTTCTGGTTATGGTTTTTAACTTTTATTTATCATCATTGCCAGAAATTTTGCTATCATTCTTTGACTTCTCAATAATTGCAAAGCAAAATGACTACTTGTTAAATTGTTTATGTTCTGGGAACTTAACTGGTTTTTAATGTAATGAAATATTTATATAATTTTTTTTTTTTAAAAAAAAAAAAGTCATTGATTCTGAATTTGCAATTATCCTTCTTGATAGTGATAGAAATTGTAGTACATAGTATAATAGAAACAAATTAAATACTATATTACTTTGAATATAAGGCACCTCCTAATTTAAGACACAGTAGGATCTTAAGCTCGAAAAATTGGGGAAAAATTATCCCCCGAATTTAAGATGCATATATGTACTTACTTAGGAAACTAATATAAATACAATAAACTCACCTAATTTATTGCGAATCTTCTTCAGATATACAGTACTTTCACTATCTATATCTTCACTTTCACAACTTGGTACATCATCTTCAGACTATTTAAATTGCAGCTGAACATTATAATTTCTTTGTCAATTTGTTTTCGTGTAAAGTACATTTTTAAAATTAAAATCTTAATCATTTTTCTAAAATAATTTACATTTTTACAAATATTTTCTGAAAAAAATTATAAATGTGTAAAATAAGATTCTAAAACATTTGTTTCAACTTTGGAATTTAAAATGAAAACATTGGATTTGTCAATAATGGCAAAGTAACGTAAAAGACTATAAAACATTTGTTTTCATTTTAAAAATCAAAACGAAAACATTGGAACTGTCAATTTTGACAGGCACTCTGTTGTGCAGAGAACAACAATCATCACCTTGGAAGGTAAACTCTTATCTCATTGTTGTATTGTTTTGTTAGTTGTAAAAATATTCTAAAGATTATTCGGTAAACCTTTTTTGATAAAATACCAGTAAAATTGGCAAAATAATGTTAAAAGTAGCAGTTTAAGAGAGAGTTAAAGTTGTTTATGAAATTAATCCAAAAATATTAAGAAAGATTTAATATTCAATTCTACACAGGAAATGACTCTAATACTATGTGCATGTATAGCATAGAGCAAAGATCCACAGAAATAAGATGTTGAAAATTTTCATTTAAAATTTAAGACTCGCCCTTCTTTTAGCAGTCCAAAATTTAGAAAAAAAGTGTGTCTTATATTCGAAGTAATACTGTAAATAAAGTATGATTAGCATATAATTTTAATATTAATATTTTCATATTTTTAGGTATTCAGATTTTTCTTAATTTATAACTTGTGTATTCATTTCATATTTTTTCTGATATCTTTCATAATTTTTTTTTTGTTCTTTATCAAAATGAGTGCAGTTCAGAAAATCTTACTAATTTTTTGTTGCAAATGAAAATGAACTCATTTTTATGACCTTCTTATATACTGTTTTCATTAAATTTATTTGTAGCAAAGCCTAAATTTTATTTATATTGTATTATTATAAAAGCCATAGCAAAAAAAAAAAAAAAAAATGCTGCTGTAATAAATACATAAATTTCAAACTCTAGATCTCCTTTCCATGAAAACATTAATTATAACTTATTTACTAACATATGTAAAATTATCTATGAGCTGTTAAATTTATTCATTTAATTACATATATCTCTATAATTGTTCATATTACAGTCTTAGTTTTATCTGTTAACTATTGAAAAAAATAGATTTAAGCAGTATAAAGATCAACATGTTAAGTTCTCTGCCAAAAGACAAGTAGAGAAAATGGGATACACATTGTATACATTTATTCCAATATCTCAGTATTTAGAGCTCTATAAAATTTATAATTGAAGAATCAATCATTTATCTTCAGTTTGTTTTCATCATTTCATAAATGATGTGTGATTTATTTTAAATGTTTTTGTAATTGCTATCACGTGATTGTAAGATTCATGTAATGCAGCATATTGAAAAAACATATTCAGTCAATTTTTTACAGTATTTTATTCTTAATATATATATATCCTCTCGTAATATAATATTTAGATGATTAAACAGTCAAATTGCAATCATTTCAAATAAATTTTTACCCGTTTTTTTTTTTCATTTTGCTTGAAAAATTTACATTTCATGCTTTTATATTAATGCTGCCAATAAGAGTATAAAGAAAGAATTTTATCCATTCTATTATTTTGAATGCATTTCAGCATTAGAAAAAAAAAATGGTTTGATTGAGTCTTATTTTTCTAAGATTTGAACATAAATATTATTGTAGATAAATCTAGTTTTTTTATCATTTAGAAATTTGTCTTTCCTATTTTTTTTTTTTATACTTTCTTTTAGAAAGGTGCATAAATGTTTTTTTTTTTTTTAAAAAAAAAAGTTTGCCATCGAAAAATGCATTCAGAAAAATATATATTAATTGAAACTTATATAATTTATGCAGGTATAAATGCTTCATATTTAATTTTTTTAATGTTTTATATAAATTATAATATATTAGCTATTTATAATTTATTATACTTTATGAATAATAGTAATAATAATAATATATGATCATGTTTCATATTTAATTTTTTTAAATGTTTTATATAAATTATAGTATATTAATTATTTATAATAATCTTCATTTTATATTATATATGTAGTATTTACTAATTGGTAATATAAATTAATTAGATTAGTATTTATTTACAAATGTCTTTTATTATATTTACATAATTTATTAATAGGTTTGAAATTTTTTTTTTTTTAATTTATAGACTAATAATTTGGAAATTGAACTTAGGAGAGCTACAGATGAATGCAAGAGGCTGAGAGATGAACTTGCATTTGTGAAACAAGAAAATATGCAACTAAAAGTAAGACATTTGAGATATTTAATATTATTGTTATAACATTTTGAAACATAGATAGATTTGCATGTAAATTGAAAATAAACTATCTCTTATTTTTTAAATTTTTGCTTCTCACCAATCTGTAGCACTTTTTTTTTTTATATGGGGTTTGTGTAATATATATATTTCCAGGATTAATTTTATTTTTGATACATTTTGGTTATGTTTCGTCACATTTTGATACTTCATTTAAATTGAAATTCTATACTTCTATTTTCAGAACAAAGTATCTTTTATTGTCAGAATAAAACATTATTATTAATTTATGAAGTTGTAGAGTAAGTTTGAAATTTATGAAACTTATCAATCAAGCTGATTTGGTTTAGAAAGAAAATAAAGATGATTATTAAATTGAAGTGATTTAATGATATATCCAGCTGTAAAAAGACCAAATAATTCTTTTAGGAACCTGTTTGCATACAATACATTAAGTATTAATTGACCTTGTATTGTTATTTAAATTTGATATTATAAGTCACGTTTATCTAATATAGTATGGAAGTTGAGTCAGAAAATATTGTCAATATTTAATAAAGCATAGATATTTTGAGGTATTTTACTATTAAGCTATATTTATTGTATTGTATTCAATCTAAAACGTTTTTAACCATAACATAAAATAAAGAATATTTGAAATTTGTGTCAATTATTTCTAAAATCCTCAAATAAAGAAAGTCTTATCTGATTTGTTCTTTGTTTAAATATTTAAATTTAGATTGTATAATAATAATAATACTAATAATTTTAGCATATTTAACTTTTAACGAAAAATGTAAAAAAGTTAAACTGAATGCTAAATTAAATGTTTTTGAATGTGTAGTTGTATTTATGCATTTCATGAATATGATGGAAATGCATATTTTTTATAAGTTTATAGTTTTTTTGGTTCTAGTAAACTATTCACTGTACAGCCTGTGTTGGCGCTGTTTCTGTGTAAAAACACAGAATTATACAGCTTTCGCGGCCGAACCTACGGCTAATATACGAGTGATCATTAATATACGAGTAGATCATATGTAGTGGTTATAATACGCGGCCAATTCTTCCGCGTTCAATAACACTACGTCTACTAACAATACTATGATCGTATAGTTTGCCGTTGATTTCATTGCGGGTTGAATTCCTATGCATATTGACAGAATTTGTATTGTCACTAGAATTTAAGATGAGAGTGTGAGCATTGTCATCTTTTTCAAGTGTTTATTTGTTGATGTTTATGATTTTCTGTATTTCCCAACTGAAAGATTTTTGCGTACTAGTAATTTTCAGCGTATTATTGATATTTGTCAAAATTTTTTTTTTTGGCTAATTTTGGCTTTTTTGGGGGTCAAAAAAGACAAAAATAAAATTTCTCAAGCTCTCTGGCAGACGATTGGAGTTGTTTGCGGAAAAATACCGTTTCTGTTGTGACTCGGACGAGAATTGAAAAAGAAGAACAAAATGTCTACCACGGTATTATATTTGTGGGATGTCCCAAACAGAGAAAGTGAGGCAGTTGCGTTTTTGCAAGCCCAAAACATCCTGCCATTCGTTACAGTTGATTTAGTTCAGCCATATGTGGTTAATAAATTTATTTTTTGGAAAGAATTTGTATTTTGTTTGCGATTATTTTTATCTATAAATCATGTAATTAACACCCAGAATGACAGTGTTAAAAAGGGGTGGCGTAGTTTGTTGGACATCTCTTGATTGATTGATTGACTTTTTTTTGTTAAAAAAAAATACTTCTTCTTTCCGTTTAGAAGCAAAAAGAGGTTTTTGGTTGTTGTTTTAAATCAATAAATAGCACGTTAAATAGATTTTAAAAATGAACCCGAGCTAATTTTTGTTGTTAAAAAAGAATAAAAATACCGGACGTTTTATTTGTTATGAAAAAAAAAATCTTTAACAAACTTGTACGACTCTTAAAAAAGATAAATAAATAAATCCACAGAATGTAACAAAACTGGTTAACATACATATTTTATGTGTTAAAAATACCGCAAGTGACTTTTTGGTTTTTGACGTTTTATTTGTTATTATTAAAAAAAAAGCAAAAAAAATCAAAACCCGCCGCCAAAAAAAACCCCATATTTATAAATCTAAGAGAAAAAAGAAGTCCTGTTTTATTTATTATTATTAAAAAAAAAACAAAAAAATCAAAACATGCCGCCCAAAAAAAAACCCCTGTATTTATAAATGTAAGATAAAATACCAAACAATTCTTTTCGTTTATAAGCAAATACGGACATCTGAGGCGGAGTTTGTCAGACAGGTTTGAATTATTTTTGCTAAATCGATCAACAGCAAACCCCCTCATTTTTAACATAATTCAAAAAGAAAGTGTCGATTCTAATTTTAAATAACAGCAACAAAAAAAAAAAGAAAGTCGTATGTAAAGCAAATTGTATATATTTGAGATATTCCAAAAAAAGAATTAAAACTGTCCCTTATACTTTGAAATGTATCGAATCCAAAACAAAAAAAAGACGTCTGTAAAAAAGAAACAGTAGATTTAGAATGGAAATCCCCCCCCAATAAAGGCGTATGTCAAAAATTATGTACTTTTGAGATCCAAAAAAAAAAAGGTCAAACTGTCCATTATAGTTTTAAATTTATTAAATGAAAACCAAAAAAAATAATAATTATGTCCAAAACAAACAACAACAATATATTAAATATTAAAAAAAAAAATTACAGCCGTATGTCAAAATATGATCTATTAGATAAAAAAAATCTAGCGGCCCGGTAATGTTATAACACTCTGTTTTTAACTAGAAACAGCGCCACCAAAGGCTGCACAGTTAATAGTTTACTAGAACCGGTTTTTTAAATTATGTAGTGGGATAATTTACTTTGTAAAATATTTATCTATTTTTTTTTTTTTTGCTTTTTATTCCTGAAACCTTTCAAATTTGTCAATATATTCGACAAAATTATTAGCAATGTTGTCAAAAGAATATTTGAAATTTAAAATAATTTTAGAAACAAAACTAATATGTTTTTATTGCTTTTGCATAAATGATTTTTACAATAACTGAGAATATTCAAGAACTTGATTCATTTTGTATTTCAAGAATAGTAGTTCTTATAAGCATATTTTTACCTTAAATGTTGACTGCTATTATCATATTCTCAAGTCAGAATATTTTAATTTGAATAGATGAAAATATTTTGACTTTTCAAACATGAAAGGACAAGCTTAAATCTACACACACACACACACATCTAAAAATTTTTAGAAAATGAGTTTTATTATGTTACAGCTATTAAATGATAGATATAGAGTATTGTATCTTATTTTTAGATTTTTTCTTAGTTTTATGGCTGAAATGAATAAAGTCTTATTTTCTACTTTTATTCTCCAATTTGTACATTTTTCTTTCTAAATATAAACTTATTAAATAAAATTAGTTTTAAAAAATGAAAAATATTAATTTTGCAAATTACAAAAATGACTAATAAACAGAAGTAAATTGTACATAAAAGAAACAACAATGACTGTAGGCTATAAAAATATTGTGAACAAATAAAAATGATTCTTATAACTTAACTTCAAATAACAAAAGTTTTCTTAAAAAAATTAATACTAAACAATCTAATTATATTTATATATAAAATTTTTGAAAACAATGATTTTGATAGCCATTGAGCAGAGTTGTTTTTTTTTTTTTTTTAGCATCTGACTTCAACATAGTCTCACTTGGCCAATTTGCTCTAAAAGCTTGCGTTGTTAGCCGAGAGGTACCGTCAGCCGCCATGGGGGGGGGGGGGGGGGCGCCGGACAGGAAAATAAAATAATAAAATTGAAATATAAGTGTCATTACATATTTAGAAATGAACATTTAATATTATTATTAATAAAAAATTATTACAATGCAAGATAATGTCCTTCAGTTTTGCTCAATATGATTAGACTCTTAATTTTCTTTGTGGCTAAAAACATTTTTTTTTAATAGTTTCATCCCCAGTTGCTTTTAATATTGTCATTAATTATGTTACAATTAATAGTTCACAAAATCTCATAATTAAAATTTCTGTGCTAGAAATTGAAATTGGATTCCAACCATTAATATCATTCATTATAGCTGCCCATGCCATGTATTTTCTGCAGGAAAATTGTACAAAAAGATAAGAATTTTAAAGTGATAATCTGAAAGTTGTATGCATGTACAAAATTAAAATATTGGTTATTTATAGGCAATATAAACATAGCTGACTTAGCTGCAGCTTATCTAGGAAATATTTGAAAATTATATAAGGCACTAAAAATTTATTGAGTAAGTAGATTGTTTTTATTCCAATTGTCAGTTCCAGTATGTATATGTTTATAGTGGTGTAAAATAATCAGTTAGCCAAACTCCAAGGCCAATTCAAACCTGAAAGGTTGTGAAAAGAGAAATATAATGCTGAATATTTAAATGATTAGAGGGTTATTAATAGAGAAATAATAAATATATGCTAAGAAGCACAGCATGCCATCTGAGTCAAAATGCAGTTAATAAGCCAAGACCATGATTGATGATCTTTGAAGTGATAATTATTAATGATTCTGTGCATACACTAAAATATTATATTAATGTTAAATATCACCACCTTATATATATATGTACATGAAATAAAATGCTTTTGCTATTAATAAAAGGCATAAAGTCCTGATCCCAAGATGAATGAAACCTGTTATGCATATATGTTCAAATACATATAGCTATGCTAGATAAAAATATTTTTGTTATTGTTTTTAAAAAATATTTGAATATGGATTTAACAACAATCATTTTTATGTGTTCATTCATTTGAATATTCTATCAGTTTTGATTCATTTGTGTTGATTCTGATTCAATATATGCACATTTCCACATGCTCAACTAGAAGATGTTTAAGGGAATGAACAATCATTGAATTGTATTCATTTTATTTAGTCTAACATGTACACGTGTATGTGACAAATACATATAAATATCTATGCACTTATAGTCACACAATTTAACAAGATAAATCTATTGATATTTATAAATAGGTGGCATTTTAAATAATCTTAACATTTTGTTAATATAGAATATCATAATTTTATAAGATCATAACTTTGTTAATAAGCATCTGGATTAATATTTTGGATTCTATCTTATAAAGTGAAATAACTATAAGAAAAGTTTATATAATTCATAAATTGACTTTAGATGATTTTTTATGTGTGAATTTTTGTAGTAATTGTAACATTTCATTTTCTGCATTTAAACCAACTTTCTTACAGTTGATATAGGAAGTTTGATGATAATTAATTTATATATATTGTAAATAAAATATTTTTGTAAAAAATTTTAATTTAATTTAAATCTGTAATATTATAAGCCAATAGAGCTCTTGCTTATAATTGACCTAGCAGCTTAACAATGCTTAAGAAATCAATCAATTCAAAGATAATGAAATGTATGGAATATATGTTATTTATGATGGGAAGGATTGATATAGAGAGAAATTTGAGATATGCTGTGAAATATATATATATCTTTGTGTAAGGAGGAAAAACCATTTAAGTATTTTATTCTCTTGATGTTATTCCAAGTTTATTTGTAGCTTAAATTAAAGTAAATTTCAACATTATGACAATGACATTGTCTCTTACCTAGACTGTATAAAGTATCTAGATTTATGCAAATCTCATTTTTTTAAACTCAATTTCAAGAAATAGTAAATAATCAATAAAAAAAAAATAATCGCCATACATTTGGAAAGTCAAGTAAACATACTCCATATATATTTTATACCTTTCATACTTCCTACAGTGACAAATCTTTATATCTCTACACAGAGATCATCTTAGTTAATTTGGCAACTCCAAAGAGGAAGGTTCCCATAGTCAGTTACAATATCTATATAAGTTGGATTTGTTTTATTTTTTTTAATATATATATAATTAGTTTCCAACCAGTAAACACCTAAACATACAGTAAATATATATATATATATACACATACATACATACATATATACAATTTACATGTAAGTAAAGAGCTCATAAAAACAAACAATAAAGAATGTATTTTACAAATACATATATACCTATAAAAATAGTGATTATTATTGGCGGTTTAATTATTATTATTGGCATTATTTTATTATTAAAAATTACTTTCATTTTATAATAATTTATATATGTATACATATATGAGTTTTTTTTAATACAGTATGTTTTTGTTTTTTTTTGGACTGGCAATAACTTCCAACTGCCAATTCCTAGATATGCAAATGATTGGGCAAATGCAGCAATGCAATTGATTTATAAAAATGATAAAAGAAGATAATAAAAATTAATGACTTAAAAGGAAGATAATCAAAATTACCGACTTATCAGTCTACTATTAGTTAGTTATATACAAGATTTTTTCTACAACCATTACAACCTTTCTTCAGAGAACTTTCAACTCAAAACTAACCAAAAAAACATGCTGCATTTAAAATGGTTATAGTATAGTAGATCACCTACAGATATTAAGAGAAGTTATGGAAACAACCACTGATTATGAGTCCATATTTTGCTTTGTATTTATAGATTATGAAAAGACTCAATATTTTATAAACATTTTGATTATGATTATAGAAGGATCCTCATTCTTCATGTTTGATTAATTCCAGAAAAATTGCATTAAGATTAGTGAACCGTGGGAGTCCAAATAAGAAATAGTAGCATGGACCAATGACTGCAGTATTTATTTTTATGTGATTATAAAATACTCGTAATCAATACATATACAGTAGTTTTGTATTATAGTTTACATATATTTATTTTAAATTTAAAAAATCAGCACAAAATTAAAGTTTTATATGAAATAATATTAATAATAAAAACAAATTATGAAATAACAAATACAGGTAATATTTTTCTCATTCATTAATCTTTACATTTCATAACAGCCATATTGGATTTTTGTAAACCTTCGTTTAATGCACAATTTTTATGATAATTTCACCTTGCTTTATGTAAAAATCAAGTGGTGTATGTTATCAGAAAAGTAATATACCAAAGAATGTGATAAAACTGAAAAATATAATCATTACGTAGTCAAATAGCAAAAAAAATATCAGATTTGAACACGTTTTAATATATTTTTCTAGCAGGTTTATTACATTCCTTTCACCCCCTCCCCTAGTATGTATCACGACTTACTTAAGACAATTCATTATTTCAAAACATCAATAACTAGAGACAAATCCCACAACTATTCCTTTCTTATAGACATTACGCATAGTCAAAGAAGAGAAAGTGGTAGAAAAGAGTAAGTCTAAAATAGTTTTGAGGTTATAAATGGTTCAGTTACAATATATATAGCTTAAACAGAAAAAAAAAAAAAAAGGTTTGTCTGTTTTACTTTTCATCTTGTGAAAAATATTTTATTGATAAATAAAATCCATTTAAAATATAAAATCAAGTGATTGCTACAAAATGATTGTTTACAAATAATTAAATTTTTACCCATTAAAACTAATTCATGACTCGTCTCCTTTCTATTGCAGAATGATGCATCAACACAGAATATATCAGTCAACACTTTTGAATAAAACTGAGGTGGAGTTTGAAGAAATACATGTCTATTCCAACTTCAATTGATAAATAATAAAATAGCCTTTCTGAACATTTCTTTTATGTGTCCAGTCATCACTCCACACAGTCAGAAAACTTTCATTTTTTTTTTTTTTTTTTTTAGGCAGACAACACTACACTACTTTTGTATATATTATGAATGCTATTAAGAGCACAGTTTGAGTAATCAGGCATTGGCCAACATCAAAAGTTGTAGAGATACAATTTGTTATAGATTTCTGCACAGATCCATAATTTTGAACACATGTTCATTATGTTTATTTGAACAGACCCATCAGTTGAAACCTCATTTTACTGCTTTTGAGTAATCATATTATTTCATGTTATTTTGATTGGTAAATTTCTTAATAGTTTCATCAACTATTATCTCTTTATGCATTTGACATGCAACTCTAAAATTTTTATTGCAATGGTCATTATATAATTGATCTAAATTTTATCACAATTTTTAGTTTTAGTATTTGGCATTTTTTTATTATCATTAAAATGTAGACAAGAAAATATACAGAAAGAATTATAACTTTTGAAAAATAAAGGTGTCTTTGTTTCTGATCAAAATTTTAAATATTCTCTACTGTGAGAAATACCTTATTATCATAATGAAAAATGTGTTAATTCACGGAATAAAGTTATCCACTCTGGAATTTTTCTTGAAAATATACACAACTTTTTTTTTTATATATTTTTCTATAAAATAATAATTGTCAAAAATAAATAAATTTTTATGAGTGATTGAAACGTAAACCTCAGGAATATTAGTCATTGGTAAAAATTCACTTTGATCTGATCAGGAAAAAAAGACCTTGTGGTAAAAACAATCTCTGAACTTATGGATAAAGATAGATTGTTAATTGTTTTTTTTAGAAACTAACTACAATTACTTCTGAGAAATCGCTAGCAGAAGTCTACAAGAAAGCTTAATTTACTTGTACCACATGGAGAAATCACTATGAATGTTTGAATCTTTTAAATAATTCATTATTATCTGCTATAAATTTCTTGGTGAACATTAAACCATAACAACAACAGAAGTGAGAAAAAACACCACTATTTGGAGAAATTATCGTAAAATCATGAATTTTTATTGCAGAAATATGAAAATTACATTTTCTGAAAGTAAAGTGAAAGACATTAAATGATGTAATGTGCATGCATAGTTCTAGCTATCTTAAGTTGAAGCTGACAGTTAATAATTTCAAGAAGAAAATGCATGTTGTGCTCTGACTGCATAGTGATGATTAAAAAGTAAAAGAAAATTTAATAACAACAAAAAAAAGATGATTAATCTTATTTACTCTTTCTTTCCACAATTTATTTTCATATTTTAAATCACCTTTTTAGCAATAGTATTTTTTTCATTGATATTTTTAAAATTATTGTAGAGGTATTACCATTGACTTTTTCTCTTTTAGTGTTTTAAACTGATGTAAAAAAAAAATTATTATCATTATTTAAAAAATTATAATGCAGTATCATAGAAATTTATTTTATTAAATTTCATCCAATTCAGCTTTAAAGAAAAACATCCTAAGCATTATTTTGCTTAAATTTGTTTAGCAAGTGATTTTTTTTTTTTTCCAAAGATAATTTAATATTTTGTCTTTTCATAATAACTAAAAAGTTTAAAGTTCATAGTTTAGTTAAAGATTGTAATGTCTAGCAATCACCTCTGAAAATAATTTTAGACATTTTATTTCTTTGATATTCAATATTTATTATGCTCTTAATATTCTTGCAAGCAAAATTCAATTTTTCCAAATATTTTTTATGAGCTTATTAATGTTATTTATAAACAAAACAGATCTCTACAAATTCAAAAACTTTTATATTCACTCAGAAGAAATGAAGATCTAAACCTACTTAGCGTTTCACAAAAAGTTAAAAAAAAAAGAAAAGAAATGCTTTTACATATATAAATGTATTTTTAAAAAAGTACACTAAAAAGTAAAAAATAAATCTTCTTTAGCTTCAAAAATAAAAGCAGAGGAGATCTCAGATTAAGAATTCACAAATCAGGTTCTCAAAAAATCATTATTTACTTGTAACAATGTCAGTCTATTCAAAGAGATTGTTAATTGCAGATTTTGTTGAATCTGATTTCTAAACATGATCACTCAATGCTTTTATTTGTGAAAGCTGAATGAAATATATATTTTTTTACTTTTAGTGCATTTATATGAACAAAAGCATTTCTTAACTTATTTTTTTATCTTCTTTTTAGTTTTATATTATTCCAGAAATTATGAATGAAGAAAGGTTAGACACAATTTAATACCACTAAATGGCAGTAACTGTATCTATTATAAAATTAAAAATTAAATTTTTCATCATTTTTTTTTATTTCGCTAAAATTGTTTGCAAAGTCAACAAGAACAAAAACTTTTGTTATGCTGAGTTTCAAATAGATGGGGAAACAATAAGTTAAATAAAATTGTATAAAAGCGTATATGGGAGAGAGGAACACATATATGTGAATTTCAGCCAATCATGCAATTAATCATCTTAATATTTTTAACTAAAGATAATTCAGAATAAATTTTTTTTTGATATCTTGATTTGTAATGTTGCTATATTAAATTTTTATGGAATTACATTTTCCAGTATATACGGAGTGTGTCATGTGCTGGTAATCAAAATTATTAGTTGAAATTTCAGTCAGTCTAAAACTTCTGGTTTGTATTAATAATATTGATATAAATATTCTATTGCATTTGAAAGTCTGGGTTCAAATCCCCTCTAATTAAATACACATGTATATATAAGCAGGCATGTAAGCTATTTATAGCTACACAACATAGTCAAGTAATATACAAAGGGGGGAACCCAAAAATAACTTGAATTTTATAATAAAAAAATTGTTTGTTTATCTTTAAGTGTTAATAATATAACCTTCAAAGTACTAACCATTTAATACAGTGCACCAGTTTAAATGTGTTTTTCATTTTTTGAAATAGTCCAGAAACACAAATTGAAGCCTTTTAATATCTGCATTGGTTTTGTTTTTGTCATCACTTCTGAAATTTGAGGCATTTTTCATTTGAGAGAATAAAAAGAAGTCATACAGAGATTGAGCAAATATGATTGATAGATAAGCTGGGTTATGTTGAATTTAATTAAAAAATTGTTTCACACTCAAAATTGCTCAGAGAGGAATTGTCATGGTGAAACTTGTACTTCTCACTTTGCCACAAAATGGGACATTTATATTTTGTCACATCAAGCAAACATTTCAGAACTTGTAGATAAAACATCTGACCATTTAGAACTAATTTTGAGAAGAAAATGTCATTTGCATCAATTAAAAAAAGTATCATCATTATCTTGACATTACCATACTTTTTTGGGACATGGTATATTTAACAATTTCATTAAATCATTCATAAACTTGTGTTTTCCCCAGAACAGTTTTTTTTGTAATCTGTTTCAAGCATTACAATTTTTTTCCCTAAAAGAAAACAGCATTTCACATTATTCAAACTTTTCTGCCATCATAAAAAATTGACAAATATTTCTCACAGTAATATAATTTGTCATATTGCTGCAAAAGCGTTCCTGCAAGAGATATGCAACAGCAGAAGCACATATAACAACACATACATTTACCAGAGTCTCTTCTTGTGTATATACTCTCATAATCATATTAATATCAGAGTAAAATGTTCAAAATAATTTAATATTCTCATAACTTTTAAAAAATTATTTAAAAATGAAATGATTTAAATATATATAAAGTTTCAGTTTAAGCAAAAATTAAAAACGTAAATAAATTAAATTAAAAGAATTATTGTCTTTAAAAAAAAAAATTTTTAAATAATATGTAAAACAATTTTTTTTAAGTAATGTTTTTTATGCAAATAGTTGACTAAAAAAACAACAAAATAATCTACCTCTTGGTTAATTTTCCATTCTTGGAAAATATCAGAGATCTTAAGAATCTAGACTTGTTATAAAACAATTGGAAATTGTAGGAATATGATCATTTTATAAAAGCATTTGTAGCCTTTATTTGAGTCTCAAATGCTTTTATGAAATGTCAATATTCCTGAAATTTCTAATTATTTTATAACAAGTTTAAAAATGGCAAATTAACCAAGAGGTGGATTATTTTGTTGATTGCTTTCTTATTTTATACTTTTTAGTCTTCTATTTACATAAAAGCATTATTTAAAAAAAGTTTTTTTATATATTATTTTTAAAAAATGGTTGAAACTACAAAAAAATCTGACAAAAATTATAATTTAATAAGATGTAAAAATAATCCCTCTAACAAACAAATTCTAAATTTAAATATCATGTGATCAGCTATATATAAAAAAATATGAATTGGCTTTTTAATTAATTTCTAACATTTTTTACACATTTATTATTTTTTTCACAAAATATTTATATGACATATTATTTAAGAATAATAATTCAGATTTTAGTAGAAAATATTTTAATTAATTAATGATGTGTTAAATAAAAATATTACAAAATTTTACTTTACAAACTTAATATTTCTGTTGTCTCATTAAGGATTTTCCTGGTAAATGTAAGTATGTGAGTTTGAGTTCTAAAGGGGAAAACATTTTTTTTCATTGTTAAAAATTTTTAAAATGTAGACATCCAACAGAAACACAGATAAGGCAAGATAATATAAAAACATTTAAAAGAACATTGTTCAGTAGAAATGAGCAAACAGTTTAAACTTTGTGGCTAATTGTTCTAAAGTGCAAAATATAAAATGAATTTTTATTTATGTTCCACTTATTGCACTTTTTTTTTTTTGTGAAGAATTAAAATGTGTTAGAGTTTTTCTTCATTTCAGAAAGAATTGTCAGTTATGATAATTATGTAATGTTCTCCCAAAACAGTTAAATTGCATGCTGTTTCAACCCATTAGTGAATAAAGAATTATATTCTATTTTGTCAATTTCAAAAGATTATTTTTGCAAAATTTAAATAAAATCATCGAACTGAATTCAAATTTTACAGGTGTGTTCCACCAGAGAAATCATAAATAGAAATAAAATCCATTATAGCTGGCTTGCATTTCAATAGTTTACAAAATATTTGGATTGAACATTTTAGTTGCTATATTGTATGAAAAATTTGTTCCAATTTAATTTTTATCAGTGTAACAGGATAAGCATTTAAATATTATAATGTTATTCAATAATATTGATAATGATGATCACATCCAACATGAATGTTTGATGGTTCCTGTAGCCAATTTTTATGAGTGATAATAAACAGCCACGAATGCAAACTTTAAAATCTACAACATAAAAGTTGTCAAGCCAATTTTTAACAGAATAGATCCTCAAATTTTTTCATGCACTTTATTTTATACAGTTTTAGCACATGATTAATAAATGACATTAATTCAAATTCCTATTCCACTCGAATGCAATTTGTACATGAAATCTGGATGCAATTGGCATAGTGATCTTTTTTTTTTTTCAGATGATAAAAAAAAAATTTTCCTTTTTGCCTTTAACAGGCAGCAAAATCAGCTATCTTAATTTACATTTTACAAACAGGAAGTATTTTAAAGAAAATTATTATAAAGCTTAACAATTATTTGCTTTTATTTTGACTTTCTATTATCTATATCAAAATAAATGGTTTTAATTTATTAATTTAATGTTCTCTTGCTGTTATAAATTTACCATTATATTCCTATGGCTTTGTTATTCTCTTTTAAACATTTCAAATACTATTTATTTCTATTCGCTAGTTATTCTAAATTTAAACATTCATGAGTACAATTATACACATTTAAATATTAAATGTAGGCTGTGTTTTATTTATAAGTCATTTTAAAATCAAATCTAAACCACCAGAATTATTATTCTATTATGATCAATTTATTTAACTTATTAGTGAACATTTAATGGTAAAAATGTTTTTAATGAATCTCATTTTCAATTCATTTGCAAATAAAGTGTTTAAAGATTTATCTATAGCTTACTTGCATGGTAATATAGTAATTAATCAGTATATTTATTAAAAACTGAGTATATGTAAAAAGCTGTTTAGAATTTATTTAATTTATATATACTTACAAAAATATATTGTAACGGTATACATATATGCCCTTACATCACTTTCAAATTAAAATGAAAAAAAGTAAATAAAATCACCCTCAGATATATATATATATAAACGAAATTGCTAATAATTTTATTTAAATTAATATGTATAATGTACAGATGGCAAACTAATTACATAATTATTTAAAGTTAAAAATCTAAAAGCAAGATTGTTTTAGTATAAAAGAATTTTAAAAAAAGCTGTTAATTAGTTAAAGTTAAAAATTATTTTTAATCTTAGAATGGAAATGATTTTCTATAATGACGTAATACGGGCCCCTGGGCATAAAGTCAGATAAGACATCAATTAAAAAAATACTAGTGATAAAATTTGAGTTTCTGCTCTAAAGCAAGCTGGCCAATAATGATGGAAGTAAACACATAGTCCACAGAGAAAAGTCATAATCGCCTATAAGAATAGTGCCAAGCCAGGCAAGATCGATCCTGGAATTTGATGATTAAGAATTCAAAATAATATAAAAAGAAAACTTCAAGTGGAGATTTAGATTGGGATTGCTTTTGTTGATTGCGTGTTATTGAAACATTTTATACATGTATTGCAGATCTCCAAAATGTAGGGGGTCACACAATGAATTACGTTTTCTGTATTTGCACCAGCTGAGGTGGCCTCCAGAATTATGGTTCCCTAAAAGTGGCCAGCAACGGATTCATCTCTACCTAGGACAATATCAATATGGGATGGAAGGAACTGTGGACATAGTTGTGTGACGTATTAAGGGACCATAAAGACGGATTTCAATAAACCTACAGCATTGGAAAGTATGAACTTTTACTTTAAATGAACTTTAATTATATAATACAAACTTTTCCAAGTGGTAATTTTAAAAACTCACTTTATTATTAAAAATTTATTTTTTTAAAAATTTAAATTTTTTATTTTTTTTTTTTTTTTTTTTATGTTATTTATTTTCTTTTTTCTTATATATATTTCAAATTAATTATTATAAATAAAAGAAGAAAGAGGTATTATAGATTTGTTTTTTGTTTGGGTTTATTGGGGGATTTTTGGAATTGTTTCACAGTTAAATCGGTGCTGGTGGATAGATGTACGGATGTTTTATATCAACGTAATCTAAGTGCATTGGATATTTGTTCTCTTATAGTGCGTTAGAATACAAGGTATAATACTCACCTGAACATATGGCCCAAAAGTGTAGCCATCGCATTGTCAATGGTCGCAGACGTATTTCCTACACCAGTGATGGAACAGTAATCTAGCAAAGACTGCTATCCCCTTTTACAGAGCATCACTTATATATATATATTTCAATAATTTTGTTTTGTATCACCAATTGGGCAGTGGATCATTCCTGTCTGTTGGTGAAATTTATTGGAGAAAATGCTCATTCCTTCCCACCATGATTAGTTATATCTCTAGCGATATCATGCTATATATGTAAATTCCTATCAGCATGATTGTGTTATGCTAACAATCTTATTTTGCATTGATCACATTGGTATATCAGTAAGCCAGCATTGGTTTAAACATAAAATTTTAGCCTAGGGTTAAAAGGGATTGGGTTAGTTATATGTGTTATCTATGTAGCATATTTATGCTTAGGAAAATATTAAAATTGTATTAGATCTATTAAATGCTTCCATTTGTGCATATAATTTAAATCAAATAGATTTAATAGTAAATTTAATCTTCAGATATTTGTATTAAGGTGTGTGTGTGCATAACAAAATGTTTTGTTTAATTTTGACAGTAACTTATTTATTTACATATATTTTTATTAATAATATTTTTTTAAAATCATGAATTAGAAATTTTAATATTCAGGATGATATTTTAAGCTCAGCTTCTCCCTGAGCTTATGACTGAGGCTTTCAGTTTGATAAAAGAGTAACCTCACCAGTTAGTATCTGTCGCCTTTATAAATTTTCCAGGTTTGATTAGCCTAGTGGCGCCCTGGTATGGCAGATTTGATTTGGAAGGTTGTGTCGACCGTTATAATATGTTTGAGAGTATGGTTTTCAATTTCATTTATACATTGTATCTTGCTATTAATATAATATCCATTTCAGCTGGATCTCAGCAGCTACCATCAAATTTAAGATGGCTCAACAGCTGCTAAAAGAAATACTGATAACAAATTACAGGCAACAGATTGCCTACCAAATAATTTAGCTATTAGTAATTTTAACCAATACAAAAGAGTTTTAGGAAGTAATTATATGCTGGATAATTAATTTTTATTTTCGATTGGTGTGTTTTATAAAGTTATTCTAAATGAATGGAAGATTTGTTTTTCGTGTTTACTAACACAATTTAATTTTTCTTTAGAATTTTAACAATGATTTGTGTCTTTCTGTAATCAATTTCTTGAAACATCAAATTGAGCTTTATAGATTAAAACATTTAGATGTAGGATCATACTTGTGTAACATGTTCAACTGATAATAGACTTGGTGAAGACTGTAATCATTATGGGCATCTTTCATTCATATGTTTCTTTTTGAAACCTAAAACAGTTTACTACATGATTTTTATGAATATATATTTGCAGTTTATATGTGATTAGTTTTCAACCATAAATAATTTGCTTATTTTTATTGGCTCACTGTCATTGATTTCTCTGCTACTACATAGTTTTCTTTTAGGTGGGACAGCATATCATAATTTTAATTTTTAATTAACTGATGAATTTATCTTATATAAAATAAAAAGACATCCCCCCCCATATTATTTGCTTTTTTAAAATTATTAATTACGTTCATATCGGCTTTTTCAAACCAAATCGTGCAAACGCTTTTTGCGAGTGTTAAATAATAAATGAATACCCTCTGACCCATACAAGATATAGAATTTATGCAGCAATAACACTTGCAAAAAGCGTTTGCACAATTTGGTTTGAAAAAGCCGATATGAATGTGATTACAATTGTATACAGATGCTATAAAAAATAAATGCTGATTAATTATTAATTGTATTTATATTTCAATTATTACATGATTTTTTTCTTTGCTATAACATTAAATACTTATGATAAATATTAAATTTTTGGTTAAATTGATGTTTTTATAAAAGTAAAGTTTTTACATATAATTCTATAATTAAAAATCACTTCTTTTCTTGTCAAAAACTTTATTTGATGTATATATATATATCCACTTATTTCCAACGTTTCGACTATCTTTACTCTATAGTCATTTTCAAGGATTTGACTCCCTTCTCAAAAAACTTTCCCTTTTTACATTTTTTATCCAAAAAACCAATTGTTACAATAAAAAAACTTATTTCCTTTTTCTTTCTTATATATTTTTTTTAAAATGTTTTTTTTTTTTTTTTAATTGATAGGATGAAGGTATCCGACAGCGTATTGCGAGGACTTCACTTCCCTCAGAATCTGGAACTCGCACTAATATTCAACATTTGCAACCAACAAATTCATTTCCACCCATTATGTTTGTGGTGTTAGCTATTGTATTGGGTTTACTTGTAGGCAAATTCATCTTGTAAATTGCTTTATCCTTTTTTTTTTTGTCAAGATTTGCCAAACTGCCTGCTCCAGTTGCCGCCATCTCTTCCAAACAGTCCCCCAAAATCAACAGCAACCACAAGTTAAAAAGAAAAAAAAAGTCGTTAAAAATATTTTGCCTTAGGATGCCTGTTACAAAGAATTCATTTGTGTATACTAACACGACCTGCACTAACATAAACCCAAATAATTTTTCTTTAACACACCACAGCCATACTCTCTTTAAATGGCATGAGCTACCACATTGAGTGACTTATGTATAGCTTGTGTTGCTTTTTAAATCTTTTGTCAAAAAATTTGATCACTATAAGCAACATTATGTATTTTGTTTATTTGATTCCTAATTTTCAGTTTTAATACACCACTCCCCCATTCTTTCTCTTATGTAATATTTTATTTCAAATTTTCTTTTTAAAAATCTAAATCGAGCGTCATTGCCAAAATTGATTAAATCAGCTTATGTTTAGTTTGACTTTTATTCAAATTATTTGGGTATTAATAGTGGTGCAGATTTAAAGCAAATGCACTACATGTTATTTTTTTTTTCTGTTTATGGAAATTTGAATAAGAATAAACCATCTTATATTAAATAATAAAATGTTTGTTTCAGATGGGTTATTAAATATAAGAGATTATTATTATTAACTCATGTTAATAAGTTTTTTTTTTTTTAAAAAAAAAAAGTATACATATATATTTTTAGAATAGATGAAAGAAATGGCCTCAATGGAAGATTGTAATATTTTTTGTTGTTGTTTTGTTTGTTGTATAATCTGTTCGAAAAGAGGGAATGTTATAAAGTTTGTATAAGATATGTTCAGATAATTATATAGTTTAACATAAACTAATCTCATTAAAAATTTTGTAATTATGAATAAGCTAATGTTTTTTTTAGATTAAATCATGACCTGTATGAAAAGTATTTATTACATTCATTTTTTTTGTTTTTTTGCTAGTAATGTTTTTCAAGATGGACAGTAGGTGGGATTTAAAAAAAAAAAGACAGATATGTGCATGTTTAGATATATACATTGTATGTATGTGAGCATATACATGCACATCACACTGTAAATTACAAAATTTTTCTCCTTAAAAAGAAGGTAGTTACCTCGATAGATAAAACTTTATTTTTTATTTTTTCTAAGTTTAAAGTAAAATTTATACTTCTGTTTTTAAAATTGTAATGTTTTCTTAGAATAAGGGGTGGTATATAAAACTTTTTTTTATTTTTTTGTGTGAGCATAAATTTGTGTTTTATATATTGCTAAATGTTTGACTTTTTTTTTATTGTGTATATGATGTGTGCTTTTTGTCAAAAGAGCATGTAATTATTTTGAAATATATGTATTTAATTCAGCTTAAGTTTGACAGAGCTTTTTCTTTCTTTTTTTTTTTTTTTTACAATATATATTTCAGTTGCTCTTTATTATCATTATTATATATATATTATTGCAAAAATTGTAACTAAATTTTTTCATTTATCATATCTAATAATCAAAATATATTGATTATTAATGTTGCAATTTGTCTAGTCTTTGTATATATATATTTCTCAATTTTTTTAATTTTTTATGTTCTCCGACTAAGAAAGTTATTTCTAAAATAAAAGAAAAATATTTTAGTGTAATAAATATTTTATGATAATAACTCCACTTCTGAATAAGACCAGATTATTATTGAAATTAAGATTTTCTGGTCCAAAGTTTAGTAGATTTTTTTTTTTTTTTGCACTGTATACTGTAATTATTGTGTACAAAATGCCTTTTGTGTATGATATGTGTCCTTATATATATATATGAAAGAATGAGACAAATTATATTGATTTTTTTTTAATGTGTGATAAAGTGTGAGCCCCCGTCCCCCCATTCAACTGTTTGTTGGAAAAGAAAATGATAGGCAATAATATATATATAAAATTTCAACAACAGTTTTATTTTTTTGTAAGATATTGAAAAATAGTTAGGTTTATTATTATAATATTAATGGGGAAAAGTTAAAAAAAGCTTTTTAAAGAGGAGTTCACATCTTTCATCAATTACTATTATGGTTTATATGTTGCCAATAATAAACTTTTTGATCATAAATTTTTTTAATAATTGCATCTTAAAAAATAACAAAAAAAAAAAAAATGGCTACTACCAATATCTTTGTTCCTATTATTTTGCATGTATTAGTTAAATATAATCTTTTCATACTGCTCTATTGGTTTTATCAGGCTTTTCCTGTGGGCTTATTCCATTCCCTCCATCATTTTTAGTCTGACTTAATGTAGAATATTGAAGAAAAAAAAATTAAAATCATCTTGTTTCTAACTTGTAGTCATATGTATTTTGTTTTTAAAAATAAAACCAATTACTAAAAGTATGATAACACAAAAATTACATTTGCAACTGATTTTACAAAAAAGTAAAAAGCTATATTGTATGGAAGTTTTCTGCAGATCTCAATTTGAGAAACATTGTGGTGAAACTTGTAAGAAAATGTAGACAGATAAATTATGTAAAGTTATAAAGATGTGATCAATAAACTATTTTCAACTGTTTATTGAGGCTTAACTATTGTCAGTTTTCTTTGTAATATTTTTAAATTATTAAATATATCATGTATAACATGTATATTTGTATATATAGAGGATTGACATTCTTTTATTCATTATTCACAGTCAAAAATTTGCCGAATTCTATATAAGAAAAATTCCTTCTAGATTTTTTAATGATCGGATTAAAGAAAAAAAAAATTTTTTTTATAGTGCACAAAGTAATTTATACATAGACATTTTCTCTCATCATGAAAATGAATCTCAACTCACCTTATGGAATGAAACATTTTATTGTATTGTCAAACTATAGGTATTGAAGAGTATTTTTAATTATTCTATAATACCATTACCTAGTAAATTTCCTTCTGAACTTAAAAAATTGTTAAAAGAAAGCATAGTATATAGATTTAAATGTAAAATTAGATTATGTTAGAATTAAAAAATGATAAATTATATTATTTTCTATTAGAGAATACTTGAGTTCACAATTAACATTTACTTGATTAATTACCATCTAAAGCAGTGGCACATGTAACAAGTTTTTATCATTCAGATGTGAAACAAATTCAACAAAGAAATGTATTTTGAATTGATGAAATGAAGATAACTATTCAAGTTAAAAATCTCTTTTATTTAGATATAACTATCTATTTGATTCTTATTTAGAGAAAGCATTATAATTGCATATAGATATTTATAAGGAGTTTGTGATAAAATATTAAGGATTTTATAACATGGAAGGAATGACATCAAATGTCCAAATAGATTTAAATTTTGTAAATATTCAAGAAAAAATGCAATAAAAGAATATTATCCTGCTTAATAAAACGTTTTTAATAAAAAGGCAAGACTATATTGGAAGCAAAAACTGCCCTGTACTTTTAATGTTTAAAAGGGCAAAAAGTATTTTAAAATAACAAAAAGCAACTTAACTTTTCTTGTTAGTCATTATGCATATAGTACAAAAAATTAAAACTTTTAAAGAATTGAAAATTTTTGAACACCAAAAAGCATTGCCTATAGGTATTTGGAAGGTCTAGTAAACATTTGAATTATGAGACAATTTTTTATTGATTAATTGATAAATCATTTGCTTTTGAAAGTAGAAAAATATTGTTTAAAAGAAAATTTATAGTTTCAATTGTAGAGCTTTAATAGTTAATGATCTAATGATTATATTTTAGCTATTTCACATTATATCTAATGTTAAAACCCTCAACCAAGAGTGATTAATGTTTTAAAAATTATTATTTGCATTCGGACAATTAATAATGAAAAACTATGTAAGACTTTGAAGATCTTTAACTGTGTTAAATGTCTTGGCAAAGTCAACATTTTTTTTTTGTTGTACGGATGGGTAATATAAAAGTTTATATGCAGGAGATATTTGAAATTATAAATGTGAAAGAACAATGCTGATAATCAAGAGTTGATAGACTTTTCATTTTTCAGCATTCATAAATAAGCTGGCAAAAAAGTATCAGCTGCTAGCCATTAATGAGAAATTAACAATCTTTTACTTGTAAAAGGCTTTGCTGTTATTATTATTATTATTATTATTTTTAAGTAACAGACTACAGCAAAATTTTAAATTTGTGAGATAAAAAGTGTATCTTTTTGTTGCCAGAAAATTTTATCTTAAAAAATATATGTAAGGGAAAAAGTCAACATATGAAAAAAAAAAATTCAATAGTGAAAGAAGATTATTAATAATATCAACCAGATCTTTCTAATTAATACATGTTATCTTTTGAACAGTGGGTGTATTTTTAATTATGTTTGCTTTTATAAATTTTATATTTCTTAATGTATATAATTTTATTTTATTTTGTAGTATTTTTGATAAGTCACTAAATAAATTACAGTTATTAAAGATGTAATATATACAATATATAAACTTATTCATGGTTTAATTCAGTAAGTCTGAACATATTCCCATAATTCACAAATCAGATTTCTAAAGAATCATTTAAACAAATTTGTAAAGCAATATTTACTTTCCAAGCATTATCTAACCAATGAATTGGCATTATTGTGAGAGAATGGCTATTGTTTAAAAGTTTGATAAAATGATTCTTTAAATATGTCCGTGAATAAGCTTTATTTGATTTATGTTTTTTATGTTGCTTCAAATATTGCAAATACATAATAAATTCAGTATTACAGTTTTGTTGTGTTGCAGTTTGAATGAATTAAATACTGTTAATATTATTCCTATGGAAATTTGACCTCTTTTTTATGAATTCATACTCATGTTAATTTTCAGAAACAAATAACTTTCAACAGAGACATTTTATATATATTGGGAATATAAAATGAAAGCTGATTTCATAAACAAGAAACAATTTTGTTTTTACATTTTGAGAAGGAAGATGTAAATGTTCAAATTTTCAAAAAAATTATCATTTTGAAAAAATAAAATAATTAGTTTGTGAAACTCATATTTTTTCTATTTCAGGTATGTTCATTTATAGAGTCATTAGTTCAATATAAAGATGTATAACTAGATTTTATATTATTATTTAAAGTTTTTCTAATCAGAGATAACAGATTTTAAGATGTTGTTAGGTTACTAATTTGCTTTGAAAAAATCTTTAATATATCAATAAAAGAAAGATAAGTTTTATAATTGATAAAAGTATTTGAGTTTGATTGAAAAAATTCCAGAAAGATTTATAGCATGAAGTTGACATCTTTTTGGAAATGATTCTTAATATTAGCAAAAAGCAAACCATACTTATCTACTTAAAGAATTTCAACATTATATTATTGTACTATTTTTATTCTAAAAATAAAAATTAAATATTTTTTTGAATGATGAACTAATTATTGATAAACAGAGCAAAACTCTCCATACAGTATTGCCACCTGTGCTAAACAGAGTAATCAATGGATGCCAGAAGGCTTGTGCATAAAATCCCTATCCAATGCCTACTCATCCAATATCCCCAGACTAGTTTCTGGCTTGTGGCTTTCGTCAGTGAGGAGCTTTGGATCTGAGAGCACTGCATCTAGATCTTAGGATCTAATGCAACCCTCTAGCAAACACCTTTTATCTCTACTTAACTACAAAACTATGAGAATGAAATTGAAAACACAAAAAATATTTTCAATCTAAGCTCAATAGCTTATATAGTCATATGGGTCTGAACTCAGTTCAGCACCCATACATTTTGGTGTCTTTGCCTCTTTTACAACCATAGCCACCACTATCCTATTAGGCAGGATTGGTGTTAAACCATTAAGCATCACATGATCACATTTTCTATACTAGCACATTAATTGTTGATAAACAGAGCAAAACTCTCCATACAGTATTGCCACCTATGCTAAACAGAGTAATCAATGGATGCCAGAAGGCTTGTGCATAAAATCCCTATCCAATGCCTACTCATCCAATATCCCCAGACTAGTTTCTGGGCTTGTGGCCTTCGTCAGTGAGGAGCTTTGGATCTGAGAGCACTGCATCTAGATCTTAGGATCTAATGCAACCCTCTAGCAAATACCTTTTATCTCTACTTAACTACAAAACTATGAGAATGAGATTGAAAACACAAAAAATATTTTCAATCTAAGCTCAATAGCTTATATAGTCATATGGGTCTGAACTCAGTTCAGCACCCATACATTTTGGTGTCTTTGGCTCTTTTACAACCATAGCCACCACTATCCTATTAGGCAGGATTGGTGTTAAACCATTAAGCATCACATGATCACATTTCCTATACTAGCACATTAATTGTTGATAAACAGAGCAAAACTCTCCATACAGTATTGCCACCTGTGCTAAACAGAGTAATCAATGGATGACAGAAGGCTTGTGCATAAAATCCCTATCCAATGCCTACTCATCCAATATCCCCAGACTAGTTTCTGGCTTGTGATCATGTGATGAACTAATTATTTATCAAATCATTTTTAATGGTCTTACTATAGCAGGGGTGGGCAAACTTTTTTCGCTGAGGGCCACATTGTCTTTTGTAACACATCTAGCGGGCCGCAAGTAACATAAATAGAAGTATTATTTGAAAACAATTTTCATATAAATTTATTAATTATGTTTACACATATCACAAAAATATATAACAAAAAATATTTTAATTTCTTATTAATGAGATTTATGTAATTGTCTACAATTCTGCTCTAAACTATCATAATCCGGATTGAGTCTACTAGTACTTATTCGTAAAATTGAATTTGAGTCTGACAAAACAAACCTATTCTTTGATTTGTTTACATTTATGTAGGAGAATTTCTGTTCACAAATATATGTTGAAGCAAATAGTACAAACATTTTTTGGGCAAAGTTTTTCAAATTACAAAATTTTTGTGAATTGAGTGATGTATAAAAATCAGTGAGTCATATTCATAAAATATTTCATTCAGTGCATTATCTGATTGAAGATCTATCAATTCAAATTGCAAATCATTCAATGCTGGTAAATGGATAACATAAATTCACTTTCCAGTGATTTAAAATCAGCAAAACACCTTTAAAACTTCTCTTAAAACAGACAACTGCTTATCATATTTCTTTGAACAAATTTGATTGATAGTCTGTATCTGCAATATTGGAAAATGCACAAAATTTTGCTCATGGACGTGTTTGGCCAAAAGTTGTAATTTCACTTGGAAAGATTTAATTTCCACAAATAATTTATGTGCAAAACCATTTTTGCCTTGTAATTTAATGTTCAGTTCATTTCATTTATTGAAAATGTCAACTGCAAATGCAAAATCATATACCCATTCATTGTTTTTCATGTTAATGACAAATTCACAATTAATGTCTCATTTGAAAGAAAAGCAAAATTTCTTGTCTCAGATTCCATACCTTTTTCAGAACATTGCCAAGGCTTAATTAACATACATTATTATGATACAATCCATCTAAATAATCACTCCATTTCATCCAAGAAATTCCTGAACTGTCTATGCTTTAATCCTCTTGCTCTGATGATGTTTATAGTTAGCACTACTGGATCAATCACATGTTTAAAGTCCAATGAAGATTTTCATAAAGCTTTCTTGGTGAAATATACAATGCAATGATATTAAAGAATGATGTGGATGCTCTTTCACTTTTTCACCAAGAAGCTTTACGAGTCCAACTGCTTTTCCTTTTAATGAAGGTGCACCATCGGTTGTTATGCTTTCCAATTTATTCAATGTAATCCAGATTTATTCAGACAATTTTCAAGGCATTCATACAAATCTTTACCAGTTGTTGTAGCCATCAATTTTTCAAGTGAGAGCAACTCCTCAGTAATTGCAAAATTATGATCAATTCCTCTGATGAATATAAGCAGTTGTGTAGTATCTTTAATATCATTGCTCTCATCCAGTGCCAAAGAGTACCAATCAAATGATTTGCTAATCTTAACTAACTGTTTAACAAATTCTCTGAAATTGCATCTGTACGACATACTATAGTTCTTCTTGACAAAGATATTGCTTCAATTTTTGTTCTAACTTCTGGGCAGACAATGTCAACAGTGGCAAGTGTGCATTCTTTTAAAAATTCACATTCAGAAAATGATTTGTTACGTTTGACAATATTATACACAAGTACAAAACTAGCTTTCGTTGCACCAACTTATATGTCACTTTGTTTGACAAAAATATTTTGTTGCCAGTTTAAACTTTTTTAATAAATCATTTGCCTTTTGCTGTTTTTCATTTTTTGGTAAAGTACTTGCAAATGTACTGTGTTCACTTTGCAAATGCCTCTTCAAATTGTACTCCTTGAAAACAGCAATGCTCTCACGACATATTAAGCATACTGCTTTGTTTTCAACATTTGAGGAAAAATACTTCCATGTCCATTCATTACTAAAAACACAGCATTCATTGTCAATTTTGTTTTTTAACTGTAGTCATTTTTAAGAACAGATTTCAAAATTTGGAAATTAACAGCTGCATCCGAACTAGTGAAACAAATGTTATACTGACAAGTGCAATGATTTTAATCAAGACCATGAGATTTAGACTAAAGCAGCTGATCGAGTGAAGAGTTCCAGGATCTTAATTTGAACAATTATTTATTTTACACATATAATGAAAACAAGTTAAGTTGATAGCTTCTACTCAATGAATTCTTTTATTATTACAGCATTTATGAAGCTAGCGTAATGAATAAAGAAAATAATTGAGAATAAAAATAATAATTGATGTTCACATATATTTCTTCACTTTTAAATATGAAAATAATTTTTTAATCTTAGCATTATTAGTTTTTCAAATCAACCAAATTTAATATTCATTTAGTTAGTTTGAAGTTGTTTACAAGAACACCTGAGTTTGGTAATTATAAAATAAATTTAAAAAAAAAAGTTTCAACTAGTGATGCACGATTAATTTATTTTTTATCAGAAAAGGAAAATCTTTTAGAAACAGATGAGAGAAGTTGGATAAAAAAAATCTAACTTGTGTTGTCTGTGTGTTATTAATAACAAGTTCGATTCTTGAATGTTAAAATCTAGCATACCTATACATTTTAAATAGGTTTGCTATTCATATTTGATGACCTCGATGTACTGGATTGAATGAAAATAGCAAAAGAAGAACAAGAATAAAGACAATACATTTTCCTCAAATGTTTATATATTTTTATTTCAAAAGGCACTTGGGAAATGTGAATTGAGATTTTTATAGATTGTTAGATCTTTCTTTAATGGAAGTTAAAAATCTTGCATTTGTTATAAATTGATAAAATTTTTTAGCAAAAGTGCTTTTGTGTGTGAATTTTCCCTTTGGTAAATTAGATATGCATTAATTAACATCTTTAACAGAAGAAAAAATACATGTTCTAGAAATATCCCAAAAGCATTTATTTGTTTTATTGATTTATCTTATTTTAAATCACGTCATATATGCACTATGAATTACTTTGTGTTTAAATAAGTCTTAAAATTTTCTCTGGTTGTTTTCTCATTCTTGGTGTTCGCCTCGAGATGTCGCTATTTCTAGGTAAATTCCTAGAAATATACCGTTTCACCCAATAAAAGAGGAAATTTTCTACGTTATAAATGCAGAAAAGAGACCACGTTATGTTGCACGGAGGTGGTGGCGGCAACAGAAGCCAACACAAATGAGACTTTTTTCTATGATAAAACACAGAGTTCCTGCCGGCTGCCGGTTATGGCTTTTTTTCTATGCTAAAAGCAAAGAGAAAAAAATTCCTTGATTGGCTGCCATAGTAGTTGATTTTGTTGATCATTTTCTCATAATAGTAGAATATCTATTTTCTCTGTAGTTTCGTGTGAGTCGTTTTTTAAAATTTGACAAGACGTCTATTTTTTTAATGTGTTGTAACTTACTTTACTGTTGTAAGTTTAGTAAAAATGTCCTGAAGATTCCATTACGAATGGGTAGCCCTCAAAAATTTCTTTTAAGGGTTCGAAAAGGAAAAAATTTAAAGAATCACGCGAAAAGTACCATTTTCGCGAGAATTCATCCGTGACCAGTTACTTTTACTATATATATATATACGCACAAACAAAAACAACCCAGTGTCTAATTATTAGGAATTACTTGTCCAAAAAAGAAAATTAGTCGGGTATTATTTTTTGTTACATTTATTATTTCAAAATAAGATTAGTTTTTATATCTACACACTAACAAAAACAACCCAGTTCCTGCTTAATTACTGTCTTAAAAAAAAAAAAAAAAAAAAGAAAGCAAATTCAACGGGGCTTGTTTTTTTTCAATGGAGTATTTGAATTACGGTATTTTTTTATATATATACAAGATTTACCAAAAAAAAAAAAAGAAACCCACTTTTTGATTAATTACTGTCAAAAGAAACGCAAATTAGTCGGCTATCATTTTTAAATTTAGTATTTCAATAACGGTACCCTTTTTATATAGACAGAGTTAACAAAAACAACCCACTTTCTGATTCATTACTGTCCCCCCCAAAAAAAAGAAAACGGAAATTAGTCGGGTATCATTATTCAATTGAGTCTTTCAATGACGGTCCTTACTAATAGTAGTCGGGTATCAATTCTAAATTGTAGTATATAAATGACGTTACTTTTGATAGATTTAGAATTACATATTGCTTTTTAAATAAAAATAATTGATTTTTACTCTTGACCAAAAATACCGTAACTTTAAAAAAAGACACGTAAAGTCCAAAAAAAAAAAAAAAATGAGAAAAGCCCCGAAACTTTAAAGACACACAAACTAAAAAGCAATCTAAGATTAATAAACATTGACTGATTACAGCTTGCTTTTGAATCAAATGATTGACTTACTCTTGCAAAAAAAAATACCATAACTTTAAAAAGACACACATTAAGCCCCCCAAAAAAAATTAGAAAAAGCCCTGTAACTTTAAAGATACACACAGAAATTCAAAAACAAGATAAGATTAATAAACATTTACTTATTGCGTCTTGCTTGTTAATAAAAGTATTGATTTACTCTTGCAAAAAAAAAAAACAACAACGTAACTTTAAAAAGACACACGTAAAGTCCCAAAAAAAAAAAGTTAGAAAAACACCGTAACTTAAAGAAAAATACACACACACACAAACTAAAAAACAAGATAAGATTAAAAAACATTTACAAAAATGAAAAAACTAACATCATATAATAGTATTAGTAGAATATTTTATTACAAATCTAAGAAATCATCTTTTTAGATCAAATCGATCATTTAGGTCCGGCCCCGGAATCGTTATATGTATATGTTTTTGATTAGCATCAACGCCATCCTGTGGCGAACACCAAGGATGAGAAAACAATCTTTTTTCCCAATTTTAAATGAGAAAAAGCCAACTAATTAAGCAAACATTAATGACATTTTTTTTGTTATTACCAGACTAGTCTGTCATTAAAGATTTTGTTTTTATTATAGATAATTGATCATGCATTTCAATTCATAGTTTATGTTTGCAATTAAAAAAACCAGGTTTTTATAAACAATTTTTTAAAAATTAGTTTCATTGATTTGAAAATATATACATGCATCAAATATATTTTATTTTAAAGAAACATATATATATACGTCAGTTATTAACTGGAAGCTTTCACGGTATTATTTTTTATCTATATGTAAAATCTATGATAATATTTATAAATACATATTTTAACTTATGGGCAGGCTACACAAATTCACACCAGGGGCCGGATGTGGCCCACAAACCATAGTTTGCCCACTCCTGTACTATACTATAATGCAATTTGTTATATCTTCCACTCAATTTTTTATTTTTCCATATAAATCGATCATATCAGAAATTATAAATTCTCAAATGCGTTAAAGAGCACAGAAAAAATCCTGCCTTGATAAATTTTTTATTTATGGTCATATTTGATGTAGGACATGGCAAATCATTGGTGGTTGAAAGGTTAGCTGCTGCTTTACAAGCAGTTATCCCGAGTTAGCGGGTTTGCTTCCCAGCTGATGCCATGACACATGAGAAAAAATAAATCATCAGAAATTAAATTGATTTAAATGGCAATGCAATTTTTATTTTTAATACTGTGTCTTAATTCTTTATTTCTCTCTTGCATCTTGCTAAATGTATACCAAGTCCACTGTTATCAATGAATAAAAATGGAGATAGAATCTATAGCAGCAGCAATTTTCTGTATGAACATTTCTATGCAGATCATTAATAGTAATTTTTTTTTTTCAAAATCATTTAAATATTGTCACTCTTGGCGCTTCTTTATATTTAAATTTTACACTTGCTGAATTATACAAATTTTACATATAAACTAATTTGCATATTAAATGTTGCAAAGTTTGCATTTTTACATATAACTAATTTACATATTAAATGTTGCAAAGTTTAATCGTGTTAAATTATTCATCTACCAAGAAAGCCAAAGTTACCTTAAAAATACATCTAAATTCAATTTTTATGAATCTAAATATCCCTGGTTTGATGTCCATGCTATTCAGGTCAGAAACATTGAAGAAGAAATGAATATAATATCATTTGAGACGAGTTATTGAAAAATTTAATGTTTGATTAAAAAAAAAAAAGATATTTAATACTATGTGATGGAAATAATTCATCATAATTCACAAGTAAAATTCCAAATACTGTTTTAATAGTTTTTAAAATTTTGTTTAAGTATTTTTTCTTCTATAATTTCAGATGATAAATTACAGAAGTTGTATCTTAATTAATACTTTAGAACAAAAAAATTGCACTAATGGTAATTGTCTAGGATCAGGAAAAAAACAGCATTGCAGTAGAAAAAAGCGTTTCAAGAATCCAAAAATTATTCCATTTAGCCACGAAACAATATCACAAATTGTAAAAACAAAAATATGAAACTATCAGTGAAAGGCACTCCAGAAAAGTCAAAAATTAGAAGTTGAAAACATTTGAAGAGTGAAGTGTTTGACAGCAATCCAAGAAAATTTTAAAAGTGAGTTTCAAATGAATTTGACATTGCAAGAATAACTTAAGGAAGGATTATTAAAGAGTTGAAAGTTGAAGCATCATTTGTATAAAGGTTAAATAATGGTGACCCAGCTGAAGAGATGGATTTTGCAAGTAATACCTTAATAAATATTACTTGAATGATTTTCAAATCAAATTTTTAGGTATGATAGAGCTCTATTCAAACTGAATGTAGGTGTAAATAAATGCAATTGTATTGCTACAGCACAAAAAAACTTTAGCTTGTAGAACTATCAATAAACAGTTACTGTTATAGTTTGGGGAAGAATTTTCCTAATTGATATACTTGGAGATTATGTTTTTAGAAGAAATTATTGACCAGAAAATTACATAGAAGTGTTAAGTAGAAATTTTTTTGCCTGAATTGGGAAGTTTGAATAATATCAATTATTTTACTTAGATGTAAGATAATTTCATCTCACTATGATAGAAATGTTACAAAAATTTTTTTAATACTTTCGGATTTTTTTTTTTTAATTTGAAAAATAATTTCTCATAATACTAAGTAATACTGACTTACAAATTAATTTATAAATTCATTGTGTAATTGAACCATTTATTATTTGTCATTAACAGATTTATTTCAAACTTATATTAGTATTCCTCTTTTCAATTTCTTGTTTGATATTGAGAAAAATAAAAAAAATGTTGGAGGTGGGAGGGGGGGGACACAGTCAGTTGTAAGTTTTCTTTTGAAAATTGATTTCTCCTAGTAGTACCTAATATTGACTTACAAATTAATTCATGAATTAAATGTATAATTTCAAATAGCCTCTTGCTTGTAATTGACAAGATTGTTATGAATTTTTATTATTATTTGTCATTTTAAAATTCTTGTGTGGATTTGAAAAAGTGAAAAAGAATAGTTACTTGTGCCATCAATTTTTATGAAATCAACACTAAACGCCAAAATAAATGATTTATTTTTCATCTAAGAAACGTTTCCCCCATACAAATCACAATAAAACAAAACAATAATAAAAACAAACAGCAGGCTCTGAACTCCTTTCTTCGTATCATTTTCTTTTCTGCATCCTAACTACTGAGCCACATTTGATAAAGTGGTTTACATTTGACTTCAAAAAGATTGTGCCATAAAATATGTCTATGCAGGTTTCTTCATTGTCAATGACTTTGCCATAGAAATCATAGAAAAACAATTGTTTTAAACATAAAATTTGACTAATCAACAACTTCCTTGAATTCCAACAAACTACTAGCGTTCTGAGATGTCTAAATAAAGAACACAAGATTTATATTTTAACAAAGGAAAAGATATTTTAGCACTATAAACAACACAAGTTTTATTTTTAGTGTTTTTTTATTTATCAAAAACATTCTAATGATGTTTCTAAAAAAATATTTATTGCAAGGCACAAAAATGTTTCATTTTTATCTTTTGTTTTATTTAACTATTTACCCACCCATATTTGTAATATGTAAAATAAGCCAAATCTTAAATTTATTGATTTGTTATTCCAATATTGTTTCATGACAATGTAGTGTTTTAAAGAGTCAACTAAATATAAAATGGATGTACACGAGTTTGTCACTACCCAATATGTTTATTAGTTTACAAAACCACATGATTTAATGTCATGTTATTTTTTATAGTGTGGAGATAGTAGTCTTCAAAGATAAAGTTTATAAAAGTAAATCAAGAATTATAACAGAATTTAATAAATTGAAAAATAATCACTACTGCGTCAAGCGATGCTATTTCTGCTCAGGAGAAGGATATGAACATTTGATTTAACTTTATTAATTTATATGATGTGTGCTTTATTTAGTTGAAATATAATCATGCTAATAAAATGATATAGTAAAATAGCTTAACTCACCATGTATTAGTTTGTTTGCATGATTTTTACAAATATTTCAATATTTTACAAATACTTGATAAGATTTTGTTTTGCTTGACAAGATGTTAGTGTTTAAGCATTTCATATGATTCAAATGCTATGGTATAAATATATATTTTTTCATTTCTCTCAGCTGTTGAAATACAGTTTTGACCCAAAAATTAAAAGAAAATTGCAACATGATTTCCATTTTTTAGTTTTGGTTAAGATTAATTTCATTTTGTTAAATTGTCAAGCCATTTAAGTCTTAAATTCTAGTTATCTTGCTTTGGAGAGATTAATTCAATGCTTTTTTTTTTTTTTGGTAATTGATCGTATTCAAAATTTTTCAGCTATTTTTTTTGGCTTTTGTTGGTTTAAATTATTATTTTCTTTCTATGTTCTTGTAAAAATATTCACTCTTTTAGTACTGTGCTCATGTGTATTAAAATATTTTACTCTTTTTTTTTTACACTTTAATTTTCACTACCCTGCGTGTTTTAGAGTGTCTGATTTGGGATTGGGAAATCCCAGAATTGTTGCAGTTGTAGGGCTTGAACTTATGAATTCCTGAGCAATAAAGCCATTAGCATTTTTATTTTCATTTTCTCATTACTTAATGACAGTTTTTATTATAGTTATTGATAAATGCGTTACATCAATGACATAATTACATATGTAAAACCGTATTCCACCATTCATTTTAGGTTCATTTTTTTGCATTTATCAGCTCTTTTTTGTTCCTGGAACTAGTTTTATATAATTTTCCATTGGTTTTATTTTTTAAGTCATTTTTTATTTTTTTTTGCATTGATTGATGATAAAAGACAGTTATTTCCCCATATAGATAGTTTTTTTACTATAAAAAAAATACAAGACCTTAAAACAACTTACGATGTTCTTGTTTTTTTTTTTCTTTTGGACTAAATAAAAACTTGGAAACACTTATTCAGAAAATGCTTTACCATAGTTGGTTATCAGCATTCAATTTTTTTTATTGGAAACTTTTCTATCCTTACTCAGTTAATCATTATCTTGTTTTATATTATTATTGTTATAACATTATTAAATAAAAGATAATGAAACTGAAATCACTTGGTGAAATAAGAGCTGTAAGTAGCCATATTATGATTCATCATATCTTTTATGTCCAGAAGATGTAACTACACAATAGCATTATTTATAGAAGTGTGGATCTTAAATCATATTTTAAATTTAAGCATAAATCAAAGACAAAACAAATGTTATATAAAAAAAATTCCCAGCAAGTAATATTTTAAGATTTTCTTAAGATATATAAATTTTGTTATTTGTAAAATTAAAATCAAAATTGTTGCAAATATTAAAAAAATAATTTGAAATATTAAAGCTATTCACATTTTTCAAATAATAAATTGGAACATTTCATTACATTTTTCAAATAATAAATTGGAACATTTCATATTAAAAAAAATTTGGATTAACAGTTCAATTGTATTTTATATTTTTTTGAAAATAATAATACTCATTAAATAGTCTAAATATATTTTTTCCTTATATTAGTTCTTTTATATATAATATTTTTGTTCTCAGTCTAATAATACATGAATTGATATTCACTTTATGCAATGATGTATTTACATCGATATTATATACATGTATATTATACTCCTCTATGCACATGTAGCCATATAGTAACAATCAAATCTGCAGCCCAGCAAAGTTAATTATAAGAACTAGGAAATGACTATGCAACTTGTATGTGGGTGTGCAATATATAAAACATTATCCCAAAATACAAAGTCAACATCATTACAACTCCAGGGCAATTTTCATCTACAGTAAGTCTCACTAGGTCAGGGAGATGCAAGAGTAAATTAAACTCCGAAAACTATACATGCATTGTATTGCAATAAATAATACAAGATGCAGAAATAATGAATATATTAGCTTTATTAATGATAAAAAATTAGAAACATTTCACCATATAGGGGTGATGTATGACCCACATTTGGGTGAATTATGAAGGTTATTCACTTTGGAGTTTGAACTCAATTGACCATATTAACTACAAATTTGACCTTCATAATTTTTTAAAATTATTATGACAAGACTGAAAAATCATTACCTCAGTTTAAATAGCATTACTATTTTATAATTATAAATGTGCTTTCTAAAATCATTGATTTAACATCTGATACAATACATGTTTGTGACATGGACATTCTTTGTATTTCATGCAATCCAATGATGTGATGTGATGTGCCGTGACTTCTCCTTAAAGTCGGGAATCTCTCAGCAACTATGCCCAAAGAAACCTGTTATCCAATTCCCCTTCCATTTCCCACCCTAAGCTTTCCTATAATCTGCTCCATCCCATTTCCACTCATAATCTTTGTCAACTCTATGGCCTTTATATTTAAATCCCCCTTTTCCCAAACCCAGCATAAAAACCAATAACCCACTTTCTATATAATCACTTTGTTCATTTTATACTCCCATAACTTCATTATTTGTACCCTTTCTGCTTTCAAGCATTTACATATTCAATCAACAGATGCCTAATATTTTCTATATCCTTACACAATTTACAGACTAAATTACCCATATTTTTCCATTTACATGTATATTCTTTTGTTGATAAAGATTCCGTTTGAGCCTTAATCAATAAGCTACTTCCCCTATTATTATGATAAATTAACTCGCACCCAATGTTCCGTTTACTTCTATATATATTTAAACTCTTTTTACCCTCCATACTAGTTCTCCAACTCCCTATTTTTTATTAATGCTTCTATTCTTTTATTCCATTCCTTACCATTATAACACTCAACAATCCTAACACAATCATCCCACCTTTTATACAAGTATACTGATATAAATTCTTTATCCAAATTTTTTTTGCATACTGCATTACCTTTCTCATCCATCTTGTTACCCGCCTTTACTCATAACCCAATTAAACACTTTTGGCTATTCTTTTACTATCCATAAACTGCAACCTACCAAACATTTTCATTTTACTTTTCGCATCTCTCATATAAAAACTTGACCATCCCATTTTTCCTTGAATTGCCTCCTTTGCTGTCCACATCTCTGCATCTAATGCATGACTTCCTACTTCCCTTTGTACTTTCTCTAAATCTAAAACTTTTACTAACAATGCATCATTACCATATGTTAACCCTGCTACTGCAATTCCCATACAATTCTAGCTACATCATATTTATTATATGAAAATAGTTAATTTCTTTACCAAACATTTTCTTTGCTGCATTTACAAATTTTTTCTCCCATTCAAACAATTTTGCTGATTACATAAGATGATTCCCAAATACCTATATCTATCCACCACACTTAACTTTATGTTCCCCAGTGAAAATTCTACATCTCTTTCCCCACCCTTGCACATATCCTCAACATAATTTCCATATCTTTCTGCACACGAAAAGATATCCGCAAAAAAAGACCCGACAAACTATATACTCCCTTGCTACCTATTAATGGTATCTCTATCCCACTTCCTAGTCTTTCTATTGCTTTCTCCATTTCACTCAAATACAACAAAAACAAAATTTGTGACAGGGCATCCTTACCTTAATCCCACCCCATTTTTAAGTTTAACTGATTCTATATCCCCTAATTGGTAAGTATAATAATTATTTTCATATAATTTCTTAATAATATTTACTAAAGCTTCATCCATTCCCAAATTTGCTAACCTTACCCATAATCTATTTCTATTTATTCTATCGTATGCTTTCTCTATATAAAACTCATAGATAACGATCTACCTGAATTCCTACTCATCTCCATAAGTTGTGTAACTACAAACAAACTCCTATACGCCTATTTGACCTAAAACCTCCTTGCATTTCTCCCACTACATTATCCTCTTCCATCCATTTTACAACTCTTACAGCTACTATATATGAGAAAACTATAAAACTGATGTTACCGCTATCTGTCTATAATTATTTAACTTTTCTATGATCCTTTCCTTTAAATAATCTTATTCTTGTATTACTCCAACTACCCAGAAAACTGTGCCATCTTATTAAAACATGATAATTTTGCTTTTGCTCTATGCCCTAAATTCATTACCATTTCTGCTGCCCACCCATCTAAACCTCTTGCCTTTCCACTTTTCAATCTCTTCCCTGCCTCATTCAGTTCATTTTTTGTGAACCTAATATTCCCATTACTAAATGCTTTCATGTTTTCTATCACTAAGTCCATATCTAACATCTTTTCTATATCCATTACATATCTATTTAAGATTCTCTCTAACTCTTCTCTAGAGCTACACTCTATTCTCTCATCATCTATTAATACTATCTCTCCTCTACATTTCTCCTTTTAATGTGACTCCAAATTTTTTTACTCCCATCTCTTCCACTTTTATTAATATTCTCCAACAATTTACTGTTCAACTTCATCCTCTATAATTATCCATTTTAGCCAACTTCTTTTCTAAGTACTTTCCCCATTTAACATTAATATCGTTTTCACTCTTTGTTCTTAATAGCACTTATATTCTCTGCATGCTTTTTTCCTCTCTTTTACACTTTTACTAACTCATTTTTTATTATTTTTATTCTTCTACATATTTTCAACTAAAACCCTATTTGCCACTTTTTCTATTTCACACCAGTCTTTATACTCATCCCCAACCAACTGCTCCATGGCTTTTTCAACTTTTATCTTATACTCTTCCAACTTATTCTCATCATTCACTCTCCATCCACATCTTTCACTATTGTTTCTATCTTTATATCTATCCTCCATCACATTACTAACCATTTCTATTACAATAAAGTTATGATCACTATTACATACTCTCTTCATTATCAAACATCTTAATTTTCCATATTTTATTCATTCCCTCTTTCTCTACTAATACATAATCTATTGGGTGAAATATATTATTCCTAGACCATGTGTATTGTCCCTCATAAATATTTGATAAATTCCCAATTCTCAAATTTATTCTTTGACAAAATTCCTTCAAAAACTGACCATTCTTATTATCTACATCATCAATTTCTTCAATATGCTTATTCATATCCCCTATAACCATTATTCTCTCCCCCCTTTTTTTTAAAACTCTATATTCTTAACTAGGCACTCCTATATACTACTGTTCCACTCCATTACAGTTTGACTATCTCCTGTGGCTATATACACTACAGCCACCATCCATTCTTGTCTACCCAACCATATATCAAACCACAAATGCTCTTGACATTTAACAATATTTAAATATTTTTTCGATATAACACCTATACTACCACCCCTTTTTTCTTCTTATACCCTGCCATACCACCTCTTCCAAAATAGGTTTGTCTTTTAGATGAGTTTCCACTACTGCTAATACCTCAAGCTCTTCATTTTCAATTACTTTATTTAATTCCAGCCACTTTTCATGTTCAAAAACCCAATTTTAACAATTTATTCTTTCCTAACTACTCATAAATTCTTTCTTCTCCATTACGTTTATAACAAACTTTCTTACCATTAGTCTTACAGAATCATTCCCTCTCCACATCTACACTTATATCTAAATCAACCATCTTTTGCTTATTTTTTATATCCCATCCATTCTTCTTCCTTTTGATAATATTACAATTTAAAAGCCCACCCCCCTTTAAAAGTTTCCCAAATTATATTCTTTCAATATCAGACTCCCTAAAACTTCCCTTCCTTGTTTTTGTAAATGCAATCCATCTTTATTATATAAATCCCTCTTTCCAATAAACCAATCCCATGCATCCGCAAACACATTATTTCTCTCACACAATTTTTTCAATCTCATTTATAGAACATGCTCTATCTAACAAATGCCTCTTGTCAAATCTTGGTAATACTCCAACTACCCCTACTCTTCCTTTGATATCCCTCAAATTCCTAATCAATTCTACAAACTCATCCATTACTCTCTGATGGCTCTAAAAAATTATTAGTCCCTACCATAACATATGCATCTCCATTACCTTGCTTTCTTACTTTATCTGTGACATCCCTAATTTTAGCTCCAGGCAAACATTCTTACTTACCTGCTATTTTCCCTTGCAATTATATCCCCACATTCTCTTCTTAGTGAATCTCTTATCAATACTGTCTCATATTCTACTTTTCTACCATCTTCTGGACCTTCTCCATTACTTCCTTATCATTTCTACTCAGTAATTTCTTTATCTCCTCACACTTCATCTCTAACAATTTTAATTTTATTTCTACATCCTTCACTTCTTCCTCTATCTTACTTATTCTCTGGCTAACCATCTCCATTGCCTTACTACTTTCTCCACCTATATTTCCTGACACTACTAAAACCATACTCTGTCCTATCTTCCTTAACTACATTTGCTTCCTCTCCTCTGACTTTCTCTCTAGACTACCTACACTTAGAAACCACTTTCTCACCTTTTTAATCACATTTACACACTGACTACATAACCAGCAACCTGTTACATCCTTCCTATTCTTCAAACATTTCAAATGATACACCTCGCACACACTGTACACTCTACCAGCGCTCGTCTAATTCTTTTCTGCTGATTGTATATACATTGTGCAATACAAATGCAATCCATATTTTTATTTTTCAAGTCACCTATTCTATATTTGACTTTATAGTACCTCTCCTATTCTTCAAACACCCTTACACAGAAAAATAAAGATAAAAAAAAATATTGATCAAACTATAACCATAGTTTTCTGACGTTAGGCCTCCCAATGTCCTTTTTCTCAAAATAAATGTCTATTTTAAAATTTAAAAAACCTTCCATAACAAACTTAACTTACTTAACTAAAACAAATTAATTTTATTTACAACTTTCTTTTATAAATATCATTGTTAACACACATTCAATAAGAACATCTTCACCTAGATATATTTTTAATTAAGCTATATTGCACAGTCAAGTCCAGATTTGAAATATATAATTTAACCACCTCCATAAATGAACTTGATCATGGGATGATTCAAAGATTCAGATGTTTTCATAATCTAAGTACATATAAACATTATGTATAATAGATAGATCAGATACGGGGGAAAATCGAATACACTACAAAAATATATAAATAATTCACTAAGATATAGCCTAAGAAGAGATACCTAGTTACAGTATACCAGCCTTTGCTTGGACGTTCTATAGTTATGGGTATCTAGAGTAGGAAATATTCATCTGCTTCAATAAATACTGAAAAATAATTACAGCCTAGCAATTAAATATTAGTGGACATCTCTTATTAGATCTTAAGTAACTGATCTGTAAGTTAAAGATTCACGTCTAACATGAATGACATTTTCACATCAGAGAATTGATCATATAATAATTGAAATATCTAGATAGGCTCAGCCCTTTCAAAGATTAGTATGAGTATATGCACTCTTCATAATGTTGCAGATTTGTCATTTGGTATATGTAACTAGAAAACTAATTTACACAATGTAAATTTATTACCCCTAGCTGTGATTAAATGTACTTTTTTTAAAAACTTAAAATCTTATTATTGCTATTATATTATGAAAAAGATATAAATATTTCATATATATTATAATGTTTTTTTTCCTCATTCCCTTGTATTCATTTTATAGATTGTATTACTTGAATTTTATATTCACCCCTTTTTAGCCCTTCAAAGGAATAATGTGCCACATTTAAGCAATTTTTTTTTCTGTGCAATCTTGATAAATTAACATTACTGCAGGTATACTATTATAAAAAAAATTAGTCACATAAATCTGCTTGATTCTCTAGGCGCCATATTGAATTTTTTAAAAAACTGACCTGAGACACAATTTTCCCAATAACTTCAGTTTTAACAATGTTAGAGCAAAAAACTTTACATTGATAGAAACTAGAAAAACTAAGGAAAACAATAATAGAAAAACTAAGGAAAACAATAAGGCTAAGACAAATACTGATTACCATTTAAAAAATAAGGAAAAAAAAATTCAACATCTGACAATTATTACTCTATTTGTTCATAATTTCTAATTCATCATTAACTAAGTTTAAATTACATCTTCAGTGATAATTTCTTTGTATTCTTCACAAAATTATCTTTTAAACCATATATAATACTTCTTACCTGAGATAATCCATAGCTTCAGAATCTTCAAAAGTACTCACATAAGAATTCTTCATTTTTATCTTGAATCCCAAAAGTTGATAAATCTCAAAGGCATTTATAAGAAAAAGATTCATCCTAATAAAAGATACAAACAAATCATTTCCAGAAGATGGATATGCATTTATCGTCATAGCAACTGACTTCTTGTCTATCTAAAACAAGAAATTGTAGGCTACTGTCTGTATCACTGATAAAATGAGTTTCATCCCTTCATTTTGTATATTTTTGTGTATCAGTGATGTTTATATTCTTTGTGCACACCAGTGATGTTTATGTTTTTGCATACCAGTGATGCTATCTTGTTATATTTATTGTATCACATAGATATAATTTATTTGCATATAGTCCATTTTTTAGCTATAGACTTGAAAATAATGTGATGAAAGATGGCAAAACTAGTGACTCCACAGCATGAGTATCAAGGCGTAGGCAAGAATTTGATTCTTTGCCTGCATGTACAATTCCATGTGGTATATGCATAACCACTGTGGCTACTACTACACAAACATCATTTGAAATCTATTTATTGGTTTTAAGTGTTTATATTTTTACATGATACTATGCCTGTTAAATTTTGTGAATGCTTTATCAACTGCAATCTTTCTGTACATTTGATTATTAATTTTTAAAATTTACATTGCAGTGCTCTGTATGTAAATCGTTACTTGATATAAAATACATAAGAGTAAACACAAGCACACCATATAAACTTAATAAATTATTAGCCCTTTTGAGAATCATTTTTATAAAATAAATGTCTCAAACTTGGATTATAACACAAAATTACTGTACATATGCATTCATATAATGTATAACATGAGCATAAATAAATATAGAATTTATATACACACACACCAATACAAATTAATAAAAATTAAATAATTTTTCAAATAATTAAAAAAAATTAAAATATTCAAAACATTAAAACTATACATACAAGACCGATATTCTGCAATTACGTTTAGATTCCATGGAAGGCCGTGTTTGTGAATGATCAGCATATTTTCAATCCATTTTGTCGTAACTCATGAGGCTGATAAAAGTTTTCTGTCTTTATTGCTTCATGGAAATTAGAAAATTGATAAAATTAAATGCGCTTGTGAAAAAAATTCAAATTTCATTGGATTTTATTTTAAAGACACCATTAGAAAGCTATGTTCTAGATGTATCAAATGCCCATATTTTTGTTGATGTCATGCTTATTGTTTTTATGTCATTAAAAAAAAACATTTCGACCAATCAAATAAGAAGCATGGCAAAACTAGTTAATAAGCAGAAGCAGTTATTAAACGTCACCATACTGCTCAACAATACACACAAAATATATTAATAAATATGGAGCAAATTAAGAACTATCTAACACTAAAAAATGCAAATATAAGATAAAATTTTGGGATATAATTACTTTTACCATAAGTTACTGACATTTTTCCCATATCAAGAATTTATGATGGTAATTCAAAAATAATTGATCATGTGCTTTTCTAGAGAGTATTTTATTTTGGAATTCCTTTTAATATACTTTTTAGACAGCTAAATTTAACATCTTAATTGCAGAGCTTTTTTTTAAAAAATCATTTCTCAAAATAATTTGTGGAGCTTCTTAGTTTACAGAATAATTGATTATTAATTCAGTTCACAATTGGGAAAATTTACATTATAGCAGCAAATATTTATTACGCAATGTATTCCATGGCTCTTGGTAAAATTACAATGACCATATGACGTTCTACATTGCTAAGGTAGATATTTCTTAAAATAACTGGTTTTCTTGTAATGGTACAGACACTATGCTGGCCCACTCACCTAGGATGACAATTGAAGGAATCAGCAATTCTACTTTATTCTATGCATCTTCACTTCTGGTTTTTCCTGCAGAGCTTCCTTCAATGATTGATTTGAAGACCTCAAAAACACATTTTACTAAGTTTTTATGTTATAAAAGATTTTGTTTAAATGTTACATAATGCTTTTTTATATATAAAATCATATTTAGGATGACAATAAAAACTGTAATAGTATTACAATTAATAATGTAAAGAACTACTTATATAATATATTTACAAAAATAAAAACAATTCTCAGTAGTGCTGTTTATTAAAGTCAGTACTCTAGTGTCTTAGATGCTGCTGCATTAAGGACCATGTATCAGTTAAAGTTTTTTCATTTCTTTGAGTGATTCTAATTTAATCCAGAAAACATTTTCTTTCCTAGAATCATATAAAAAATGCATCTGGTACACCAAAATGCATATAGAATAAATACCAAAGCTCCAGTTTCAGAGAATACTTTTGAAAATGATTTAGTGTTTTAACATTGCAATTAAGTGTTTGAAATAGTCTTGGAATTGGTAAACATTTCGACTTTCAAAAAATAAGTAAAATTGAGTTTGTGTCTGTGGCAGAGCCCACATCGAAAATCAACATTTGCACAGAATCTTTTATACTTGTAAAATTGTAGTATTGACAATGAATGTATAATTAATTTTAATAAAAAAAAATCATAATGTTTAAATTTTCAAATTAACTGATTTTTTATATTTAGCATAGACTTCACTATATTATTTGAAGAAGTGTATAATAAAATATAAACATTCAAATAGTGGTATGTGTCTTCATGCAGATGAAAATTTAAGTTATCAATGGAAAGCAGTAAGGAGCAATTTTAATGAACCAGTCATAGGTGGTGCTTTGTCTGTTGGAATAATCTTAAAATATGATTTCCAAATTTGTAAAAGATTTTGCACATGAAAATAGGTTTATAGTTTTGTAAATTAGAAAGCCATTGAATGAAGACAAAACATTTTGTAATAAAGGTTTTTATAATAACGGTTTCCAGAATATTTTTTAATTAAAAGTTTTAGGAATTTCACTGATTAAAATTAATAAAATTTGTTTTTTTGCCGATAATGACATTTAATCAGGTTATCTAATCTTTACTAAAATGTATCCCCCCCCCCCACAATCAATTCATTTTTCTGAATACGTGTTTGTTTATGCTTCAATAATTACTCATGAGTAGTTTTGTACAGGTTTTTACCAAATTAAAACTTACTGTAAAGATAATAAAATTGACACAAAAAATATTCTAATAAAATTAAATAAAAGTTTTTAGTTTGTCTTGCATTGGTGGTCGAGAGGTCAGCGCGACTGCCTTGCACTTGCAGGCAGTTGCCCGGGTTACGGGTTCGCATCCCGGCCGATGCTATGACACTTAAAAAAAAAAAAAAGTTTTTAGTTTAAAATGAAACAAAAGAGAATATTTTTCTTTTAGTAAAACATAAATCTTTTAATCTGTGTTCTAAAACATTAACCCAAAAGAAAAATTAGCTAAATATTTATATATCTAAATAAAATATAACTACTTTTTTTAAAGAAAAAAACAGACATGATTAATTATTACCTATTGTTTATTAAATATATATATATTATAATGGTCAAAATGTACAACTCGCATGAATATCACATAAGGGTAGTGCATGTGATCACATTCCGACACCACGTGATCAAATACTTTATTTTTATAGCCTGATAAATCAGCTAGATGCAAGATACTTCTATTTTAATTAACCTTATTGATTGCAATAATGACAAATGCTTAAAAATAATGAGACATTACAATTTATTTATGTATATAAATTATTACAACACAAATGATAATTGACAACTATCCTTGGGAAACAGTCTATTAGTCCTTTTTACCTGAGATTAAAGTTAAAATAATATTTTTTTCAATTGCCTTATTTAGTTTGAATACAAATTAATATGGTTAGATATTTATTGATTATTTTTATGCACAGACAATATATGGCACAATACATTTTAATTGTTTTGGACAGATATAAATTCGCTGCATAGACCAATTATTAATATTTATTAATACAATGGATCACTATACAGTTTTAAGGCTTAATAAACTTACAGTTTGATAATATGCTAATTTTTTTAAAACTATTATTAAGAGACTCCAACTAACACATACTTTCAGGCTGTAATGCAAGTAAATAACTAATTACCTAAATAGAAGTAAGAGGTAGGAAACAACATCTGTGTTACACTCATTTATGAACTTATATAAAAATGAAGCATATATACGATAAGAATGTGCATATACTGCATATTACTGCTCAAAATAAGAGTGCTAAGTGGATTGACTGAGTGGCTCAAATGGTATCTCACTGAAAATATATAAATGAAGTATGAGTAAGTTAATGAATGTGAGTGACAAGCAAACGGTATCACAATGAAAAAATATAAATGAAGCATGTGCTATATGGTAGGAATGTGCATTTACTGCATGCTACTGCTCAAAGGAGAGTGATGAGTGGAGTAACTGCAGATGCAAATGGCATCACACAGAAAAAATATACAAAAATGATATATGGTAAGAATGTACATCTATAGCATACTATTGCTCAAAGGAAGGTGCTAAAAGAAATGACTGGCAGAGGCAAATGGTATCAGACTCAGTTATGAATAAACAAAAGAACTGAGCACTATATATAGACAAAACAGCTGAAAATAAAAGTATATCAGCTCAAGTGAATTTAATAAACTAAATTATCCCTTCTATGCTTATTTATTCCCAAATCTGGAGGGTATTTTGCTTAAAACTTAACTATTAAAAAGTCAATCTTGCTTACTTTAATCTGTTTATGCAGCCTGTTTTATACTATTCAAAAGTCATTAATCTGCACTATTCATGTTAATGATTAAACTTATTTTTACAATTTAAGACTAGTTAAAATGACAACCATTACTCTGCTTTTAAAATACTAAGTTTGAAGAGCATGGTGAATGTTTGCAATAATAAGCTAATTTATAAAAAAAATTTTTTTTTTAGATTTCATGATGACTGAACTGTGGCATGTCTAATAAAAAATAACAATCTCATGCCATACTAATTTATAAACAGATTGTAAAATTAATCATAATTTATAAAATATTTTCAGTATAAATTCAATGTAGGAAATAAACACCCAATATTAGTAATGGACAATTACACATTATCCTTTTCCTCACTAAGAGTTCAAGTTCTGAATTCAGGTATGGGTAGACTTAGCAGACTCAATTTGTACAAAGTTATGTCTGGTGAAGCTTCTATTATATTGCTCTTGTTGGCTGCAATAGTCTTAAAATGCAGTTATTTTCTTATTCAATGAGCAGCATCAGACTGTATTTTCCTTGTTGATTGATGGCTGGTTTTTTCCCAAAACAACAGCCATTGTTGAAGTTTAGTCAGCATGTAATTCACATATACTGGACACGATGCTTCTTAAGGTGATTCTACATTATTTGACAGCTCCATACTTCATGAACTTTCGGCCTGACTGCCAGTTGGGCCAGAATAGAGCAGATGATGGCTTCTCTACTCTGTCATTATATTTTAATAAAAATCACAATAATAAGCACAATCACATTATAATAAAGAAGAATAAGCAATAATAATCCAACCATAATTTACTACGTTATGAACCAAATCAATTTTCAGCATGAGTCATTTACATCATTTATCTTTTGGTGGTAGATAAATCCTATTTGTCTAATTACAGCCTTTATAAAATGTTAACTTTGAAAGGGTTTATACCAAAATAACAGTTTGATTAAATTATGTCAGATATTTGTCTCTTTAATTAGTTTATCTAGAATTTAATTACATTTTATGCAATATCATTTCCATTCACCTAACAACTAAAGTTAGGTGAGTGGAAATGATATTGTATAAAATGTAATTAACCTTTTAACTGCTAATTATATTATTGGTTGTATGAGGTAAAAATCAAATCTTTTAATTGGCCAACTCACAAACTGAAGACAAAGCCTATTGTTAAAACATATTCGCCTATAATATTAAATTCAACTCAGATACGTTTATAAAAAGTATATTACTAATTTTTCAGGTTATGAAGAGAACGAAAGTTCTTTCAAAAATAAATTGCTATTTATTTATTCTAAAATATTCAATTTCGGCAACATAAAAGCTATAATATAAACAAAAAGGTCGACTTTTACATTATAGAAAAGTAAATATTTTTTTTAAATATTTCTTTAATATTTTTACTAAAATCTTCAATATTTTTCGAAAATAATTTTGTTTTTTTTGTATATTTTTTAAAAAACTAGTTTAATTTCTGAAATTATATTTTTTTAATACTTAAAATTAAATTCGAAATGAAAACCTCAGCGTTTTTCTTTAATTTCTTTGATCAGGCGGTTTCTTTGTTCTTTCCAGCCAATCAGAATGTCTTTTTCAGCTGAGAGCTCACTAACAACCAATTATAAACGATGTTCTTTCTTTGTTTAGGTTTAAATGTGTTTTTTTATTTTTTACTTGTAAAATAAATCGGAAGAGGGCACCATTTTACAGAACTTTTAAAAACCTATTCAAAACCTATCAAACGAATTTTTTAGCATAAGAACTGGCAGAGTTAGAGTGATGTCAGATGTCTACGAGGAGCCTCGTAGGAGGCGAGAAAAGGGTTAAATTCTAAATAAATTATTTTGTTTTCAATTACTTTAAAAATAAATTTAGAATTAATAATGCCATATACATTTATCTGTGCATATATATATATATATATCATTTGTACTTATTAAAATAGTTGAAAATATTTTAAAAATTCCTTTCAATTTTTCAACTTATTTACATGAAGCATATATAAATATTGCTTTAATGAGCATTAAAAGCATGAAGATGAACTAGTCAATAAATCAAAATTACCCCAGTTTATTTTTCCAAAAAGGTCAATTTTATAAAGATTATTTAAGTGTTGGCTACTCTGATAAATTTGTTAAAAGTAATTTATTTAATAGTAATAATATTTGTAATGTAAAGGATAAAGAAAAATATTTTATTTCTTTGCCATTTAAATTGCCTTCTTATAGAATTGTATCTAAAAATAGTAATTTGTTTGGAAATGAGAAAATTGTTGGGAACGGGGGTATTACTTTGAATAAATTATTAAATAATGTAAGAAGGTATATATATAGGTTACAGTAGTTTGAACTTAAATGAAAATAAATAAACATAAAAGTAGGATTAGAAATAAATATATTAGTTGTGCTTTATATATCCATGAAAAAGATACAGACCATACTTAATTTTGATGCTAAGGTCTTCTTTAAGAGAAATGAAATAAAAATTAAAGAATCTTTATTATTAAAAAATTATAATTGTGAAGCAATTAACTTATTTAAAAGTTCTTTTAATATTAAGGATGTGTGGGAGATAAGTGGAATTGTGGGTAATGTTTAGTTTAAATATATTTGTAGTTCTTTATACTTGAGGTCTGCTAGTAGCAGTGAAACCATTGGTTGTGTTATAAAGTTTATTTTTTGGCTAGTTTCATTGAGTTGTTAATTTAAGTAATTTTGATTTATATACTAAGTAAATCAAATTTGTTATATTTAAATGTAATCTATATGGTCCACCCATGCAACAAAAGTTTTAGTTAATTGCTTAAAAATGAAATAAATATATATATGTAGACATATTTCAATATTAGTATAAGTATGTAAATTGTATATATTATAAACCAGAACAATTGCTATATTTTGTTCCAACTCCTCCTTTCTTCTTAATGCTTATATTGTTTATGATGCAGTATTTACTGTACTCTATAATGTCCTGAAGTATACTGTACTTTTCCTACATGTTTTATTATGTAGATAGAATGCAAATACAAATTAACATAGTATAAACAAAATTAATATATATATGCACCTGGGTCTCATTTTATGTGGTAGATAGGTTCCACAGAAAACCCACATTAAAAAAAATCGCACAAAAATAGACTTAACTTACTTTGAAAATGGGGGATAGAGTCTGTCATTTTCAGAATTCGCATAAAAGCAAAGCAACAAAGAAAAATTACTTTAAAATTCACATTAAAAAAATAAGCAAATAAAGTATGACTAATAAAAAATTTCACATATTTGAAAAAAATTAATACAAGACAAACTTTTTTAAATTTTTTTTATTAACTACAATATTTAATTTTACATTTTTCATACGTATTTTAATCATTATCGCTAGCATTCATTTATAAACTGGAAAGAAATCGGATTCGATGTGATATGATGTATTATAGCTTCTCCTTAAACGAAGTCAAGAATCTCTCAGCAATTATGCACAGAGAAACCTGTTAGCCACTTTATTTTTATTCGTGATGTGATGTCCAACTAGTGCCACTTTCAGTCTTATGTTGTGTTAATGGTTTTCTGTTTCTATATTAAAAAAAATGAGATCGAAATCAAAACAAAAAGATTATACATTATCATTAGAAAGATTATTTTCAGTTTATGAAATCTTCATTTTTTATTTTAAAAATCTAAAAGATTATTTATTTCTTTTATATATAACAAAATATATGTTTTAAAAGTTTAATTTTTTTGAATATTTATTGCGATATTTTTATATGTAAGTATAAATCTATTATTATTATTTATTCATTAGTATAAATAGGTTATTTACATAGAAGCTAAAATTGTAAATACAGCTTCAGGCCATATTCACATTAGCTGCTAATATAACATTATATTTTTGAAGAAAAAAAAAGTATTTCAAGTGAAAATAAGTTATTAATAATTTAAATTTCTTGATATTAAATACAGTGAAATATGAAAGATATTAAGAAGAAACATGAATCGCATAACTTCAAAATCACATTAAAATAATCGCATAAAACGAGACCCAGGTGTACAGTAAAATCACAAAGTATGCTATATCAAATTACATGACTTCAGTTATATGCTATTCAATAAAAGATATAAACAAAAAAAGACATTAAAATTTGTAAATTTAATACATTTTATGATGCCTGAACATTTTTTTTTGTTTCTGAATTCCATACCTGATGATATTAAAAAAAATGTAAGTATATTTTACAATACATGTTAAAGTGCCATATGATCATATTTATTAATATTTCTTTGAGTTCTTATCTTTTCTGAATTTGATGTGTAGTATTTTGCATAATAAATTATTTTTTTAGCATTATGCCAAAAGTTTTATAAAATTGTAAAACTAAAACTTGATACATTAAAAATATCAAACATTTAGAAAGATCCTAATTTTTTGATAAAACAACTTGTGTTTCTACAAGAGAAATAAGTTATTGAAAAAAATATCCAGAGCATACTTAAAAGCATAAAAATTGGTCATTTTGCTGTTTATTTAAAAAATAAGAATATGGTAGTTACTTTCTTATTCTTATGATTTCAATATATGAATGAGTGAACATGTAACTCAATAAAATACTTAAATAAATCACACAATATGAAATATCCGTTTAACTTATTAAAGTACTAGTCTGATAGCCAGGCATGGCCACTTGTTGGCATTGTTTATGTGCAAAAACACATGCATTTACACAGCCAGACTTATGGCTAATACTACAGTCGCTTGATGGTGTTGCACAGAAATATTACAGCTTGTTTTGTGCTTCAAAATACTTTATGTGAATTTACACAATTTACAGTTGGCTACCATATCTGACAGTGGCTGGATTTCAAGTAAACACAACTTTTACAATCTCTATAGCAGAGTAATTTTATTTCTACTTAAATCACACAGTCTGTCTCACTAAGAATTGTCACACTGTCCCCACCCTTCTCTACACAACTTGGAATGTGCAAAACATAGGCAAAGAGTAGGGCCGAACCTAATTTGTCCAAGCTCACATGAAAACTCATGTTTTTGCGAGAAAATATACAAGACATAAAATGGAACATTGTGGCAAGCAGTTTTTCAAATTTTTCCAGTTGCTGACAACAGAAGCAGGGTGCATGATGGTGGTTATGTTGCCAGACTTACAGCTAATACAACAATTTCAGTTGTATTAGCCATTGCAAGCTGCTTGATGGTGTTGTGCAGAAATATTACAGCCTATTTTGTGCTTTGTGACACTTTATGCAAATTTGCACAATCCACAGTTGGCTACCATATTATTTCTGAGGGTGGCTGGATTTCAAGTGGCCACAAGTTTTGAAATCTCCATAGCAGAGTAATTTCATTTCTACTTAAATCACACAGTCTGACTGATTCACTAAGAATTTTCGGTACACCATAGTGTGGCAAGTACATGAAACTCTACTTGTGCAAAACAACCTCACAATTCTAATGTCAGTCACACTCCTGCAATTGAAGGTATTCAATTCGGACATGTTTCTAAAACAAAAGATTGTGATTCTATGACATAAATCAATAATAATAAAAAAAAGAAAACGAAAGTTGAAAAAGTCAAAAGTTTGGGTCTTATTTTATTGGGGGGGGGGGGTTGAAAAAGAGATTGTTGTCACTGAGACAAAAGTTATTTTTGGTTTGTTTTTATTAAAAAAAAGATAGAACAAGATTAAAAAAAAATGGTAATACAAATAAAATGTAATAAAAATTGGTTTTAAAAATAAAAGTTTTACTGTATTAGTGGTAAAGATGTGTTTGTGTATTGTTTTTGTTATTGTAATTTGTTAATAGATAGAAAAAAACTGTTTCCAAAACAAAAAGTTGTGATTCTATGACATAAATCAATAAAAAAAGAAAAAGAAAACTAAAGTTGATAAAGTCAAAAGTTTTGGTGTTATTTATTTTGGGGGTTGGAGCCATCGTGCAGACATATTCTCACTTTTGTGGCACTATTCTTCAAAGATATGAGCTTGGCCATCGTGCATGCATACTCTCTTGTGCAAATATGACAAAGCCACCCAAGAGCATCTTAAGTGACCAAAGTCCTGCATGCGATTGTAAATTATAATGTAATACTACCTTTATTATTATTGATTTATTTATAAACCTGCAATGCTCTTGGTCAGCTGTAATCGCATGTTGTTCAGCACCCATTCTATTTAATTCTTTAGGTCAGACTCTGTAATTACAGCTTCTTTTAGGCTGAACCATCTTATTCCCAATTGTTTGAGGTGATTTCCCAAATCTATGTGAAATGTGATGAGGCATGCCCTTAAAATCACATATCATCAACTATTCTTATATATATATATATATATAAAACACCAAAACTGTCTAACACTATACTAGCAAAAATAAAAATGCAAAACCATAAAACAATACAATACTAGATTAAATTTTAAAATTTTTACCAAAATCCTTACACAACCATGGTTTCATCTACTACAAATAGACCTTCTCAAGTGAAAATCAATCTAAAGGAAAACATATATATATATATATATATATATATAAACAAACCTTCCCATAATTCACTACAAATTCCACCTTCCCTTAATATCAAAAGAAGTCTTCATAAGATTGATAGCCTCAGAATCAAGGAGTTTTATCATCAAAGTCTCCTTTATTCTTCTTTTTAACTCATTCTTTTCATAAAAAATAACCGAAGCATTGTTAAACAATATTCTATGACCTGTATTCAATTCATGAATATATAAAGCTGAGTTAAGATACCTATGTTTAACCCTACTTATATGAACCTTAACCCTTTCATTAAGGCTAAATTTACTCTGACCTACATAAAATTTACCACAACTACATGGAATTTTATAAACAATACCAGGAATAGACCTACTATCAATAGACTGCTTTGAACCATTAAGTAATGAATTCAAATCAGAACCTTTCCTCCATGCAACCTTCATTCCACCTAACAAATGACTATTCCTATAAACCAAATTATAAATTGATGCTTTAAATGGTAAAGACATATAATCATCATCCTTACCAACAAAATTCTTATCATCCAAATCACGACTATAAACATTATTATTAAATACCACTTTTTTAATAAAATCATGATTATAACCCAATTCTACATATTCAGCAGCAAATTGACTTCTTTGAATATCAGCGTCATGATTCAAAGTATTAAGTTTACAATTGAGGGGGGTGGTTTTGATTTTGTAAAATTAAAGTTTTTAGGTTTAAATGTTGAGAAGGTTAATGATGTTTTGTTTTGTAGTCATTTTATAAAACCTAAAAATTTGAGAAATATGATTAGGCCTGATAGTTATCAGCCTTTTATACATAAAAAAATGTCTTTGTTGAATTTTTGTTGTCGGAATAGAAGGCTTAATAATTTTAATAATGATGCTGATATTCAAAGAAGTCAATTTGCTGCTGAATATGTAGAATTGGGTTATAATCATGATTTTATTAAAAAAGTGGTATTTAATAATAATGTTTATAGTCGTGATTTGGATGATAAGAATTTTGTTGGTAAGGATGATGATTATATGTCTTTACCATTTAAAGCATCAATTTATAATTTGGTTTATAGGAATAGTCATTTGTTAGGTGGAATGAAGGTTGCATGGAGGAAAGGTTCTGATTTGAATTCATTACTTAATGGTTCAAAGCAGTCTATTGATAGTAGGTCTATTCCTGGTATTGTTTATAAAATTCCATGTAGTTGTGGTAAATTTTATGTAGGTCAGAGTAAATTTAGCCTTAATGAAAGGGTTAAGGTTCATATAAGTAGGGTTAAACATAGGTATCTTAACTCAGCTTTATATATTCATGAATTGAATACAGGTCATAGAATATTGTGCTTCCGATATTGTAGGACCTGCTATTTTTTTTTTATGAAAAGAATGAGTTAAAAAGAAGAATAAAGGAGACTTTGATGATAAAACTCCTTGATTCTGAGGCTATCAATCTTATGAAGACTTCTTTTGATATTAAGGGAAGGTGGAATTTGTAGTGAATTATGGGAAGGTTTGTTTGTATATATATATATGTTTTCCTTTAGATTGATTTTCACTTGAGAAGGTCTATTTGTAGTAGATGAAACCATGGTTGTGTAAGGATTTTGGTAAAAATTTTAAAATTTAATCTAGTATTGTATTGTTTTATGGTTTTGCGTATATATATATATATATATATAATAAAATCTGTATATGTAAATTCATGATATTTTAAATGAGGAGTAAGCTATCATTTATTATTGATTATCTAATTAATTTATTCCATGACCTTCACATATTAACCGACCAACTAATTTTTCATTTATATATTAACTGCACAAACTAAAATTTATCTATTAATCGAACAAGTTATGTATTAAACCAAATTTTTATTCACTCATGTAACTTCTAAATGACCTAATTAATTAATCCAGATGCATGATTGCAAATCAAACCCTCAGCAAACTTGTAAGAAGAATTGTATAGACATTCTACATATATCTTTTGTTTTATTTACAATCCTTAAATTACCATCGTTAATCATTTAATAAATTTATATTATATCATTTCTCTGTATTGTAGTATTTGTCATTCATTTCCCAAATCTCTAGTATTAAATATTTGATTGAGTTATATTGTTCCCTAATTGAATGAGATTTTATTTAGTATTATTAATTAAACTCCCTTTTGTTTAATGTTGCCTTGAATATTATTATTACAACTCTGATTATTAAGTAATATTAAGCAATAGTCTGTACCGTTCTTTAATTGTTCTATACTGTAGAAATCATTAGTTATTACCAGAATATATTGATTTCCAAGTCTCTGTGCTCACTCTGTTCTCATTTCTGGGATTGGAGTTGATGGAAACTTGTATCCTCAAAAGTGTTGCTTGTATAGTCATAGATCTTGAAGCACAGGCAAATAGGTTAATGTTTAGTATTGTTCCAAACTTATGTATCTTGCACATGCTAGAGTGATATACTTTTGCTTGGATTCTAGGTCTTGTTGAACGAACACACGATTTTGACCGGTACAATATGCTACTACTAGTCTTGAGAAATTATAATGAGCTACCAGTGAATAGAAATGTCTATTATATGAAGGAAGGATTCCATACAAATATATTGCTAGATTGTTTTACTGTTGTGGAGATATTTATTCACTAGTGTGGTTCTTCTGTATACAGAAATGAATAGGTTAAATACTCTACTGTCATACCTACTGGGCAGTAAAATCAATTGCATTCTTTATGTTCCACTTTCGTGAGACTGTAATGTTCACATAACTTATGGATATTATCAATCAGTATTATTCTTAAACTGGCTGGGACCCATATCTTTCAGGAGACATTTTGTTTTTCAATATTAAGCATGAGGATATTATTTTTATTTATCTGTTTGTAATTAATTGATGATTTTAAACAATTCGTGATGGCAGGAAATTCATTTTTCATATAAAGTAAAACAGAATGTTAATATTTATTATTAGTTTAAAATTGATTTTTTTTTGAGATAATCTTCAATAGAATTTTTGATATTCATGTTGATAACAATAATGTTTCTGTTTCTCTCTCTTCAGATTATGTCTCAAAACATCCATTACCATATTATCTGAACCGGAACAATATTGAACCTTTTAATTAAAAAACTTCATAGAGAAAGCCAATATGAAGAGTATAGATTCTAATAAAGATATAAAACTAGACAATAAATTTAGTAAATTTGATGAAGTATGAGAAAATATGTGTATCTAGGCAGTTTAGAGTTTTCATTTTTGAATATGATGGAAATTAAGGATAAAATTACAGTGGCATACAATCACCTTTATAGAACTGCTAAAGATTGGTAATATTCCTTATTTAATTGATCTAGTGCCTTTAGATATTTCCAGTATATGATTTTACAAAATGGGGGGAAAAAAAAATCCATACATTAACATGCATCGCACGCTAACATGCATCGCAAAAAAATTACCATACCGGTTAACAGAAAAATTATACCCATTTTTTTTTACTACCATTATCAAAATTGAAAACTTTAATTGCTTTACCTTATATGAAGGACAGATTATTTATGTAGTAAGGTATAATGTACCCAAAATATTGCAAAAATTGTGATATCAGCTGATAGGCATATAATAGAACTAATAACTGATCCTTAGAACCATAGATATAGATGATTCCTAAAACCTCAAAAATTGAAAGAACAAAATAATGGTGTTCATGGAACTCATGTGTAATTTAAGAACTAGAGATCACCTACTCGCCCTGGCTAAACTGTTCTCTGATATTTGGGAGCAGATGGCTCTAAATCATATACCAAATATTGCTACAAAAATCGTGTCCAAACTTTAGAGGTGGATGCTGAAGCCATGTCTTGCTGTGCTGGCCTAAATGCATCGCTGCATCTGACATATTTGCGGGAATCAGTGGGTCCTTTACATTTGCAGATTCATGTCTGCAAGGGATTACAACACTCCCACAATGCAAATAGTGATGTGATGTATCCGACAAATCTTATCCCTAATCATCCAATAGCCAAAGTGTCATAAATAAATCTGTCTAGCTGCACAATAATTGATAGCATGAGTTCCCATGGAATCTAGTCAACTGCACTGAGGAGTGCCGGTGCAGGTAAAAGCTCAGGATTGTATAGGACCTGGTCCCTTGTTTGGGCAGAGCAACAAAGCAAGATACCTGTGGATCCTTGATTTTAAGAAACATTATGTATCATATAGTTCATGTAAACTTCCGAAATAAATTTATTTCTTAATAAAAAACAAAATAACAGTAGATATATAACATCATTAAAGCATGATTATTAAATAAAACAGAAACATTAGGATAAAAAGTTTATGGATACCATATAAAAGATATGAAATATTAAAAGTAAGGTGGGAATCTCACAAACTAAAGAATTTATAATAGATTATTCCATAATATTATCAACTAGTTAAATTGCTTAAGGAAGTATTAAATTTTATGGAAACTCAAGCAAGATGTTTGCATCAAAATTGTTAGGTGCTGAGGATGTTCAAATTATGATTGATAAATTGCAAAATTATAAAACTTTTTTTTAATTGATCAAGAGTAATTAAGAGTTATGTCCATCTTTTCAGATAAAATCTTGTTATTTCGTTTTCAGTATAAATAGGAATTTCAGTATAAATAGGAAATGACAAAACAGCTACCACAAATGATGGAATGAGAAATTATTGAAAAATGTGTTTCATCTTGGTCTTTCTATATATGCCTACATACACATCATTTTAATAAAATAATGATACCAGAAATAGATATATATGCCATACATGAATTATTGACTGAATTTAAAGGCAAAAGAGTATTTAGAGTTTTTGATTTAGTTATTGGTAATAAACATTATACAACTTTTGATGTGGTGGATATTTTTAGATTTTTATGAAAATGCCATTAGGCTTAATTAATGGTGTTGCTGCTTAATCTGTCAGGCCCTTAAGGCATTTTAGAATCATAATAAGATCAGGGTGATTTATTTTAATCCTAGTCAGCTGGGATACATTCAGAAGCCAAGATCCTGGGTAATAAGATGTCCCCTGCTGGTTTCTTCTGCTGCCTCCCTGGTGGGAAATTCCAGTTGATCCGAAATGACGAAGATGGCAGAAAAGGCACTCCTTTTTCTGTTCCAGTCTTTTTATACTTTTTTACTCCTTTGTTTTCTGGACTAATAATATACTTCATGAGGATCTGATTGGAAAGTTCAATCTTTACTGTAACTTCAATTAGTAGCTAACTGATACTAATTGAATCTTCTCTGTTATCTGATTTTCCTTTTTTCTTTCCATAATTAGTTCCTGTTACAATAGTTTGATTAAATATTTTTATTTAATTACTATTTGATTTTCTCTATTACTTTATTTTTTTAATATTATTTTTATTTCTTCACATAATTTTAATATACATACATTTCATCTAAAACGATTATTTTTGCATGTATGTTAAGAGTCACATTTTTTTTGGAAACGTTTCATTTGAATCAAAATTTTGAGTATAAATTAAATAGTAAAAAGGGAGAAAATAGTTATGAACAAGAAGGTTAATTCAATAATAAGTTTTATAATTTTATATCGGTAAAAAATAATTTTTCATTTATTCTAATGATGTAAAAAGAATACAAGTAATAGGCTTTATAGATAAATTAAAATAATAATACGACATCTATAGGAATATTGAAACTGGATAGATTATTATAAAAAAAAATAGCAGACCTGATATAATGTTAAGTAAGTAAAGGATAATCGTAATGTTATTTTGAATTCTAAATTTAAATGCATTTGATAAATTTAATTTTCATTAAATTGATTTTGTTTTGCCTTTTTTATTTTTAAACGAGAATATGATGTGTTCGTCTTAAAATAATTTTTCATATATGTTAAATTTATATTTACTTATAAATTTGTTTCTAAAAAAAATTCTCAATAAATTATCTATGAATATTGTATTAACATAGTTCATTTCATATTAATAAAATTCTATCCTGATCTGATTTTTGAAAATTATTTTTCAGATTTTTGAAAATTATTTTTCATGAAATTAATTTAAAACACTTTCACTTATGACTGGTAAACAAATAAAATACCGTCTAACTTTTTAAGTTTTGTTCCTTCAAATTTTATTATGAAATTAGAGTAGCAGGGTATCTAATCCTGATTTTTACCTAATAAAGAAAAAAAAAGGAATTATTATTTGAAGTGGAATTTTATATCTTTTAAAATATAGTTGAATATATTTATTCAGAAAAAAATATTTAATAATAATATTTAATCATTACTGCTGGCACGAATTTAATCTCTACTACAGGTATTTGTTTATAAAAGTACAGCATTTAATCAAGTTTTTATGAAAAATTTAAAATAATAATTTGTTTATGTAAATTAAATAAAAGTTTGAAAAATTTAATTGTGAAAAATTTTTAAATGAAAATATAAATTATTGAAATGAAAAAAAAAATTGAAGGGAAATATTAAAGTTTGAATTATAGGTTTTTAAATTTTTTGCCCAATGGTTTTAGCAGAAAAATTAAATTATAATCTCTAAGTCAACTGACCTAAATTTTTATGGTATTATTGTTGCAAAATAATTTGATAAAAATTTTGAAATAAAATGCTTATGAAATTGCTGATAGATAAGTTCATATAGAATTACTCTATTAAAACGATTTTTAAAATTTATTATTGGATTAGCAATAATATAAATTAAAATGGAATGTTAACAATTTAAAAACTGATTTATAAATAAATTATAATAAATAAAAAATTATTAATGCAAAACTGAATATATAATTAAAAATTAATTTTATGACTTCAACAAAATTTGTTTCAACTATTCCTGCCCAGTGAAATTTAAATGGTTGCAATACTTAGTGAAAAAACAAAAGTAATTATAAAAGAATAACCGCAATTAAGATTTATAAGAATTTATTTTGTTGGATAAACAGAAGCAAAAATTTTCTTTTATGAATGATATATTAATAATTATAGTAAAACAATAATGAATAGCAAAATAAATTACTATAAGGGTAACAGCATACTTTTTTGAAAGTTCTTATTTGTCCTATCTCACCTTAGTCCAGATCTTATCTTATCTACATCAGATTGAGTATTTATTGCTTTGAATCAATGTGTATATAAGTAGACAATGCATAGCAAATAGCAAGAATGAGTTAATAGATGGTGATGCTTACTGAATGTGAATGTTTTCATTAGAAATGGGGATCTGATAATAAAAATTCAAGCTTTTTGAAGATAGGATCAGAGAATTACTGTCATAGAGCTGAAAGACAGAATCTAAATTCTCCAAACAATAGCTGTTATGCCCAATAATTGCCTAGTGAGGCAAATCCATGATCAGAAACTGGAAACTGCTAGAACCAAATGCTGACATGAGGCAAATTGTAAAGTCCAGTCAGAAGTGTCACTATACCTACTCACAAGGCAGGTTGTTACAGAATAGCTGAAAGTGGTAAATAAAAACTATAAGGACATGTGAAGGCTCTTCCTTAGTTCATCCTAGAATTAGGAGCTATATCTTTCCAGTCAGGATAAACTTGTTACTGTAGATCTTGCTTTAACAACTAATTTAACATTTTAAACTATGCTGTGATGTCATGCAAAAATGCGGACACAAAGAAACAGTTGCTTTTATTTATATTTTGAATGTCATCAGAAAGTTCAGTCCTTACCAGTGACTGCTCATTATTTTGATTAGAATAAATGTGGTCATAATTATATATGCTTTTTACCTTTTTTAAAATAATATTTTAGATTATTTGTCCAAAGATCTCATGGTGTTATATTACAAGATTGCAAAGTTAGAATAATTATTACAAATGAATATGGCTGTAAAATTTACTTTTTACTTACTAGTAGCCTAAATTGTTACAGTTCAAGCTTGATCCATTCATTAAAAAATAAAATTCATTCTTCTTGTTTTACTTTACTACTTAAGGATTATAAAATGTACAAGTATAAAGAAAGAAAGACTCATTAAGTTATTGTATTGAATGTTATCAAAAATAGGGATAGGGTCAGCATTGTGTGAGTGATAGTGTTCTCCTTATCTAACATGCAGCTTATCTCAGACATTTGCACATTTACACAACAGCCAAACACCACTTCCATACAAGGATTTTTGTAATTTTTTCATGAATTAGGGAATGACTATTGATATTAAGCTTAAGGATTATATAATGTATAAGTATAAAGAAGTAATTAAAGAATCTTATAGGGGGTGCTGCCACTTTGCAATGGCTATATATGAGCTGCCACTAGTTTCAACTTTAGTTTCCTCATTTATTATTTTTATTCTTAAAACCATGTGTGATAATGTACTGAGAATGATATGTTATCAGCAATAGACTAAAATGGACAGTTATCAAATGAGTGTCTCATGATAATTATCCTACCTCTTACAGCCTTGCTATTACACTTAGTAGGCATTGCAGTTTGCATCAGTTCACTTATTGGTGACATGTAGCAAATTTTTTTATTTTATTGTCTCAATTTTGGATATCACTTGAAAAAGAATATCTAACTTTAAGTTATAAAGCAATAAAATTATTGATAATTTTTTCAGCTTCATATTTATATGAAAAATTATTTTCAGCAATGCCAATAATAAAAAATAAACAAAGAAATAGAATGGATGTTAAAGCAGTACTTCACCTTCCTGTAACAATGCTACATACATGCATATCACACTTTTTAACAGAAAAACAGCAGCAGATATCACACTAACTGAAAATTGTAATTTTAGAACAATAATCCTAATAAATAAAATAACATCTACAATGGTATTTATTTCTGTTTTAAAGTTGTAGGATTTCTTAAATGTGGTTTAATATAAGTAATTAGCATAAAAATACTATAATTTTTTAAAATTATAATTCAAACGAATTATACATGCATAAACCTCAATTTTAACCTAATTTAAATCAACTTAAAATATAGAAAAGACAAATAGAGGAAATTTAGGATAACATAAACATATTATCTGTGATATTTCCAAAATTCTAGTAAATAACATTTAACCTTGCATATTTTAATAAAATGATAAGTAATGCAAGCAACAAATGCACATTAATCAGAGCAATTATGACTGGACTGCATTTCATCGCAGTGCAGTCACATGCAACTCTAGAGCAAGTGATTGATCTCATGCACAACTCAAGAGTGAGTGATTAATATGAGAAGGAAAGCAACACCATTATAATACACAATAACAAGTGCCTTGATATAGCTACTTATAACAGTCACATGCTTCAAATATTTAATTTTGCTGATGTTAACTGATTATGTTATTTTATTATAGATGTTACTTATGTGTTTGTATTGTTTTATTAGTTAGACTAGATCTATGATTATTTGTTTATGCTGTTTTTGAGACAGATATCTTCATTATGCTTGGAGCGGTTGCATCAGCACTTTTATACTGCAACCCAAAGTTCAGGTTACATTTGGTTAGGAGCAAAAGATGACTGGTTAAAATGAGTGTCTTATGTAGAGTGCGTTTGAGATTGGTTGTGCCTTATGAAAAGTAAGTTAAAATGAATGCACATTTATTTTCCACATAAAATAAATGATAATAACTATTCCAGGATTTAGTAATACATTAAATATAAGAATAATAAATTTCTCAGGGTATTCTTATAGATGTATGGTATTAATCTTATTGTACTTTTAAATAACTATATTCAGTTGTGATATTCATTGTATGAAGAACTTCTCCGATACAAAATAGTATGTCCGTTTAAATACAACTATCAAGTTTAACTATCTCTCATTCCTAAATTAAATATAATGTTCAATTATTTAATTAGGGTTCTTAACTAAATCAATCTTAATTATTCATTTAAAAGAAAAGTTTAAATTATTTTAGGTATGATGAATGTATTTCAGATAGAAATAGTAATAATAAATGGTGTAGATAAATTTAATAAATGAATATGTAATTTAATAGCTTGGAAGTATGATCCTTTATTTCAAAATAAGTAAAGACAATGATTTCAGTAATGACAAATAGATGTATTTAAATATAATAATTGCTTTATTATAAATAATATGTATATAAACACATAACAACATTATAATCAAATAATAAACTTACTGTAATAATAACATTCTATAACAATATTAATAAATATTATCATTTGTTCACTGTAAATAAGATAATCTTGGGTTATAATTATATGTGTGATTCTGAAATGTTTCAAAGACAAGACACTCTACTGGAAAGAGTAGAACAGTATTAAGTCAAAACATAACTTTATTTACAGAAGGATAATAATGTTTTATAATGTTCTTAATTATCTTTAAACAATAATTAATAGATTAACAACCACATTCTACAAGAATGAACTAGTTGTTTAATTCTTTTGGAGCAAGCAAAATTATTTACTTGGTATTCCTAACAATGCTATACAAAATACATAGCTTCATTAATTATGACATTCATATCTTTTACTAGAATGACTTATAATGCTTCTCATCTTATATTATTGAAATGAGTCTTGTCACACAAAAATCTTGAAACATCTAAATAATCACATCTATATCATTCACTCATACCACACTTTTACATAGCACTATCAAACTATTTATTCCTACAATGTTACTAATGATTCTCTAATAAATTATGTTTAAATAAAACATCACAAGTTTCATGTGTATATTTTCTATGACATTCCCTTCTCCAAAATCATTTATACATAACTTATACTCATATCACAAGTCACAAAGTTGGGCTAACTGACAATCACTGACATCTGCTTGTCAACTGTCCCAGAATTATATATTTTTTCATAGACTCAGTATAAAAGTCAACAGAATCTACAACTTGTATTAAGCAGTATTCAACTTCCCTGACACATTAAGTACAGTATTGCCAGATCATGAGAATGTGGTAGATTTTATCAGCCATCTTGCAAACATTTAGTGCAAGGGCTCTTGAAAATATCAGCATGGGTTACTTTTGCTATTAGATTAATCTGAGATTAATCAACAATTTCAGTTTTTTGCCTCTTCTTAAACTTTTTTCCTTTTATTGTCACTAGGATTTATAACTCATTTATTTAATAATAAATCGTGCTTTCACACTTCCAACGTAAAGCTATAACAACAAATTGAAAATTAAATTTAATGGCTAAGTGCTTTCAAGAAGATGTACTTCTCATATTCATAGCCAGTTATGATCCTTTCTTTGAAATCATTATATAAATAAATCTGATATGCAAATGAGTCACTAAGACCATCTTTTAGATATCGCAAAACATGCATCTTTACGATTAATGGTGAAAGAGTCCTCTGCTATAAAGTATGCTTCTTTTACTTTTCGCCTAACATCATGTTGCTCAGTACAAACTAATTTTGCAGATGTGGGTTCGAATACATGTCCCAACAATTTTTGATGCTGAGCAAAAATTGAAGTGCATTCTGGATCCGTATGTGCCTTATTGTATTTATACCTATAATTGTGATATCCTAGTAGCTATGGTGGCTCTCGTTTCACCATAGTATGATGCCTTACATCCATTATGAGGGCATGCCACTCTGTACACAGCCTGTGGGGTCTGATCAGAAGCTATAGTGTCCTTAGTGTCCATTAAATTTAATTTTCAATTTGTTGTTATAGCTTTACGCTGGAAGTGTGAAAGCACGATTTATTATTATATTGGACAAACGTAAAGTATAAATATACAGGTTATTAACTCATTTATTTCTACATTTTTTTGCATCTAAAAGTTAATTTAATTTACTTCTAAGCTTCTAGTCAAGAATTAAAAGTACAGTGATTCTGATATAATGTAAAGTCTTTTGATAATGACTTGTATCTGATTTATTATTGCAGGAATATAAACTTTCTATCTTATTAAAATTATTATTAATTTATCTTTCTCTTTTTTAAAAAAGTTGGATTTTTTTATTATAAAATTGTTAATTATACAATGTTCATTATTTTAAATACTTTTTAAAATGTGATGTTTCTAACATCATAATAAAAAAAAAACCATTTTTTTTTAAAGAATGAAAGGTCTAAAACCTATATTATGGTCTATACCTAATTTGTTGTAATTAGAAGGGACTTGAACCCAGATTCAGCTATGAACTCCATCTTATAGAACTGATACACATTACCACATGTGAAAAGGTATGACAATAATATTGGCATCAACAAGGACTTTAAGTGTTCCATCATCAGATTTTCAATGATATGGATGGCTGAAGAGTTGGAGGGTGGAGAAGATTGAAAGTCATCCATTACAGTTTGAAGATTTTCTATCTTAATATAAACTGAGCACTGATTGTAGATATGTGTGGGAGATAGTGATCTGGAACAACTGATGAATGCTGGTTCCACAAAATATATTGGAGATCATTTATCTTTTTCACATGTATGTGGTCATGTATACCAGTTGTATAAGATGGAGTGCATAGCTGTGGGGAGCTTGAAAGCCTGAGTTCAAGTCTCTTCTAGAACCTTATATGTAAATAAAAGATTATTTATTTTTGTAAATATGCAAGAATTTATTCACTTTATTAACATTCTTTTTTTTGGAGAAAATTATTGTAAAAATTCACTTGAGAGATCATCCCAAAATTATAGATTAAATTAGAATAGAATTTGTATGCAAATAAAGCTAGTTGCATACAAATTAGATTATATACACCTGGATCTCTTTCTATGCAGTAGATAAGTTCTGCAGAAAACCCACATTAAAAAAATCACACAAAAATAGACTTAACTTACCTTGAAAAATGGGGGATACATTCTGTAATTTTAAAAAATCACATAAAACCAAAGCAACAAGATAAAATTATTTTAAAATTTGCATAAAAAAATAAGGAAATAAAGTATGACTAATAAAAAATTTCAAATATTTGAAAAAAAATGATACAAGACAAACTTTTTTTTATTAACTATTTAAATTTTATTCAAAACAATATATTTTTATGTGTAATTTATTTTAAATTTTTTCATACATATTTTAATCATTATCTCTATTTGACAATATGCAAGTTCATTTGTGAAGTGGTAAGAAATCAGAATCATCACAAGAGGAAGTACAGCTAGTGCCAACTTCAGTCTTGTGCTGTATTAATGGTTTTCTGTCAACAATGTAATTGGTGATTAAACTTTGAGACAATGATTTTACTAATTGTTTATGAAGCTCATGATATCCAGACATACAACTATTTAGCTCTTGTTGGAATTTAAGAGCTCATTCATAATTCCCTTCTGCATTGCAGCAAACTCTCTCAGATTTCAGCATTTTCTGATGCTTTTCTTTGTCTCACACATCAATGTAAAATATATAATTAAATGATTATTACTTATCAGAAAATAATAAACTTGACTTCATTTGATAGATATTTTTATTTACTACTGAAATAAATTTTAAATGTTCACATTTTGTTTCTATAAATATTAAAAAAATAAGATCGTAATCAAAACAAAAAGATTACACATTATTATTTCTAGAAGATTATTTTCTGTTTATAAAATCATTGAAATCATTATTTCTGATTATTTTTAAAAAATCTTTATTTATTTATTTCCTTTATAACTAATGAAATATGTTTTAAAGGTTTAAAATTTTTGAATATTTATTGCAAAATTGCTTATAAGTAGATTGTTTACATAAAAGCTAAGCTTCTAAATAGCTTCAGGCTACATTCACATTAGCTGCTAATATAACATTATATTTTTGAAAATAAAGTATTTCAAGTCAAAATAAGTTATTAATAATTTATATTTCTTGATATCTAATAAATATGAAATATTAACTTCTTTATCACATAAAAGAAAACCGCATGAAAAGATATTAAGAAGAAACATGAATTGCATAACTTCAAAATTGCATTAAAAAAATCCACACAAAAAGAGATCCAGGTGTATAAGATACTCTCCCCACTATTGTAAATGAAGAAGGAGGGAGCAGCTACAATGGTTAGATTGTATTAAAATTAGTGTTGATTTGAAGTGACAACAGATCAGCAGTAAATAGTGTCTCAATGATAGACTAGTAGACTGACTAGAAGTGATTAAATTTAAAATGGAATAGTGGTAAACAAGAAGAAGTTTCATGTTTGTGTAATGAAAAGATTACCAATGAAAAGTAATTAACTGAAGCTTAACCAAACCACAAGAGACAAATTGTGAATTGAAATAGTTAACCTAATACATATAAATTGTGTGTGTCAATGTAAGCACTAAGATTGTGAACTTTAATAGTTTATTCTATATGGCAATTCTGTATGGTTATTTATGTTTCAAGATACATTTGATTTGAAAGCACAAATATAATAATTGAATTATTCCTGGTGTGAAAGAAGGCTATTTTCACCGAAAAAAATAAATAGCGCATGAATATTAATGGACTGATACCTTTTTATGTTATTTTTACTGTATGATTATTGTTATTAAATAAATCTTGTTATATATACATTTTGAAGTATATTGTTTATATATTTAGCTTCCTGACTGGTCTTTAGAGACCTTCAGGACACAGCAAAGACTTTATGAAAACACTTTTCAGAATAATTATTCTGGAACTTGGCAGTTTTCCTGTAAATCAAGACTAAACCCATATTTTTGATGTCTATGTTTTTTTTTTTGAGACATTTTTTTATTTGGGGAAATAAAAAGAAATTACTAGAAGAAGAATAGGGTAAATATGGCCGATGGATAAACTGGTTCATACAATTTTTAATTAAAGATTGTTTCACAATCAAGACTTTTTGCACTGGTGCATTGTCATGGTGAATCCAATACACCACACTTTTCCACAAATCATGACATTTCCATTTTCCCACATCACATTTGTCTTACTGCATCATGCAAACATTTCAGAACTTGCAAGTAAAATGCCTGATTAACAGTTTCACCACTAGAAATGAATTGTAAATGAACAATGTTGTTTGCATCAAAAAAAGAAATTGGCATCATCTTGATTCACTGCACTTTCTTAAAACATGGTCATAAGTTTAGCACTGGTTTTCATTACCAGTAATAATCTTAAAAAAAGTCAATTTTCAAGTGCTTTTCAATTCATGACACACATCCACTCAGGTCTGCTTTTGATCAGCTGCGAACACAAATTTTACTGCAAATCTTTTTATTCATAATTCATCACTTAAAATTCATTGGCAGAAACTTCAGGATATACCAGACAAATCAACAAGTTTATCAATTGTTCTATGACAGTCTTCCGAAATCAGTTCAAGAATTATCATAATGTTTTTATTCATTTGGGAAATCGAGGATTACCCCGAGTAAAGTTTGTCTGCAATTGACAATTCTTTTTTACTGAAACAAGAAAACCATTTCTAAACTTGTATTTTTCTCCAAGCAGCTTTCTTGTAAGCTTTTTCAAGCATTACAACAGTTTTCCCTGCCACTTTCCCTAACAAAAAACAGAATTTCACAGCTGCACATTGTTCAAACCTTTCAATCATAATAAAATATGATAACTACATAAAACATACTTCACACAAAAAATTGCTACATGGTGTGATTTCACATAGCACTATTTGCAGATTAATGCAAGGGTCCCCACAAAAGGTATCTAATGGCAGAAGCATGTACTATAATAGGCATACCCAAAAGAAAATGATTCTGATTATTTTTGAGTGCATTTTTTAAATTTAGTGTTTCTGTAACAATGTTATAGATATGTACTAATTTTACCAGAATTTTTATTGATGCAACTATTTACCATTGAAAGAGTTATCTGTTTACATTTAATTCAATGTTTTCAATAAACCATCTCATATCTAATATACAGAACTTTTGATTCTTGATAAAAGCATCCCATTGACTTTCAACCTGAACAAGGTGAAATACAATTCCGAAATTCTAAAAATGAGATATAATTCATAAATAATCTGCTCAAAAAATTGGTGGTGCAAAATGTGAATAATTTTTGAATTAGAATTGAACCATCAAAACTTAATGAAAGTATACTCTCTTTATTTACTAAAATTGACAGTATTCCTAAGCAATTTTAAACAGATAAATAATTTATTTATATAAAAAACTACTGCTTGTTAGCAATTGCTAAACAATTTTTAAATATATAAAATAGAATATTTTTAAAAAAAAACTATATTACATTTTCTTATTAAACATTTCCATATAAATATGTGTGCAACAAACACAAGATCGATAACTGTATAATTGTTTCAACATAAAAATTATTTATTTGAACTAAATGATACTATGTTTTTTTATCTTCCTAAATATATTAGCAAAATCACACTTTTCTTTATTTTGCGGTAATATCCTATAAATACAATTTATCCAAACCACTTTGAACACTTTTTAGCAAAAAATATTTATTTGTACATATATACATACACTTTACATTTCTATTGTCCTGCAATCTTCTTCAGAGCTATGATATAATGAACAAAATAAAAATAAAATACATCACTATATAATAATACCATAAAAATGTAAACAATAAAAAAAACTAAAAACAACATAAAACTAAAATAAATAATCAAACTCAAATAAAACAGTTAATATAAAATAAAATGTACAACATAAATAGAAAATAAATAGAAATTCATTCAAGGACAACTATTAATCTAAATATGTTATCTATTTTTATTATTATTAACAATCTACTAATTATTTCTATTCTTCATAAACTTAAATTTTATGGTTATTAACTAATATTCTTTTAATTTTAAATCATATAATGTCTATTATTTCCTTACTCATTCATCTGTTAAAAATAATTTTTTATATTTATTATTTTTTAATATCTAAAACCTATAAACATTATAATTGTTTTATTTGGGTTTGATTCTTTATTTCAGTTTTATTAGTTTATATATATTGTAACTTAAATAAAGGAGGTCAAAAGAATTAAAATACCTGAGTCAAAGGGCATGAAGCTGAATAGTATATGATTGTAACATAAATAAACTGATCAAAGGATCCAAATATATTATTTAGCTTAATAAACGAAAAATTGTAACTTTATATCAAAGAGCAAAGAATTGTAATATGCAACTTGCTGAGTATAAGCTATTTAACAAATGATCAGACAATGAGTTATTAATCATAATAAGGAATCATACACATAAATAGTCATCGAAATTTAATGCTTTCAATATTCAAGTAAATATTCATTAATTATAGATAAAAATATCGGTGGCTTAAATTCATCAATTTCTACTTAAGATTTCTAAAGATATCACAATATCAATAATTAGAAACAATAATGCTTGGAGACTAGTCATTTAAGGTGTCTGGCCTATTTCAAACCCTAGTTAGGCAGGCATTGTATCATCAATAAACAAGTAGAAACTATAAACAAATTACTAAGAAGAAACTATTATAACTCAGGAAATAACATCAAGTGGGTGAGTACACTGGTAACTCAATAAAATATCTTCTCAGGTATACAGACAGTAGATTTTATCCACTTTCATCTCTTGGTTTGATGTCAAGTGCATATTTAAGTAAATAACAAGTGAATATGGTCTAGCAGGGCGCCACTAGATTATCTGAACCTAGACACAGTTATATCTTATAACCTTTTCACATGTACCGGGTTTGAATCCCTTTTTGGTACTTTATTTCTAACAAAAATGGAGGATTTTGCTTTTAGACCCATATCACTATATGCACTCTCATTTAGGTAAACATAAAACATCCTTAAACTAAAGTGGAGTATAAAAATTCATCAGACAGAAATCATTTCCTAGATCTTAACATAATAAATGCATTTCAATATCTTTATAAGTTTTACTAGCTCAGATTATACTATTAGTTTAGGATGGCAATTCACTCATTCTTGCATGATATAGATGATGGAATGGTGGCTATGATAATTATTCACAAATGTCAACTAAATACCATGAAATCATTTATTTATCTATGGCCTTTAAACATTTATCTAACTCATTAATTCAAAATGTGATGATGATGATGATAACAATAATAGTTCCATCCACAGCTTTAGGATTAAGCCTAATCATAAAACTTAATTTTTAAAGAAATTCATAACTATTGCTTAATCTTAGTATATCTAATTAAATCTTAAATAATCAACATTAACCATTGATGATGAATGATCACAACTAATAAAGAATACTCTCAATGATATATGCCTCATTTAATAAAACAATTTAACATTTATTAATTTATTACGAACATATACAAACAATTCAAAGATAAAACTAAGAATTTATATGAACGATAATGATAATAACAATAATTGATTATTTGGCAATCATAAGATTAATTTTGAATTCTTCCCCCTTTTCCCATAAAATATACATAATGTATATTAAATTGTATATTAAGTTTGCTAAAGTTTTCAATTCACAAGAAAATATTTAAATAAAAAAAAATATTCATTCTTTTTTTTTCTCTTTTGCACACATACTTTTATAATCTAACATGTAAAGTAGAATGGTAAAAAAAATGTTAGTAGAATAGGAAAAAGAAGATTTCCAGAAACAAGTTTTTAAACTATTTCTCCCCCCTTCCCGCTAAGCTTGGAGATCGCTATTCCTTAAATCAAAACAAAAATCACTTAATATTTTTAACGCTATATATGTCTATTATTTTTCCATTCACACACAATTATATCCATGTAACAATTTAATATATTACTGTGTTTATCCCAGAATAACCAAAATATTATTTAAAAACAAAATAATAATACAAAAAAATATCTTACATTTTAACCAACATTTCATAATTTTAGATTAGTATACAATAATAGTTTTAACATACATAAAATTATTACTCAAGGTTATAACTATTCTTATTGAAGAAAATTTTGGTTTCAATCGATTATGGTTGTTTTAAAGTTCTAAGAAAAAAATAGAAAACTTCATCTCTAAAATGTTACGAATAGTCTTTGAAATCATAAAAAGAAAATAGATAACGAAAATTCATATTACCAGTCCCCTGGATTCAAACTTAGCTTGTTTAATGTTCATACTTTTGCAGCAATCACAGTTTCCTTTTCTTGAGGCTTGTAATTATTTAATGGTGATATTATTTGCCACTGGAACTTTTTTCTGCCCTTCTTTGTTAAGCATAATTCTTCCATTAGAGTATATCAGTTGTTCTCTCATTTGCAATTTCTTTTACTGGGTTTAAATTCAGTCACTGGAATAATTGTACTAGATGATTTAATTTGTACTAGATGATTTAATACTTATCAGTCGATTAATCATTTTTCTTCAGCTTTCAAATTCAGGTGAATGTTTCTTTTTTTTAAAATATCAAATTTTTCTTTTCAATCAGTCATCAGGTGTATATTTTAATTTCAGACAAGACATTTTTTTATATGTTATGCTGGTTGATGATGAATCAGGGGATTTCTCCAGATGAGACATATATTTTTTTCTAGCTCGACATCCTTATATTTTCAATATTCAAAAACTTGACATTAAAAAAAATGATTTAAAAAAAGGTTATCTAGCAGAATTAAAATGTTTGTCTTCCTTAGTTTCAATATTTTAAAATCTCTTCTCTGATTTTTCACAGACAAGTTTTTATACTTTATTTTCTTAGTTAGAGTGATAGTAACAAACAATATAAGAAACTGGCACTTCAAGTAAAATTATCTCAAGAAACTGGCACTTCAAGTAAAATTATCTCAAGCATTTCTTGTCTCACTTGGCTGTTAAAAATCACACTACTATAATATTCAATCTCTTCTCTTTGAAAAGTTCTAGCTGGACTTCTGAGTCTTAAGAAATACAGATACAAACAAGAAACTTTTATAGCAAAACCTTTGAGTAAAAAAATAATTTAACAGAATTGTCTTTCTTTTTCTTTAACATTTTTAATGTGTAAATGTAATTTATTTATGCCATACACTCACACACACACACACTGCCATTCACATCGCTTATAAAACTGGCCTATTACAACAATCTAAATGTTTTTTTAGAAATTATGATTTTAATATCTAAATTTAAATCCTTACTTTTAAACCCCAAATTACAACTTTTTTAAAAAAAAATAGAAATAGAATAAAATATTATAATCTAGTAAATGTAGGTTAGCTTTGAAGAGAGTTTAATATTTGAAATCTACAATGATAATTAAGCAGCTTACACACACTGCCTACATATGTTATTACTTTACTTTTTAATAAAAAAAATTAAATATTGAATAAGTAACTGTATGTACTACTCTTTTTGAGTTTTTTACCAACACACAAACAAATAAAGAACATACCTGTTGCCCCACTCTCTGTCTTAAGCTTTCAAAACTTGATCTTGTAGGGTTTAAACTTGGGTGCCCTACAGCTTCCTTTACTATATAAAAATGTGATGATGATTTTTGTTCCACATTTTCTTTCAGGCACATTACTAAAAATTTAGCTACTGACTAAATTGTAATGGCACAATATATATTGTTTTTAGTTTTTTTATTGTTTACATTTTTTATGGTATTATTATATAGTTATGTATTTTATTTTATTTTGTTCATTATATCATAGCTTTGAAAAAGACTGCAGGACTGTTGAAACATAAGGTGTATGTATATATGTTCAAATAAAGACTTTTGCTAATGTTCAAAGTGGTTGGATAAATTGTATTTATTTTCCTCTTAAAACTAAATATCATATTAATATTTATTATAAAAACAATTTTTGATATTTGTTCTTGGTAGGAACCAATAAATCAAAAGTTAAGAATTTTTGTTTGGTTTATTCAATGCATATTAAATTAATGTAATGCTTTTCATATTTTATTTAATGTCTAAACTTTGACAATGTCCACAAATTTGGCAGACTTTTTGGTGAATTATATTATTAAAGATTAGGGAATCATTGCCAAGACCTGTTATTTTCGACATTATTCAAACTTTTTACAAAATATTTAATTATTTTTAAGTTGCTAAATAAGAAATACTTCATGGAATGTGTAGTCCATTATGTTATTTTTCTAAAAATTTTATGTTCCAAAGGTTTTTCTGTATTTGAGAGTATTCTGCACATAGTACATTTGATAGTAGTTTACATATTAAGTCTGAAATTACTTTTTATAATTATTGATACTTATTAGAATTCATATATGAATGAAAATCAATATTTTTTATTTGCTCATTGTTAATTTCTGGTTTCTATCAATTAATAATGATATTAAAAATCATGTGGCCAGTTGTTTAGGAGATCATATGATATGTAAATACTATATTTAATAATCTGAATAAAATGTCAAATGAAATTTTTTAATTCTCTCATCTGAGAATCGGATTTTTGAATTTACAACTATACCCATATTAAACAATATATAGCTAGTACATATTTAATATGACAAGTGCGTCGTCAGATGTTTATATAATTAAGCAATAAAGTTTCAAAATATGAAACGATCGTGAATTTATTTTTATTACCATAGCCATTAATTGTTTCTCATTACTACTGATTTAAATAAGTCTTTGATAGGTATTATTTTTTCTAAACTACAAAACTAATTTATATGTTACCTGAGGATTAATTTATTCTTTATGTTTCACAATAATATTTGAGTTAGGTTTTGATCATTTTAATTGGATCAAAATTTAATTCTGCTATATTCGATTTTTTTCTCAAATGCACCTTAGATACATTTAGAATGTATTCAGAAATACAAAAAACAATATTATAAACATGTGCAATTTTATTGAGTCAAAAGGGAGTAATTTATTGGTTAGCTAGTTTCAATCTTTTTTCCTGCCAAGAAGTTAGTGGGGAAAAAAAATCATTTGATATAAAAATACGTCTAGTGAGAGCTAAAGATTTCTAAATGAAAACTCAATCTAACACTTTTGGTGCTGAAATGTAATACAATTTCTGAATTACTATTTAAAATTAGTATATTTAATAAAAGAATATTAAAAATTTATAGTAAATAAGACGTTTTGTTAGAAACGTTAAATATATTTACATAATTGTTATGGATAATAATCATAAATAGAGAAACAACCAAAGAGTGTAATTGTTGAAATTTTTTGTATCTATCTATATATATATATTGATCTTGAACTTTATTTTGTAAGAACTTAGAATAACAACACATATCATATTCTTAATATGGAATCTTTTATTGATAATTTCGGATTTAGAATACGATTTTTACCTTCAGTCCTAGAAAAATAAAATTAATCTTTTATTTACAGTCACAGTTATACATATTTAGATAATTTCTTTTATGTTTTGTCTACATCTGCATTATTCTTTGAGGTAAGAATTCTATTTCTTTTTATAATTTTAGTCCAGAAGTTGAAGAGGATAGATATTTCTAAATAGATAATGTTATTTTAAAAACAATCATCAATGAGTTACCAACTCACTTTCAGTAAGTTCATTTCTAAATTTATTTTTTAACTATCTTTACAAAACTTTTCAAAACTAAAAGATATAGCGAAAAATTAAGTGGCTTTATTTCTTGGAAGTTCATAAGAAGTTTGGACAAAACTGGATGAAATCTGTGAACCTAAAGTTTCAAAGTTTTCGCTTTACCACTGTAAATCTACACATGGCAAAAATATAGTGAGCTATTCATTGTAAACATTTTAAAATCTAATTAATTATCACATTAAAATAATATATACATATATTTAATGTCGGCTTGAATAGCTTTTGTATTTATGTTAATAAACATGCAGTCAAATCATTGAACTCTCAGTCTGTCATATACATTAAATATAGAATTAGACTGGCAAACTTTTCGAGTACTAATTATATCAATGCAACGTCCTCTATTATTGGCATAGAGGGGAACATTGATATAACTAGAATCGAAAAGTTAATTGATCTAGCAAATACTTAACTTTTTATAAATGGCCGTTTTTTTCACAATAAAAAGTTATCGAACATAACAACTAGACTGCAGTTCAATTATTTAAATTAATAAGACTCAGAAATTGTTCTTTGATTTTAACATTATGCAATGCAGTAATTATTTATTATTAAATATATAAATACTATATTTTAAAAATAATATTGTTAATTTTTAACTTTATTGCTGAGGTTTATAGAATACATAACTATTTTTAAAAATCAATTTTTTTTCTTAGACGTATGAACAGAGAAGTCCATCAACATCTACATTGAGACAATCGAGAGCAATCCGATTCTGTACAAACATCACCATGAAAGAAGCATGTGCATCTGTCCCACATAGATAAAAATAAGTATGCTGGGTGGGATTGTGATTTAGGATCTACAGCTACTATCTGGATTTCATCCACAGCTCTGTCATAATGGCCTGAATATTCTACTGTTTGGACTGTCCATTTCAATTTCTCAAGATTAGGAATAGAAGTAGCTAAATCACAAGGATAAGGTAATGTCAGTTGTCGAGCATTTGGTTGTTGTATTATTGTGTGCCATACATCTGTAACAGTTGTTTGTTGTCTAGTGCATGTGTTTGGATTAAAATGCACATTTTGAATATGATTACCTCTACTGTATTGTCCATATCGCCTTGGTTGATTAAAATCTAATCTTATAACATCCCTCTTGTCAACATCATGAGTCATTACAACTATTTGCAATAACTGTTCTTTTGTATCATAATAGGTCCAAACTTCTCCTTTATTATTTGGTATGACAACTTTCCCATTTATTAAAAACAATATTTCTGGAGCATCACTATCTGGAGCTACATTTATGGTCAATCTACCATGTGTGGAAAGAGCATCAGGTAAGTCAGTATCTTCTTTTGCTACAAACTCTAAAATGTCAGTTCCATGACAATTCTGACAGGGAGTATAGCACAGTCTACCTCTGATATCTAATTTAACAGTACCTAACTGAGTGCTAGAAATGCCTCCTGGTAGTTCAAATATAATATCATCTCCATCAGGATCACGAGCTCTTAATTTCATGCAGAAAGGTGCATCTTCATGTGCTGATACTTCTAATGAACCAAGAAGAACTGGAGGATTGTTGGCTTGACGTGCTTTAAGACTAGCTAAAGAAAACTGAGTGGCTTCATTCTTTGGGCATACCTGGAAATACACACATATAGATTAGTAAATTATTTTGAAATAATATAAAGTGAGTTTAACATTTACAATAATAAGTGATCAAACATTAAAAGTGTTTTAAATATACAACATCTGGACCTTAGTTTTGAATACTTAGTTTTATAATTTATTACCATATTAACACTTTTTATTAAAAAACATGATTATCGTTTTTTAAAAAATAATTTTTTTTTAAATATTTATTATACATTTCTAATTGATTTTAATTTAAAAGTAACTATTCTCAAGTTTAATAACATAATTGCATATACCCGACAAAAAATTTTGAATTAATTATTTTTTCAATTTGTCAACATTTCTCATTTCTGTATCTAAGTTAATGGAAACAACTAGAAAGTAATATTTCAATTGGACCATTGATGGCGTAGTGTTTTTTATTTGATATATCCAGATAAATCAACATGGTTCTCTATGTATGCAATTTTAACTGACTAATTCTTGATGAAAATGTCACAAATTATCAAATATAATTACAGATATTATTAATTTTTCATGTAGTAGATCAAAGAATAGTTCGCCAGTTAATGCAATAAAAATTAGGAGTATAAGTATTTTTCTGTTTAATTAAATTATTCATAAAAAGTCTTACAACCACTTGCGATTTCATGTTTTAGTGAAGAAAAACCTACCATCAACTACAACAAAGAAAATACTTTTTTTTATATCAAAATCCTAGTTTTTTCATCGATGAAGGCAAAAAAATAATTTAATGCCAATAATTTATCAAGAAGTTTAATGATTTATATGTTGGAAATTTAATGGGAATACTATGAATATTTTTTCAGTTATGATGTAATGAAATAAAATACTAATTAAAACCAGGCATTGCAAGTGGTAATTACATCTTCTAATTATTGTATTTTTATCAGAAATATTTTAAGATGCATGTGTTTTCCAGTTTTAGCTATACAAGATTTTATAAGGATTGTAAATCAGTCAATAATATTCATATGTGTGAAGAGTAAAAGTATAAGTTATGAATATATTAACAATTAATTTCCATTCATCTATATAAAGGCTATAGATTTTAAGCTGTTTTTTGCTCAACTAATGTGTTGATATGCACACATGTATAATTTATTTCAAGTAATGAATTCGACCACAAGCATCAGTAAGCTAAAAAAGCCTCAGCAGCTTTCTGGATATGATAAAGCACAAAAACAACCCATCCAATGCCACAAAAGAATGGTTATCTTGTCAAAATACCTAATGATAAGACAAGATTTTATGACCAAATTACTCTGTAGTTTGTAATAAATAATACATATTTTGCATTATTCTTTTAAATGGATGTCATGATATCATGTCAATATAGCTATAATCAAAGCTTTTGAAGCTTTATCATCTATTCAAAACTAAAAAAGCATGTTTCAAATTATTTTTGTGACGACTTTTCTTCCAGATAATTGTGCAAAGATAACCTCACATTTAGTTTTTTATTTAACGACAGATTCAGTTAAAGTGGTCCACTCTCAATGGATAATAGGCTTTATATGTCTGGCTGCCTCAAGTTTGTCTAGCTTTTCAGAAACATTATCTCTTATTAATAATTGAAAGGTTGCTATTCTTTCACATGCACTACAGTTGTTTCTCAGACAGCCAATCAGATTTTTAAACAGCTGAATTTAAGAACGATCAGGCTTTTGACACACAACAGAGATTTTGATAAGAAAAGAATGATACCAACCTTTTCTCAACTTAACTTTTATATATATAAGCCAGTCTTAAGCATCTTGGCCTGAAAGCTTGAAATATAAACATATTCATTTATTACTCACTGAGTTTTTAATTTATGAAATCTTAGATTTACTACACCTCAATTTTCTAGATGTTAATATAATTTATCAGCAACGTATGTAAATAACATTTGTCTAAATTGCATGTTGTTATTAAATCAGTAATAATTGAAAGGTTGCTATTCTTTCACATGCGCTACAGTTGTTTCTCAGACAGCCAATCAGATTTTTAAACATCTGCCTTTAAGAACGATCAGGCTTTTGACACACGACAGAGAGCAAATGATTCACACTTTTACATAGGATTCTTATTAAAAAAATCAAAATGTAGGACCCAGGGTCCTCTCAAGAACAAAATCTTTTTACGTGTTTATGAGGGCTTATCTTTGAGTCTGAGATTTGAACATTAATATAAAAGCAATGCAGAGACTATAGTTTATAAGAGATGCATGTTGGATGAGCAAGAAGAGATTAAAAACGAAATACATAATGGAGAAAACAAACAAATATCATTGAAATAATTAAAGAAAGAAGTTTAATTAAGTTTCTAAAAGATAAGACAATAGATGCACAACAAACATTCTAAACTGGATTTTAAGAGATAGCAAGATAATTAGAAAAAAAACTTTATTCGGCAGCAGATCAATACTTATTAATAATGATGATGATATAATAGCTAATTGGATGGTTGTGAGAAAGCTAATTTAGATTTTTTTAAGGTCTTATTTCAAGATGTCCTTAAGTAAGAGAAAGAAAAACACTTCAAGTTCTAGCATATTTCATTACCAAGTCATATTTAGAGCATTAGCTTGCAATGCCAACAGCGGGAGTTCAAATACAAATGTTATTTCCAAATTCGTACTTTAATTACCATCTTATTAAACTTCATACCTACAACAAGATATTATAAGATAATATTCAATAACTTTATGAAAAAATTGTTTAGTAGTTTTCTTGAAGATAATTTTTTATTTTTTTAAAAAATCATCGTGAATAGTTTAGATTTTTTAAAAAAAAAGTATTTCATGTCCACTAGCATTAACCTACCTTGATATGCAAGTTATCTGACTGGGGATTGCTATTAGGACACGTCATTTTGGCTTCTTCCCACTTTAAGGTATCTAAAAATAATGATATAATTTAATTATTTAAATGTCAAAGCAATTAGTGTCACAAAATAATTTAATATATATATTGTATAAAAAATATTAATCTAATTTCAGGCCTAGAACTTAGTACACACACACACATATATATACAGACATTTTTTGTTAATCTTAATTCACTATAAATTTCTTGACATAAATTGAGATTAGATATTATTTAACATAGTAAATATTACTCAATAAAAACACTCTCTGGAGATCATAAAATATAGCTATCTTTTTAAATTTTTTATTAAACATTTGTTTCTGAGAATGTTAACCTGCCACAGCAATACTATTTTTTTTTTTAATCTAAACCAAAACATCTTAGAATCCATAATCTTGAAATTTATAAAGTCGATTTTCTATTTATTATAAAAATAGAGTAAGAATGCCATTGAAAGTAAGAAAACTCATTTGAATTAGTTACATCTATGTGGATAATTCTTTGATCTCTTTCGTTACCTTTACAAAAATGGATCCACACCGACATTTGTTTTCCCATTTGTTTTACATATATTTTATTTTTCAAATTTCTTGATGTAGTTTTTTTATATTATTAAAACTCAATTTCTATTGAACATGCATTATTAATAAAACCATTAATGAAAGATGGAAAGAAGAAAGAAAAGATATAAATTTAAAGAAAGGTAAAAATATTTATTGAAAATTTAATATATTTCTAAAAGAAACTATCATTTAAAAAAAAAAAGAGACTGGTGGAATGAAATTGCTCTAAAAATGTAATTTGGATTTAATATCGTCAAAATAAAAAGTTTAATTGCCAGAGTCATAGTAAAAATAGTTTTTTAAAAAGATAGCATATAATAAAGAAAATATATGTGATTTAGATATGCTAAAAAAGTATTTTTGTTAAGTTTTCCAAGTAAATTCAGATAAAAGCAAAATAGTAGTAAAAAAAAAAAGAAATACAGTAATGTAAAAATTATTAACTAAATTAAATTATGTAGAAAATTTGATTAAGTTTATCTATAATTTAATTATGTCTTAGATACATTATAATAAATAGTAAGATGATAAGATTGACAATACGATTTAATATTCTAATGAATGGAATTGTCTATTTGTGTGTTATTACTAACAAGTTATTTGTATTTGAAAAGTTCACATTCAACATTTAATGATAGATGATGGAAATAGTCCAACATATTATCACAACTATTACATTTTCTTTCAGCAACCAAGATTTTATTGAAGAAGAGGCGTTAATGCAACTAAATGGGATTTAAGATTATTAATTTATCTCTCTCTTTATATAATGTTATTGAGAATTTTTAATCAAAAAATTTGTAATATATGCTAAGAAATATATTTAGAGGGGAGGGGGTGATTGAGACAATTTAAAAATCTAAAACTGATCACTTTAGCTTAAAAGTGGGATTCAAGATTTATGAATTTTTGAATAATTATAGATGGAAGTGAAAAAAATCACTTATTAAATATGTGGATTAATCTTAATAATGGAAAAAAGCTTCTGTTTATAGATTTGCAAAACTTTTCATAAGGTAAATTGGGTTACATTAACAGACATCCTAATAAAAAAGCCTTTGGTTGGGAGATCACCGATATGATATCATCATTAGAAGATGAATTAAGCAATTAATTCTATGAAGAACAGAAGTTTCAGAAAATGATGAAAACCATATAGAATTTAACAGAAGCAAGCAGAGACCACAAAGATTAAGGATTGGAGACATAGATATTTTATAAAACTTGAAAAGTTCATATTAAAATTACAGACTTATAAATCTTCTATCACTTTTTTTCCTCAGTGATGGAAGTTTATTCATAAAAAAAAACAAAAAACAGATACAAATACAGTTAAAAAAAGGTTTATAAAGAAGTGATTACATGGTAAAATGAAATTTAGGAGCAATATGGTGAAAGGAGAAGGATAAATAAAAAAAGGGAAAGGGATATGGAAATGATGTGTAATCCAGGCCAAGAATAGCCTTTGGTTGCAAGTCCAATCATTGCACAAATTTAAATATTGGCCATTTAAAAAAAAAGCAAGTATGATTGGAAATTAGTTATAGTACAATATGTTATATTCAAATAATACTATAAATTATTCAAAGACTGAAACGGTATGAATTACTACTTCCATTAGATTTTTAATCATAAAAAGATTTACTCTTTAAGGATTATATAAATTCAGATTGTTATGAATGAAAATTTTCATTTTCTTAATTTGCTAATAATTATTAATATCATTTATAACTAGACTGAGCTTCTTACTTTGATTTTGTATTCTGTTTCCATTTTAAAAAAAAAATATTTATTTTTATATAATTAATATAGAGATCTCTACAACATTGATAGTCTCCACATTATCTGTAACAACATATTTGTGTTTGTGCAGTCATATATTCATCTTTAACTATCCAAACAGCATTTCTGCTCTAATTATCATCATCATCATCATCATCATCATCATCATCATCATCATTATTATTATTATTATTATTATTATTATTATTATTATTATTATTATTATTATTATTATTATTATTATTATTATTATTATTATTATTATTATTATTATTATTATTATTATTATTATTATTATTATTATTATTATATTTCAAAGGTACACTATTTGTCATAGAGAGTTACAAGAGTTTTACATAGCTTAGATTGCTGTGTTTACATGGGCAATCTGTAGTTGTAGGTTTACATATATAAAAATTGATTTATTGGTTTACACAGGATTGTAGGAAATTTTACATACTGAGGATTAGTTACAAGGGTTTTACATAGCTTGGATTGCTGTGGTTACATGGGCAATCCAGTAGATGTAGGTTTACATATGTAAAAGTGATTGATTTACATGAGATTACAAGAATTTTTTCATGCTGTGGATTAGTTACAAGGGTTTTACATGGCATGGATTGCTGTGGTTACATGGGCAATCTGTAGTTGTAGGTTTATGTATGTGCAAGTTGATTTATTTATTTACATAAGATTACAAGAATTTTTATATGCTGTGGATTAGTTACAAGGGTTTTACATAGCTTGGATTGCCATGGTTACATGGGCAATCTGTAGTTGTAGGTTTACATATATAAAAGTTATTTTATTAATTTACACAAGATTACATAAATTTTACATGCTCTGGACTGCTGTATCTACAGATGCAAACCAGGTTTAGTTTTATGTGGTTGGGTTGCCTGGGTAACATTGGTGAGGGACTAGAATTTCCATGATAGTGTGGCAATTGTCTGTGAGGTCCATACTGATATGAGATAAATGTGTTATTTTTGATTTTTTAGGGTGCTGGATCTTCTTTGGGTGACCAAGTTTTCTTCTTGGTTTCATTAGCAATGTGGGTTGGGGAGAATATTGCTGTGGATCGAAGATATGGCAGGATTGCTTTCATAATTGGTACAAGCCCATCATGACTGCTTTCTAGTGCATTTGAATAGATGAGTGTTCCAGAGAGAGAGAGAGAGGGGGGGGAGTGACAGCTATGTTAGAATAGGTTGCAATTGTTAAGTTGGAGTTTGTGGTGGGTGATTGGTATATGGGTTTATCTGTGTGTTAAACATAGAGGCTGTGTAAGGCTTTTGATAAGGTTTAAGCATGAGATCCATGAGTAGAGGGTCTTCATTTCCAGAGGGGGCTGCTGGTAAAGTTATGTTAGAACTGGTTATTACTGAGTTGGAGTTTGTCATACATTGGTCAGACTCTGGGTGAGTCTGTGTTAGAGATACAGGCTGAGTGAGACTTTTGATGTGATTTAAGTGCGAAATTCATGGTTAGAGGATCCAGACATAAGGAAATGGCAAATCTGGATAGATAGTTAAACTCGGCATTGCTATTGGAAGTGACTTATGTTTTTTGAAATTATATAGTAACTTGATGTTAATTGAAGATTTGAATGAAAAATTTAACACAAAATTGAAAATAAGTTATCAACTGATTGGAAATTGAAAAAGGTATATAAAGTTAGTTTTTTTTTTTTTTTTGCTAGCCTAAAGTTTTGACTTCTTTATAAATCATAAACAGCAAGAGCTTGTTAACTTGGTTGTGAGCAGGTGAATTAATTGCTGAGAACTTGAAATCGAATTTTTATTACTAAATAAAGATAAGTTTGCTACAATAATATTAAAATAAGCATATGCTTGACTGACCTTTGAACTTTGAAACTGTGTGCTGGTATTATTGGCGACAGACACTGTTCATCAGATAGCTTTTTTAAAAATTATCGTTAGATAACTTGATTTTAATTGGAAGTTTGAATAAAAAAATGTAATTCAAAATTGTAAGTAAGTAATCAATTGATTAAAGGTATATTATTATCTTGCATTAGACTAAGGTTTTGAATTCTTTTTAAGCATAAAAAACAGAGCTTGTTAATTTGTTTGTGAGCAAATGAATTGCTTGCTGAGAAATTTGTAATTGGAATTTTTTTCCCCAACAAAGATCAGAATTTTCTATAATAGAATTAAAAGTTAGCTTAGGTTTGACTGAACTTTTGATTTTGAAACTGTGTGCTGGTAATATTGGCGGGAAGCATCTGGTCATGTGATGGCTTTGTCTCCATATTGTTTTCTAAAATGATCGTTGCGTAACTTGATTTTAATTGAAAATTTTAATTAAAAAATGTAAGACAAAATTATTAATTAATTATCATCTCATCGAAGTTTGAAAAAGGTATGTTGGGATATGGTTTTTACCTTGTCAGGCTTAGGCTTTGAGTACTTTGGAGCATGGAAAACTAGAACTCTTTAACTTGGTAGTGAACAAATTCACTATTGCTGCTAAACTATTATTATTATTATTATTATTATTATTATTATTATTGTTATTGCTGTTGTGGTTGTTATTATTATTTATCTTCATTCTTTCCAGAGATTGGTTAGATTAATAATAATACAATGATACATATACACACATATAAAGACAAATTTAAATAATTATTAATTTACCAATATCCCAGTATAATAAAGATGCATCTCTTTTTCCTGAATTTATTTGTATATTAATACTATATGATTCTTTTCCAGGTACAGTAACAAAGAAAGACGATCCCATCCAATCAAGCCTATAAATTATAACACAGAAATTCAGACATTTAAATAGAGGATTGTATTATAATGTGCATTTTAAATGCATTTATACATTTACATGATTTTTTGTGTGATTTTGAGATATAACTACTTTTTTGGCTTCTGTTTATTTTTATTTACTTATTCACTGAAGTTCTTTAATTGTACTTTTGTACAAATACTAACATTTATACAATAATATAATTGCAACTTTTCAGTGATTAAATAATTAAAAATAAAATAGAAGCAGAAAAATATATACATCATTAAAAGGTTAAATAATATAAAAATAACATTTATACTAAAGTAGAAAAAGTAAAGGTTAATCGCAAATTGAGAAGTTAAAATAAATTAATTTGTACATGTGTGTATATTCATGTTGAAAGCATGTACATAATTTTGTGCAATAGTGTATGCCCTAAGAATTAAAAAAAGGTTAAAACTTAGAAAAATAATTTTTTTATTGTAATTTTTTTAATGTTTATTTAATATATATATATTTAAATAGTGGATGATCGAAGCAATAGATATGAAGGTTACAAGTCCAACAGACTATATTAAATATATGTAATAAATAAATAATACCATACAACGATTCTTTAGCTGAGTTTGTCTAAATTTGGACTAATAAAAATACAACAATCTCTAGCTTAATAGTTATTAACATTAAATTCATTATAAAAAATATTTATAAAGAGTTTTCTAAATAAAAGATATAGTTCAAAATAAATATATATAAAATAACATCATTTAGACATTGCTGGAACTATAATGAGCAACTATGTGTGCAACTGTAGAACATAGATGCCTAAATTGCCAGAAAATCATAATATTAATATTTAATATAATTGTCACTAATAACTTTTTTAAAACGATGATGCAATTCTACATTAACACTGACATTGAACACTTACAGCTATTTACAACACTGGTCTCATCACAAATTAGTCGTGGAAATTTAATTAAGGACAATTTATTCACCTTTTCGTGTCTAGAGATTCTTCCACATGGTATCAATTTGTTGGGGGCATTCAAGAATTTATCTTTAAAATACTAACTGCTTTAAACTTTGTTTTTATTTGTGATCATAACTTTCAGTGAGACATTAAATTCTTGACGTTTTTATATATTAAGCTTAAAATTTGGAGATATTTCCTTTCTTACAATAATCGCACTGACTCATATTCTTATTTATGAAACATCTACTATTTTTTAAGTAGAGTTACCCTTTTTGTTCTTTTTTTGACAGTTGCATTGCTTTTTAGTGCCAATACTTTCAATTTTCATTTTTTCACACAAATTGTAATTATTATTTTTGTTTTTATTTTTTAATTGTACAAACTGAACATTTTTATTTTTGTAAACTTTGTCTACTTTTTTATCTTATAGTTTAATTCCAGATGAATATCTTTTGGAGTTGTAGTACTTGTTTGAATCTACATTTGCACCAATGGTCATGCTTTATTCTCGAACAGTTTAATTTGCAGAATTAATTTTTATGTGTTATTATGAAGACTGTAGCTTATACATGCGATTAGTTGATTAATAATCTACTTTTGTAGACAGGCATTGATTAAACAATTTATTCTTCCACTTGCTTTCAGAAAGTATTACTGTCGTCTCCACCACCCCCACACATCTCCCCCCTTAAAAACGGATAGTTGCTCAAATAGCAATAACCACATAGATAATTGAGGTGGTTTCAACATGATTCATGGATGAGTTAAATTTATGATTTTGGGTATTTTAGGGCTTATTAATTAAAAGAACCTAGAAAATAAATTATCTTCGAAAGTTTCAAAGCATAAATATTAATGTCTCTAAAAATATGGGTTCAAAATCAAACAAGCCATGTAAAGAATATTTCAAGAAATACTAAGATTGATATCTTAAAAAAATTCAACATATTTTTCCAGGGTCACAAGAATTTGAAATAGAAAAATACAAATTAAAAATATCATCAGAGAAGATTTTCAATGAGAAAGTGATTAGTTTTTTAAGATCAACATACCAATTCATAAAGAAGTAGTTAAAATACTGAATAATTTACTTAAAAGTTAAACAAAACAAATGTCAAAATAAAAGTAATAAAAAATCGGGAGCTATATCGTATTTAATAAGAACACCTGCAAATAGAACTACTGAATTGAAAAGCTTAACACTAAAGATGAAAAAAACTCCCCTTTAATACAGATAATAAAATACTATAAGCCAACAGTCTTATGGCATTTAGTGGAATTCTCTAATTAAATTTTTTAACAATAGTAAAATAGTTTCAACTGTAAATTTTTGACCTTTAAAATTGTTTCAGTGTCATTTTTAATTGTATTTCAGATTTATTTTACAAAACAATTATAAAATCCATTTTTTAAAAAAGTGATATATAATTGTTTATATATATATAGTTGGGAATCTCCCAACTTTTCATTTTATTTCCTTAAAACTTTTTGAACTTTTGGAAAGTTTTTTTTAAAACCAGGTTTACTATACTTCAAGAAATCATTACCAATATGACTATCTATTTAATAGCTTTATTCAAGAAAGGGATTATTTGTTTTTATGTGAGTGTATTAATTATAATTATTATTTTTATTATGTTTTATTTTAAAGTAAATTTTATAATCATAGTTTTGAAATATTAATACCGTACAACTCTATTTCTTTGAAGAATTACAATATTTTTTATACTGAGTTCCACTTGCATAACTTCGTAATATTTATATTAGATATGTGTGAGATAAAGGCAAGAAGTTCAAGATTCTTAGTGAAGATGAAAATTTTAAAGTAATCTGATGCAAAGACAATTATTCATCCTACAATCTATTAAACATTAGAAACCAACCAGTAACCACCTAAAAATTCACAATAAAGATAATAATCAATATTTCTTACTGATGTCAAGGCAGCCTTCTCACCTTTTAATAGCAAGAATGGAAATCCACTCTTACTAATGGTCCATTGAATATATATGGACACTAAAGGATTGCCACTTAACCACACAGAATGAAATATTGATACAATGAAGTTTAAATAAACCCCTTTCGAACATTAAATAAACATGTCCATGTAATGCAGACTAATAAATAGTCAATTATAACATTACAAACTGCAATACTTTTAAATTGCTCATGTATTATTTAAATAATAAGTGAAATAATGCTTAAAGCTAAATGGGATAATTATGTAAATATTAGAAACCACCTAAACACCTAATCATTCACAATAAAGATAGTAATTATCCCATTTAGCTTTAAGCATTATTTCACTTATTATTTAAATAATACATGAGCAATTTAGAAATATTGCAGTTTATAATGTTATAATTGACTATTTATTGTCTGCATTATATGGACATATTTCTTTCATGTTTTAAAGAGGTTTATTTAAACTTAATTGTATCAATAGTTCATTCTCTGTGGTCAAGTTGCAATTTTTAAGTGTCCATATATATTCAATGGACCATTAGTAAGAGTGGATTTCCATTCTTGCTATTAAAAGGTGAGAGGGTTGCCTTGACAGCAGTAAGAAGTATTGATTACTACCTTTATTGTGAGTGTTTAGATGGTTACTGGTTGGTTTCTAATGTTTACATAATTATCCCATTTAGCTTTAAGCATTATTTCACTTATTATTTATATAATCTATTAGTAAATTCTTACAGTGGGAAAAATGCAGAAAATCTTTATTTTTCCACTCAAAGGTTAATTGAGTAGTTTATGAGTATAATTAACTTCTTTAATATAATATCCTGTGATGGTAATTATATTTTCATTTTGTTGATCATCATCTTTTATTGTTCAGATTATTTAAAAAAAACTTTTATACATATTGACCATTCCAGAATATTTTTCAGAGTTAACATTAAAGCATTTACAATCTATAAATGCAAATAGTATTCTTTTGATGTTATTTTTAATGCATTTAAAATATATAATCCATTTGGATTTCTGATTAAAACAGTCAGGACCCTTCAATGATTGGAATACCAATCCCAAATTTGACTAAGTATGTATGTCAATTCAAAAAAAATAATGGAACGAAGATAATTGTTCTCCAAAAAAAAGTTATTATTGCTAATTGCTGACTTCTAAAACTGTGGATGTCTAGGGTAATAGGCAGGAATCATGTTGATCTTAATATTTACTCTGTGTAAAATATACTTTTTACCATCCTGCATAATACCAACATAGGATATCACGATAATTGATATTGAGAATCTCGTTATTTGGTTGTAGGTAAAGAAAGTAGCAGATTCGTGGTTTACAGAATGTAAAATTTATGTTTGAATGTGGAAAATCCTACGTGAAATCAAGTTTATAATCTACATAAAAATGCAAAAATTGTTTCTACAAACTTATTAATAAACTGAACCCCCCCCCACACACACGCACACAGTTACTTTTAATTAACAAACTACCTTTGTTTAAATGGTTTTGGTATTTTACTTCTTGTCTGTTCAGGATCAACAATGTAAGGATTGTAATGGTCAGATGCACTGGAAAAATAATACCTCCTCAAGCTTTTTTCATCTAATGTGTTGGCCATTACTTTTGCGTGATGATTTCGAGCTGGAACCAAAATGAAGCATTTATATCCACACAATATATATAAAACACTTTCATGTCAAAATTAAATAAATCATTCATTTGCTATAAATTTATTAAAAAAATAATCACTGCTATATTTTAAAATATAAATTAATAAGTTTTATATTCTAAAGATATTTTACACAATTTTTTTTTACATCAAATCCACTTCTTTGGATATATTTAAGCATATTTAGTCCTTTTTAAAATGGATAATGTAATTTTATTTTTATATTCTTTTTTGGCTTTTTTATTTCTACTCCAAGCATAACCATTTTGACAAATTTTTTGTTATATTTTTACTGCATCGGTAGACTACGAATCATTTTCAGTCTCTTAAAGCAATATATAAGATATCAAGCACATTAAACTTAAAACTCACATTTTAGACTAATCAAAATTATAACAGATTCCAGTCTTTGCTTTGACGTTTGCATGTAAAAGTTTTTTTTTTTTTATATTTAAAAAAATCTATATAATTTTCCCATCTCTCACCAGAAAAAAAAGTCCTAATCATTGTCCTCTTTCATTTCTTTCTCCATTCTTAAATTTACCTGTTTAATTTTAAAATCCAATTCTATGAAATAAATTTCCATGATAATTTTAAAACGCTCTGCTTATCTTCTTCACACGTATATATACGATCATGTGAAACAGTTGTATAAAATAAGTGCATAGCTTTAGTGAGTTTGAAAGTCTGAATTCAAGTCCCTTCTAATTACATTAAATTTAGTGTAGACAATATACTTATATTTGAATATTACATATTGCACCTGTATTATTCCCATCTCTCTTCTGTGTATTTAAATGGACATATTAAGGTCTTGTATGTGAGGGGTCACAATGACTTAAAGTCAACATAGGTATAACAAGGGCTTTGAGTGTTCATCATCGGATGTTCAATGATATGGATGACTGAATAATTGGAGGGTGAAGAAGATTGAAGCTTGTCCATTAAACTTTGAAGATTTGCTATCTTAATATAAAGTGAGCACTGATTGTGTATATATATATATATGAAAAACAAAAACAAGTTATTCACGTAACTTGCTATCACTTGTTATTTATGTTCAACAGATGGCGTTTTACCGAAACCACCGAACAAGTGTAAAATTTGTTTACATAAACGAAAAAAGAGTTTATGTAAACAAATTTTACACTTGTTCGGTGGTTTTGGTAAAACGCCATCTGTTGAACATATGGAAAATGGTCATCTGGACCAACTGATGAGTGCTGGTTCAACACAAAATACTTATATTGGAGATTATTTATCTTCTTCATATGTATGTGATCTTGTGTTTCAGTTGTATAAGATGTAGTGCATAACTATAGAGAGCTTGAAAGTCTAAGTTCAAGTCCCTTCAATTACATTAAGTTTAACATTTGAATGTTATATATTCAGCCTGTATTCTGATTATTCCTCTTTTCTGTATTAAAATGGGCATATTAAAGTCCAATATGTTAGGGGTCACAGTGACAAAGTCAAAATGGGTATGACAATAATACTGGCATTAATCAGGGATTTGGGTGATCCATTATCAGATTTTCAATGATCTGGATGTCTGAAGAGTTGGAAGGTGGAGAAGACGGAATCTTAACCATTAAAGTTTGAAGATTTGCTATTTTAATATAGAATGAACACTGATTGTATATATATATGGTAAATGGTGATTTGGATATAGAATGAACACTGATTGTATATATATATGGTATGGTAAATGGTGATTTGGACCAATTGATGACTGCTAGTTGAGCACAAAATACTTATATTGGAGATCAATTATCTTTTTCACATGTATGTGGTCATGTGTGTCAATTGTATAAAATGGAGTGCATAGCTGTAGTGAGGTTGAAAGTCTGTTCAACTTCCTTCTAAAAAAATCAAAGGGCATATCTATATAAAAGTAATTTATCTTATTAACAGAAGAAAAATTGTTAAGATAAACACAAATTATTGGCATTAGCATAGTAATAATTTTTATTAGTCATTCAATGAATAATATGTCAGTAGTGTAAGGTTCACTACATCACTCTCATGCAAGGTAGGGGACTGGTTTCTATTCATTTTTAACACATGTTGTGGAGGCATGTAATACCTTGGGGATCATACATCTTTTTCATATGTTTTGGACATATGTCTATGATTACATCCCTTCACAAGGTGCTAAAAGCAAATGGAAAACAGTTCCTAACTTGGGTGAAAATGTGTAGTGATCATTACATTACAGAAATATTATTAATATTAATGTATTTTATTAAGTTAAATAACTAATTTTGCTAATCAGTTTGATATACAACAAATCTCTATAATATTGTACGTTTATCAATTTTTTAATCAATATTCTAATATATACTGAGATCTCTAATATAATCATATTATCTAGTAGTTAAAGTCTTCAACTTTTGGTTGTAATAAAAAAAACAACAAATAAATATTGTATTTTTACTATAAAATCTATTTTTTTATATATTAATGACAAGCAAGAATAATTTTATAATTTGTGAGTAAATAAAAGTTACATAAATGATTTATACAAGTAAAATTATGAAAATTAGTTCAGTTCTGCCCTTACATAAATAATAATTACAGAAATAGATATTTATAATATAAATTAATATTGAAGACATTAATCATTAATAATAATATTAACAATATTAATAGCATGTAAAAATATAATAATATATAATCCAATACAATATTTTTTTTAAACTTATCTTTATATATGACTATTATCTAATTGTTTAGCAGATAATACAAAAATATGATAAAAAATTTTGATCTTAAAGTATTAAATACTTTTGAATAGTAATTATTATTAATGTTATTTTTATTTCCATAAAGTGCTTTGGATCGGTTAGCACAAAGATAGGAAGTGAATCCAAAAGATATGAAGTTTTGACCGATTGAATATAATTATTATATTCAATTTGATATTTGGGTGCTGGAATATTGAGTGACCTTCCAAGCAACTGATTATAAAATTATTTATATTGAACAATAACTAGTTTTATTTTAATTTGATTAATATATACAAATTCCTTCTATCATTAATTTTTTTAATCATTAAAATGTTTCTAGGTTAATGGATAGATATCAACAATCATTTAATTTTAAAAGTTAATCTCTGATTAAAAAAAAAAAACATAAAGAAAGAAAAAAGAAAGCAAATTATATGTAATGAAATATATAATGAGATATTATAATAAAAGATTATTGTTAAGTCAATCAATAGCCATTTTTCAACTTAAATTTAATATTAAATATATATACGTCAACAAACTTACTTTCTAACGCAATGTCAAATGATGCTTCAGCATTTTGTATCCTTGTTCGTACATCGTGTAAAAAGTGTCTATCTAAAATGGTAACAAAATTCATATATGTAATAAGCACTTATAAAAATAGCTAGAAAACATGAAATAATATTAGAATTTTAATGGCCATCTTTAGTATTTTCTTTTATATTCTATAGATTGTCACAACTCATATCCACCTATATCCGTGCACTGTTAAATTTATAAAATATCTTATTAATTATCATTAGGAAGATTTTATGTATAATTTCAGAATATATTCTTCCACTTTTCCATCTTTTGTTCGTACAAGATCATACACACACACACACATATATATATATATATCACCTTTTAGTTTCTTACAACATATTTTTTATAATTTAGTTATTTCTAAAAACATCCATTTTGCCATTTTGAAATTTTCTCAATAAATATATTTTTTTGTTTTCAGGTTTTGTTTCCATAACTTGAATATTTATTGTTATTCATCCAAGCTAATATTTTCTCTATTCTTCCATGTCAAATTCTTTAAGCAATTCAATTTATTTTTTCATATTCTTAATTCACTTCTTTGCACTATTTAAAATTTTCTCCTAACAAATTATTAACTCTTATTTAATTTCTTTCAATAATCTATAATCAGTTTCTTAAATATTTAAAAGTATTAACTTGCTCTGACTTTCTAATCAACGTCACAATAAAAATTTTATTCTTTTCATTTATTTTCATATCTTAAGTTAAAAACTATTTATTAAAATTTAACCAATCAATACATTGTAGAATTGCATCTTAAAATATTATAAATAATAACATCTAAATTGTCTTGTTATAGAATTGTACATAAAAATAGTAATTTATTTGGAAATAAGAAAATTACTTGAAAATGGGGTATTACTTTGAATAATTTATTAAATAATACAAAGGATATTTTTGATAGAAAGACTATTCCTGGAATAGTGAATATTATCCCTTGTTTCTGTAAGAAGGTATATATATAGATCAGAATAGTTTGAGCTTAAATGAAAGAATAATGATACATAAAAGTAGGGTTAGAAATAAATATCGCAGTTCTGCTTTATATATTCGTGAAAAATATTCAAGCACAACTAATAGTTTTGATGATGTTAAGGTTGATTTCTTGAAAGAAATGAAACTAAAAGAATTTAAAGAATCTTTATTATCTAAAATTTATGGTTATTAACTTATTTAAAAGTTTTTTTTAATATTAAGGATATGGGGGATATAAGTAGAATTGTGAGTAATATTTAGTATAAATTTGTTATTCTATTGTAGTCCTTTACACTTGAGAAGTCTTCTTGTAGCAATGAAACCATTGGTTGTGTTTTAGAGTTTACTTTCTTTGTTTAGTCTGGTTAAGTTGTGAATTTGGAATAATTTGAATATATATATATATATATATATATATACCTGTATATATATATATATATATATATATATATATATACACAGGTGTGTGTATACTGGCTAGTGTCAGACTTCTATAAATGTACAAGTAAATGATCTTGAGATCAAAACTTTAGAGTATCAGATTATTTACTTGAATAGTATAAAGCATAAATTGTTTGCTAAATGTATATGTGCAAATGGTGATCTTTATCAATCATCGTTGACACATCATCTAATATCAGTTGATTTCTCAAGTTTATAATAGTTAGATATAGAGTGAATTGAGTGAAGTAATGATCCTAATGCATATTTATGATGAAGGAGGAGTTGTCAAGGATAAAACATGTATTGAATAAAAGATGTTCATTGCAATAAATTTATAGCTAAAATGATAATATTAGTAATAATAGTGAACTTAACAAAATGTTAAGTGGGTTGATACTTTTTACACAAAATAATAAATGAGATTAGTGTAATTAATACTAAGTTATATAATATTATCAATGAGTGCATTTAAGTACTCTGGAATAGTTCATTATTTACATGACCAGAATAATATATGTTGTCATGAGCTTAGCTATTCAGAATATAACTTTCTTTGTTAATTATAAATAGCATTACATTTAATATATGTGTGTATGTTTCATCTTTCATATTGAAAAATAAGTCAAATAAAATCTGCTCAATAAAAATAAGATTCAAGACTGTTTCAGTTAATTATTAGTGATGTTGAAGCTTGGAACAGCTGATGATAATGATTCCTCTGAAACTGATCTTGCAAATCTTTTGGTGTTATAGTTCACAATTCAGAATTCACCTATTACATTTTATCTTGTATCTTACTTAAATAATTTGGTAATAGATAATGCTTAAAAGGCAAAGAAATAAAATCATATTTCTTCTTATCCTTTACATCATTACAAATATTATTACTATTAAATAAAATACTTTTAACAAATTTATCAGAGTATCCAACAATCAAATAATCTTTATAAAATTGATCTTTTTAAAACAATGTTACTCCATTAGAATTATTCAATCTTTTATTTCTATAGTAATAATTTCTTAAAGCAGCTACTTTATGATATAGATATTGACAGCTATCAAGTTTAATTATAAACCGTAACTATTTATTTTTAACATAATGACTATAAACCTCACAATTATTCTTAACATTTCTAATTATCAATAAATCTAAAAATTTTAACATCTACCTCCCCCTTCTACAACATATTTTATAGAAGGATGAAAACAATTCAACTCATTACTCTTTCAATTTATCACTTTCAAGTACAAACAATTATCAAAATATCTAACAAATAACTTTAAATATAAATAATCCTTCTGAATAATATTTTTCTTTTTCCAAATAATTAATATAAAATGAACAAGTTAAAGGAGAAATAATATAACCTATTATCCACCTTTCCTTAATTTATAAAAATTACCATTTAAATAAGTAAATAACTCAGATTATATGTAAATGAACAGGAAGTAACTTAAGCTTCCCATGAATTATATTGCATGCGCAATCCTATCACAATCATTCATCAGTCCAAAAGTCAGACTAACTTCTCAGAATATAGATACATTAAAAACATATACTTTGTTAAGCAAATTCATATAGCGCATGTGACAATTCAACTTTATATACATATTAGTTTTCTAGAAAAACCCTAACCTTAATTTTTTTTTATAATTTTTTATTATTAATTACTATCCTATCATGCATTATCAAAACATATGGTCAAAGACATGTGAAAAGGATAAATGATCCCCATGATGTGCATTTCATGATTCTGATGAGAATAACCAAAAATTAACTCAGTGCTATTAAGTTAGAATATAGTTTAAAAATACATTTTCATAGCTCAAGTTTTTGGGATAAATCTTATTTAATGGATAATGTATCTACATTGGCATAGAGATATCAACACCTGATTTCTTTGCCCATGTTGACAGTGTTGATAAGTTTCACACTTTTTACATAAGGTGGGAACAGTATCCACTTTTAACACCTTGTAGAGGGGTATATAATCATTATGCTACATTCAGAGGATCAAAGCAAAGTTTTAGTTTCAACAACCTCTAAATATGAAATGAAAATTGTTATAATATATGTAAATAAGTAACCTATCAGACCATAGATGCATTAGAAACATACACTTTGTTAAGCAAATTTATATAGCACATGTGACAATTCAACTTCATATACTCATGTAAAAAATTAAATATAAATTTCAAATATTTTGTTTGAACATAAATATTTTGGAAGATTTTTGTAATGTGGATTATTGAAATATCTATACAATGATTTTTTCATTTAAATAGTATAACATATATATTATTTAAATAATAAAAAAATTATTGTATAGATATTTCAATAAACCAGACTATAAAAATCTTCCAAAATATTTATTTTCAGATCTTTTATAATCTGGATTATTGAAATATCTATACAATGATTTTTTTTATTTAAACAGCATAACAGACATTATTTAAATAAAAAAAATCATTGTATAGATATTTCAATAATCCAGATTATAAAAATCTTCCAAAATATTTATTTTCAGATAAAATATTTGAAATTTATATTTAATTTTTTTACATGGGTACTCTCAAGTAATAAATATTTGACTGAAAGTTGTCATATGAATTAAAATTTTATATGCACAAAGTGCATTACAAATAAAGAAGCTATATTACATGTATTTTAAGAACACAAGTATTTAAATAAATCTATAGAATCCGATATTTAAATAAGTAAAAAAAGTTAATCTCCATAACAGCCTATTTATTACAAACAGAGTGAAGTCAATTTCGAATATACAGTTTGACGAAATCTTTGACAATAAGAAACGCAATTTGAAGAAAAATAACAATAAAGATCTAAAAAAAAAATTTTCACAAATAACCGTATTTTCCCATAGTTATCTTATTTAGTCCGGATTGTCAACTATTCGTTTCCCCCTGAAATATAGTAACAAGTTATATTTATTCCATTATCTAAGAAAATAAATATCATGTAGATGAAGCACTACAACAAAGTGTACACATAAAACTATGTCAATTACATTGTGCATAATTTTGTAATAATGTTTACATTATTTAAATAATAGCAGCAACACACACACACACAAAATATAGATATTTTGATATATGAACGTTGAGCTATAATTGAACTTGCAAATTATTACAATCCAATGCTAACAATAAACTTTTATTTACATAAGATAAAGTCGTTGATCAAATATCCTAAATTTACAATAAATTATAAAATAGGACAAAGTCTTAAATATTAAAAAACGAACGGCTTTAAATATACTGGTTTGAAAAAAATATCTTTCTATTTTTCAATAGTTATTTTTTTTTTTTGGATTATGATTCTTTTTTGGTGTCTACTTATCCTTACTCTTTTTCTAAGATTAGAAGCTTTTTTTTTATGAAGTTGACGAGGGTAAGTAGCTTTCGCAAATCTTTGTATCAGTGTGAATGATAGTTTGGATATAGTTGCAACTCAAAACAGCAGACCAAAGCAGTTAATTCAAAAAGTAATTATTTAATCAAGTCATATTTGACGATAGGTTAAAGGAGATGTCAGATATTTCAGTAATAAGGTTGATTTTCAGATATTTGGAAGTTTATCACTGCTGAGTCTAGTTTATGGTATTGCCGAGTTTCCACTAATTATAACTTTAATTTTCTATAAAAGTTATTTTCTCCAATGACAAGACAAAATTAAGATTAAACATGTATTGGCAAAATGACTAGCTTTTATATCCTGACAAATGTTATCTTTTGTATCATCTAGATATTTTCCAATCTCATTGTTTGCCAAAAAACGTTAGAAATTGCTTAGACAAACATTTCCCAATATTATTTATTTTTTATTATTCGCTATATTATTTTCTAAGAAAAAATACTTTTTCAATTTAAAAGAATTAAAAATATCTTGTTTACTTTGATTTGTAATTGAAATAATCAACAAACAAAAAAAAATATTAATAAAGAATGAATTATGTACAAATCGACAAATAAAAAAAAAGATTGAGCATACTGTGATATGTTGGACTATTTCCATCATTTATGAGTGAATGTTGAATGTATCGGAGTGGAGAATAATATTACTCGAAACATTGTGTAATTACTAACCTGCATTGTCTATTTGTGTGTTATTACTAACAAGTTGATGTATTTGGAAAGTTTAAATAAAATTTAAAATTTTCGATACATTCAACATTCACTCATAAATGATGGAAATAGTCCAACATATCACATCTTATAATATACCATCATTACAAACCTTCATACATATATTGAACATACTCTAAATATTTTCTATCATTTATCATACGATTATCTTTTCTTTCTAACATAATTAAACAAATACAATTATAGTTATTTATGAGAAATCTCCTTCAGTATCTTTAAGTTACAATAAATGTAATAATATAAACGATTAATTACAGTTTATATTAAGTAGTAGTTTTCTAGTATAAAGACTGCTCTTCTCAGAAAACTGATAGTTAAATTATTATTATTTTAATATCTATATTGTAAATTTTGAGAATAAAACAGTTTTAAAATCCGTATTTAATCATTCATAATGGTTACAGCATTATTTTTTTAAGTTAAATTATTTTTTCAGATTCATTAATTAAAAGTTCAACGTACAACTTAAATTTATTAAATCTGGACCAACTTACCTCCAATAACAACTGGTTTAACATGAATATCTTTACATTTGTGAGCAGCTGTGCACGCTTTCAAATAAATCTGTACAAATCTAAAAAAAAAGATATAAATAGTATGATTAATTAGAACGCAATAAAGAACTATTTATGGAGGAAATTATACATTAATGTTAAGATTATACATCATTTAATTTTTTTTATTAAATTCATTAACTTTTTGTTACAGTTAACAATTGAAAAGTTGAAATAAGAAGATATACAAAGAACGATCTTACATAACTACTAAAGTGTAAATCATGAAATTAGAATTTTATCACAGTAATGAAAAAATTAGAATTTTGAAACAACAATCTATCACGTGCACTTTCTCCCATTTTAATTTTTCAAAACTAAATTGTGTTAAGAATTTAAAAACAAAAGTAACTTCTATAAGTTAAAAATGAATTTTGCTGGTAAACATCTATAGAAAAAAAGAAAAGATTGCAGTCAGAATTGCTAAGCATAATTAAAGAATGGTATGAGGTTGTATGAACTATATGATTCATTTGTCAAAGAAAGTGCAGAAAGATGATCGATGACTTGAGAAGCTTATAATGATTAAGTTTATCTGAAGATAGGAATAAGAAAAATAACCAATAGATAAAAAAAGACTTTACGATTAAAACAGTATCTATAGCCCAACATTTTATTCTAAAAGACAAGAAGAATATTCTTTAGTTTGGCACTGCTTATTGTTTATCTACAACCAAATCTTCATATGTAATTGAAACGGAAGTAACTATCTCCCACTAAGTTATGTAACATCAATAAACTATGAAAAGATAAAATGATACCATCTATCTTTTAGCTTTGTTGGTATGTAAGATTAGTTTATTGATGTAATTTTATATGACAGTGAATTCTGTCTATTATTTTAATTTATATACAGAATAAATAATTAAAACAGGCAAAACTCACTATACATATGCCATACACAGCAAGCTAGATCATAAGATCTAGATGCAGTGCTCTTAGATCCAAGGCTCTTCACTGAAAAAGGCCACAAGCCAGAAACTAGTCTTGGGATATTGGATGAGTAGGCACTACATGGAGATTTTATGCATAATCCTTCTGGCATCCATTGATTACTCTAGCTTGCTGTGTGTGGCATACATATAGTGAGTTTTGCCTGTTTTAACAATAGACACAAACATAAAAGGTGGTGGTCATGTGATGTTTATTGGCAGAATAAATAATCTGAAGACTCAACTGAAGAAGCAATGTTGTAGTGATCTTATGAAGAAGAGAGAAACCATTGATTGAAGCTGTTTTCCACTGTAACTTCAATAGTTTCATCTTGCTGATGATTTCACAGTATTTTCAATACCTCATTTATAATAGCAAATATGATTACTTTATCTAACAGAAGAGTATCTATTATGAGTAGATAGATAAGCAAAAACTACATCATGCAATGTTTAAGTTTGCTAAAATCAATCATTGTCTGCTTTAATAATGTCATGAAGAAAGAAGCAAATAGAATAGTGCTGAAAGAATGACCCAAGACATACTGCTACTATTTTCTATCTAATATGACCAATGCTGCTTTATTTCTTATCTAACATCACCAGGGAACCAGAAGGACAATTACCATCTTTGAAGAAATTAATGAAGACATCCATAAATACATTAAAATAATATCTACAGAAAACCATGGTTTGGAATTGTTTAAATATTTTATATAATTAGATCTTATCATCATATATATTATAAGACCTGAAATCTAAAATATTTCTTATTATTTTATTATCTTTAATATTTTGTAAATCTAGTAACAGTTGCAATTATATAAATAACAGTAATATATATTCATTAAACTTTTCTTCCACTTCTTATTTGCATTACTGAATTATATATAATATAATACATCATATACATCTTAATTGACACTCTACAATGCAGTTTAACATGATTTATTTTATCTCCTCTTTCCTACAGTTTGAACTGTCCAGCAGTCATCATCAAATATATACAATTAATACCTATCTATACATATACCAATATATATACACACATACATATAAAAATATACATATAAATATAAAATAAAAATAAAAACAACATTTCAAATACTCCAACTATTAGCTTAAATATGGATCTTTAATATCTCTACAATCTAAAACCTCTATCACACACTTATATTCAATTAATTTCTTTTATATAAAATTTTATTTTATATGTCAACATTTATTTCTCATATTCTAATAATTTAAATTTTAAATTTGCCCTTTAATCTAATTTATTTCTTTTATTTTAATTACTTATATATTATACATTAATCAATAAAATAATATTAACATAATATCCTTATAATTTTATTTCCTCTTAATTTTTTTAACTAATTTTACCTTTTAAAAACACTCAGCACTCCTCCCCTTATAACTGAAATAACTATCAAAATTTTAATTTTTTTATATTTCTTTATTTTCTTCACCTTTACATCCTGTATGAACACCTTCTGAAACTATATCTTATTCTAATTCTTTAAAATCTACATATATCTATTCATTAACAAAAACACTCCTACAAAATTAATGTTTTCAAGCCCTGATCCTTATTAAGAGATGGCCTAATGCTTCTAATCAATATAGCCTTTATCTTTCTGTCCCTCTAGTATGATTTATCATTTTAATACTTCCATTTTCAAACTTATGCTGTAATTAATGTAAATAAGCAGGTGATCTCCTATCATAAAAATGGGAGGAATAGAATGATAAAGGAGGCTATATTTATTAGAAGCATTAGGCCATCTCTTAATAAGAATCAGGGTTTGAAAACATTAATTTTGTAGGAATATTTTTGTTAATGAATAGGTATGTGTAGGTTTTAAAGAATTAAAATGAAATATAGTTTCGGAAGGTGTTCATCGACAGTGTAGAGATGAAAATAAAAAAATGTAATTTTTTTAAAAAAAAATTTTGATAGTTATTTCACTTATAGGAGGAGGAGTGCTGAATGTTTTTTAAAAGGTAAAATTAGTTAAAAAATTAAAAATTAAGAGGAAATAAAATTATAAGGATATTATGTTAATATTATTGTTATTGATTAATATATAAGTAATTGAGATAGAGAAAATAAATTAGATTAAAGGGCAAATTTAAATGATTAGAATATGAGGAAATGAACCTTGAAATATGAAATAAAATTTTATATGAAAGAAGTTAATTAAATATAAGTGTGGGATAAAGAGATTTTAGATTGTAGAGATATTAAAAATCCATATTTAAGCTAATAGTTGGAGTGTTTGAAATGTTTTTTTATTTTTATTTTATATTTATATGTATATTTGTATATATATATATGTGTATATATTTTGGTATATACCTAGATAGGTATTAATTATATATGTTTAAGTGTTGTAACTCTGATGATGACTGCTGGACCATTGAAACTGTAGGCAAGAGGTGATAAAATAAATCACATGTTAACCTTCATTATAGAGTGTCAATTAAGGTGTATATGGTCTATTATATTATATAGTCATTGTTAATAAATTGTTAAATTATTTTTTATTAATCCATTTAGTTTGTGTTTGATATAGAATTCAATACAAATTTTATGCATTTAACATTTTCAATATGCTAGTAATATTATCAATCCTGAGAAAACATGCAATCCACTGAGGGACTTGTAAGGATGGCAGTAATAATTTGTAAATAATGATGATTGGACATAGGTTTGGTGCACAAACATTTCAATTTTTTTTTATTGTAATTAAAAAGCAAATAAAATATTTTTGGGAAGATTTGTACTTCTCTTATAAATCACCATATTGGTTATTATTATTATTATTATTATTATATATTGTATTAGTTCAGACATTTTTTAGAGATAAAGCTGGTCTGACCTTACAATTTTTTTAAAACCATATACTAAGTAGTCATATATATATATATATATATATATATATATATATATATATATATATGACTACTTATATAAATACCATATATAATATATATATATATATATATATATATATATATTGTACCATTTATTTATATATGGTACAAATATATTGACATTTGTGAAAAGCTAAAGGAAAAAGTAAATTTAAAGATCTTTAAAATTAATGCATTTAAAATTTTTTTTTAGTTTGTGTAATTTTTTTTTATTTTTAAAAACATACAATGAAAGTTAAATTTTTTGTTCATATTTTTTTTATGTAATTAAAAATAAAAGTTAAAATTGGAAAGAATAAAAGACACACAGATTACTAATCCAGATAAACTAAATGAAAGAGAATTCCACATGCAGATTAATCAATAAAACCTTTTTGGAAGCTAATTAAAGATGGCAGAAAGACTTTATAAAAAGGAGAACTTTGTAACAGAAAAATACAAAATAAATGTATAAGATTATAAACTGAAGGGTCGTAAAGTTAAAAATATGTGCAGAAGTCTGAAAACTGGACCAGGAGTATAAAAGAAAGAAACCAGTTGGATCAGGGTCTTGTCTATTTTTCTTTTGGATGGTCCTGGATCAGGAAAGATCCAGGACCACTACGCTGAAATAATTCTTCATGCTGGAGTGAATCGAAGCTTTTGACATTATTCATCATGAAGACCATCAACCCCAGAAAAACTTTCATGACAGCCTTTAGGACAGACCAAAAAAAAACTAGTTAAAACCAATGGCCATGAGCTCATTCTACCCCATGAAAATCCATGCATGGTAATCAACAATCTTTATAAACTCGCTAAACTTACCGGTAAGCATTAATTATTCCCAATTGTGACTAAAATTAAGCTTATAATATAATCCTGATAGAGACATTAATTCTTTTTATTCAAGAGACTTTTGTTCATGGCCTAAGAAATCTAAGTGTAATTAATGTGAACTATGTTAATTAATTGATCAATTTTGTTATTTGGATTAGCATGTAGATGCCTTCCAATTTTATTTAACAATTTATCTTTAAATATTTTAATTTATTAGAATAAAATATTTATTTCTAATATCAACTTTTCATTGTGTGTTATTATTGTTAGTTTATTTTTAATCTATTAGGTGTAAATTATCTTTGCCAATATGTTTATTTATTAACTAAGCCCGGGTGTCATATTCTTTAAAAAATAACTAAGTTACGGGAAATCAAAAACCCAATCTTTAAAATTATTTTCTTTTTAATTTAGGATGTGTGATGCAGCCAATTCCTGTATGAATCCTGGCGCCCTTGTTAAAACAAATGAAAAAGCTAACTCGCAATAATTAGTAGGCAGTTTGTCAGGAAATACAGCTAAGTTTTTAGAAATATGAACAATATTTATATTTTCCATCTTCATAGCTTGATTAACTTTCACTTCATAGTGTGTAAAAAAAAAGCCTACCAGAATCTACCAAAATGTGAAAAATGTTACAATATATATATATTAAACTTAATTTATTACATATATATATATATATATATATTAAAAATGTAATTGTTTTTTTTTTTAATATATTTTGTTTAAATAATGTAAAATAATAAATAAAAGTTCCCAGATTCATTACATATAATCTTACTATTCATAAGTAAAAATTGAGAAAGACACTGTCATTATTTTTTTTTGAGGGAGAAAAAAAGGTTTTCAACAAGAAAGTTTTTCTTGTTTTAACAGAACTGTAATATCCTCACTAGATAGGACCATTGCATTGTCACTCATTATGTTTAACAGTTTTAGAAAATTAAGCGGATTTGAACAACAGAGAATTCGTGAAGTTTAAAAAACAGATGAGATGGAAAATTCTGCAGTAATTGAAAATCTTGTTATCATAGAATAAAAACTTTAATTAGTTCACTGATCAAAGCTGAAATTATGTAATCTTCAAATTTCAATTTTAAAAGTGTCTCCTGTTATTTGATTTACAATGGAGAATAAAACATTATCTGTCATCTTTCAAATAATTTCTTTGTCTATTTATGAAAGTGTTATTCCACGTAATTCAGAAAATAAATCAACAAAGTACATCTGGCAATTTTCATCACCTATGCCATTTGGATTGTAAGGTGCAAGGCACAATACCAACATCCCAAACCAGATGAAAACTCATTATTTATTCAGAGCATAGAGAAAATTAAACAAAGAGACAAAACTCTTGCAACATCATTCATTTTTTAAGAGACATGGAAGCTATATCAGACTCTTCAATAAAGTTAACAAAGAACTTGACCACTAAATACCTAACCCTGTTTTAACTCAATAATGTTAGTTCCATAACTCATCTAATATTGTAATTTTTCATTATCCATATTTGTAATGCATCACCCATATTTATACCAATTTCATAAAGAGTGTAACACAGGTATTAATTAGTTTAATAAATGTTTTGAGATAAAGTACATCTAGTAAAGCAATTGTCTCATGAATCAATTTTTGTTTAAGAAGGCTCAAATCTAGAAATATTAAAGTGTTATATTAAAATCTAATGCTACAGTAAAATAAATTTTATTTAAAATAAAAGGTTTTTAATAAAATAAATCATAATGAAAAATTGATTTTTTGTTCAATTAATAATAGCTAATATTTTTTTATAACTTTAATATTGATTAATTAATATTTTTCCAGTCTACATTTATATTCTTATAATTAAATAATAATAAAAATAATAATATGATAATTTGTCGTGTACATAAGCATGTTGGAGTTCGTAAGTTAAATACAAGCTAATTAAATAATTTGTCTCTTTATAAATTAAATACAAACCAATTAAATAATTTGTCTTGATATGGTTACATACTTGAGTAAAATATATACGAATAATTTTTAATGCATTAGATTCATTCCTAAGTATTACATAAGGTGTAAATATTGTAAATAAGTTTTGTGTTATTTTATTTATATGATAAATGTTCATTATTCTCTCTCATTCCAAGTGTAAGTAATCGTAGCTATTACACACATATATATCTTGTGACACATTGCCATGCTTTATTTTGAGTTAGTAGTAGGTAAATGGGCTGATGTATATCTAAAAAGCTAGGAAGAAATTTGAACCCAACCTATAGGTGTTTCTTCCTTTTAGAGATGGCGCTCTAATCTATGACAGATATTTTTTTAAAACTAATAAATATCATTTAAAAGTGGAAAATTATAATCTTTGTAAATATTCATCGGATAAAGGTAAAAATATTAAAACGTATTCTAATGAATTGTTAAATGTTGCCTATAATTACAATCATATTTATAATACTATTAAAAATTTTAATAGGAAATGTAATAATAAAAATATTAATAATAAAGTTGATTCTTCTACTAGTAAAAAAAAATTGGATATCAATATCATATATTTCGAAACAACAAACAAATTTCATAAGAAAAATTTATAAAGGTATATGTGACATTGCATTTTATGCAACTCCTACATTAAATAAATGAATAAATAACTAAAGATAAAACCTTATTTATAAATAAAAATTGCATCATTTATGAATAGATATATAGGGGAATCAAGATGTACATTGGAGAAAAGAATTAAAGAGCACTTGCTTTTATTAAAAAGAGTTCAAAATACAAAACAAAATTGTAAAGATAATACCAATGCATCAGCTTCCATTTTTTACAACCATAATAAATTATGTATATATGGTTTTAATTTCAAATATAATAATGTAAAAATATTGCAAATTGAGAGAAATAACAATAAAAGGAAAATTAAGAAAGTTATGCTAATATATAAATACAAGCAGGACTTAATCAATAGGCAGGCAGCAAATGTTAAGATCACAGAATTATGGGAAGGTCAACCTTTCAAAGTATTAATTGACAAAGACTACAAGAATAGTCGAAAGTGCTCCTAAGTGACGATTATATTTTTTGTACTTTTCAAAATTTTTAATTACTGTATTTACTAATATTTAATTATAAGATTCCATATATATAATAGAATTAATTGAACTGAGTATATAACACAAAAGGTTATTCTGCTGGAAAGACCCATTTTAAAATAGATCTTTCTAGGAAAATAACTGTGAATATAATGCAAAAGTGTCAAAAGTATACCAGAATGTATATCCAGCTCAATTAATTCTGTTAAATAAAAAATATATATATTTAAACTCTAATTTTGGCACTTCATATTAGCATTAACAATGGTAGAGTACCAAGATATTTATATACATATTAATGGCTATTAACATATGTTCATATACATATATTTTCCAAATAGTAGAGATATTTTCTAATTATCATATGCAATAAATATTTAAAATGCATATTTCAAATACATTATACTTACTTTCCAGGTTCAAGCAAAAAGTGATTAAAATATACATAGTCAGGAGTTAATCCTGTATAAAGTCCTGAAATATTAGCATATAGCATATTATTTACAAACATCTGCCCATCTCTTATGTTTACAGATCCTCTTGATCGGATACCAACTTGTCTTTCAGGAATAACACTAGTTCTATCATGTGATGTTCCTACACTGAAAACTAAATATAATAAAATTATTTATAAAAAATGTTATTTTTTTGTAGGTATATTTTATTTTCAAAACGCAATTAATTGAACATTTAAATCATATTAATATGAATAAATTAAAGAAGTATAAACTTATAGAATATATTGATGTCTACCATTGATAACATTACAATAGTTTGAATATAATAATATTCACCACTGATATAATATCAGCAGTTTGAGGAAAAAAGAGAGCTTGTATAATAAATAAAAGTTATTTAAGATAAAATAATCTTTTTAATTTGAAACTTCAAATTTAAGCTGATATTTGCTAATAAAATTTATTTTTATTCTTAAAGTCATTTGATATTCAACTAATGAAATCTTCTTTGATTAACAAAACAGATTCCAATAAACAAGTATGAAGGTAAACTTTTCTTAAATGACATTTAAAGAAAAAAATATTATAAAATTTTATCTTAAATCTGTTAAACATCTTCAAAAAATTGAAATTTATAAGCAGAATATCAACAAAAGGAGTTGGATTTTTTATTCTTCATGCTATGACTAATAGCAAATAACCATTGTTTACACTATGACAATGAATACTGGCAGAAGTTTCTATAGGGGCTAATTATCTGGAAAGTATAGTTATATAAGTTTGACACTAGATCAAAAGTAATGTATTTTAGTGGTTATATAAATGTTTATAATTTTGTAAAACTGCCATACCATAATTTATTTTTAATGAAGACTATTCTGATTGAGTATTTATAATTTATATTTTATATTACTGTCATTAATAATTGAAGCTGTCAAAAAGTTTGAAAGTTATTATTTTTACGTAAATATGTCAGGTTAAATTATGGATTACTAAACTGATGTATAAATATTTTTTAAATATTTCTCTTGTGATAAATTTTTTATTTTCACTTGCCACTAGATTACAGTATATTGATATCATGGATTTATATTATAATACATGATTTTGGTACTTGTGCATTTTCCTGTCTACCAAGATGGCAGCTCACATTTTTGATAAATATACAGTTTTGTGCATTCAATTTATTTTTTCATTTTCTACTACTAAATATGTGTTACTTATTCAGTAAAAACATTAATAATTTAAATTTTAAAAAATAATAAATTCCAATAAATTCCATTAAGCAGTTTTATTAGAAATGTTTGTTTACTTATATTATAACATGGAAGCAAGACAATTTGAACATTATCATACTCTGTTTTAATTTAGTAATTCTTTTTGTCAGTAGTATTTTTGTACAATTTTTATAATGATCAAAATTTGGAATCTTCCTGTCACAGAACATGGTATATGAGATATTTCTAAAGGTATAGGATATTGCTCTTACTTGCAATCAGTCCAACAATGGTGAAGCAACATGAAATGTTGTTTAAAACGAATATCCATTTGTAAAGGAGCATGGTTTGAGGGCTCCAAAATTCCATTTCTGACTGCACTCAAATTTATTTCTGGCCATAACAGAGATTTAATGTTTATTAACTGGGGAAAATATCAGTTGGATTTGTCCAAAATCATCATCATAGATTGGAATAACTATATGAAAGAAGTGTGCACATCTAGCCTTTTCTTTTGACTATTGTGCAAAATTAGAGGGTCTAACAGAATTGTTGAAATTGACAAAATTCTTTTTACCAAGCATAAAAATCAATAGGAGAGAATACTTCCACAATGGTGGTTATTTGATGGTTTGTGCAGAGAAATCAATGATTGCTTCATTGTAACTAATCCAGATATAGCAGCGACTATTATTATAGACATGATAAAACAAAATGTCACAGAAAAAATCTATAATTTATTCCAACTGTTGGAAAGCATATAAAAGTGATTATGTTGATTTGAAAATTTGTAAGTTAATCACCACTATAACTTTGTTGATTCAACTACTGGAATGCATACACAAAACATTGAAAGACTTTGGTGGCTGGCCAAGTGGTGAAACAAAAAACATTGGGAAACTGCATGGCAACACCTGGATTCCTACTTAGCAGAATTTATGTTACAATGACTGCACCACCAACAGGATTCATTTGTGGTGATGTGGGAGGCCATTAGGGATTGCAACTCATACTAATATAAACATTCTTCACTTAAAATCTTATATCTTTTTTCATTTCGCTATTAATAAATGAATAAAAAAAACAATAAATTAAGTGTGAACATTGAAAGTAATTTTTCTTGAATGATTTATTTAAAAAAAACAATTATAAAAATTAAAATGTAAATATTAAATACATTTCCTAGCAATCATTATTTTGTAAAGATTTCTTATAGCTCACAAAACTGGGTATTTATCAAAAATACAAGCTGCCATCTTGGTATAAAAAAACACACAAGTACCATGATTTTTGGATGAAGACTCATGTTTTTTGATATAAAGTACTTGCTTTGTATTTTAAAATATTTTTATTGGTCATTATAATTATCGTTTTGTTGAGGAAGAGAGTTGTTAAACATTTATATAAAGTAGTTCAGAGTTTGATATGCTACAACTGTTATTCATTAAAGCATTTGAATATAAAATAAAATTCTAATTTTTAACAAAGCTGAAATTTTATCATGCTTTTATTTTTTCATAAACTCCTCCCATTCTTCTTCAGAAAACCTAATGGCAATTTCAGTTATATTTGCAACATTTTATTTTTACAATTAAACTATTATTCTACACCATATTTTGACATGTTTTACATTATATATTAGAAACATAAATTTACAAATGAAAACATCCTAAAAGATAATATTTGAATTTTGTAAAATAAAAAATAAAGTACTAAAGTGAAATATGTAATAAAAACAACAGCCCTTTTCATATTAGATAGTAACTTTCACCAAATTATAAGAAATATTGAACAAATTATTTCTTACTTGAATTTTATTTTTAAAAATCAAAATTTTTTGTTTAGACATCAAAAAGCAATGAAATTCTGCTTTTAAATTTAAAATTGCACTCATTATTTTTAAAATTTTGCAAAATTTCTGCAATTGCATCTGTGAAAGCATTTCCACCCAGTAAATTAATCTTAGCTCCAATTTAAGATAGTTAAGATTTTATTATATTCATCTTTTTTAAAACAAACATTTTCAAATAATATCTAGATGTAATCACATTTTTTTTGATTTAAGATAAATATTTTACAAATATATATAAATAAATATAAATATGTAAATAAATTACTGAAAATTACAATTTTTCTTTCCAAAGTAACAAAAGAAAAAAGCTTGCTCTCGCAGTCAGAAAATAAAAAATCTATCAATTAATGGGGTTGTCAGTTTCTTTGTATTATGATACAACCAATCAGTGTTGTTGATATTTCTGTTTAATTTTAAAATCTGTATATTATATGTATGATATTGACATCTTCAGATTTATTGAAAATAATAGTAGCACTATTTGAAAATTCAGAATGGACTAAAGACATGCTGTTGGTATATAGATAGTTTTAAAATTCAGTATATCATTTGATTAGTTACTCATATGATTATACCTGCAACACATTTAAACATGAATTTATTTATTAAATATTACATGTTTATGTTTACTATAACATGTAATATTGTTTGTATAGGCATGTTTTAACTCATTTATATATATCCATCTATCTGAATACAAAATTTATTCAATAGTTTAAAAACAGTTAAAACTTTTTAAAATATTTTTTGAAAGGTATACATTCATTATAAGTTATGATATTGCAATCTATTTTCATCTATAATAAATATTTAAAGAATATCTAGATCATTATTAGTCATTTTTTAATAATGAGATTCAAACTTGATTCCATATATCATTAATTTTACTTAAGACATTGAAATTTTATTGGAATAATTTTTATGAAAATAAACAATATATCACCCAATAAATAATTTTATTTTAGCACAAGTGTATTCGCATATTTTTTAAAGTGCATTTTTTAAACTTAATTTTGATCAATATTTTTTTAACCTCTATTGGAAATAAATTTACAATTAATTTTTAAGTCTGATTCTGTTTTATTATGTATTTATCAACTTTATTTATATTTTCGCTCCAAGATATTCAATTGTTTATCTTTAGTGATAATAAATCAAATATATGATAGTAAGATGTCTCTGGGATTATTTTTCATCAATAGCACTGACATTATATTATAGTGTTAATAGATAGAATCATCTCTGGATAGATGATTAGTTATATTTAATCATACTATGCAACTAAACTATTCTTAAAAACACTCTTAAAGAAAATATTTATTTAAGCTGCCTCTATATTTTATTAATTAATTATCAAAAGTTTATTTAATAATTTTGTGAATCTTTTATAGTAAAAATCCTTTTCAATCTCAACCGCAATTGTGGTCACATTCTTTTTAAATATTTAATAAATCTATATTTTTCTCTTCTCTCTCCATTTCTCTCTCTAACTCACACATTAGGTATATATATATAAAATAATTGAAAAATTCTTTGATTCCTTTTTAAAGCCTTAAAGACCGAAGCAGATTAAATATTCACAATGTCCACTTCATACATTCTTATCATTGCAGCAACTACGTGATTACGTATATAGTAAACGAAAATAGATGGGTTGTGCACAATATGCATCAGCTAGTGGGATGAGTTTACGGATTTCTATTACAAATAAAAAAAAAACACTACAGTATTTTTTCTAAGTTCATCTAATAGTTTTTAGCTGAAAGATTAGTTGAGTTTTCTTGAAGGCAGGGTGAATGTGTATGCGAATAATCTTTTTTAAGTAGATATTTACAATTATGATAGACAAAACTCAATTAGAGCCTTATTCACAAGAGTCTGTAAGATGACTGCTAAGACAGGATCTGACAGATAAATGCAGAAGATACTAAGATTATTATGATTGTAGACCCAGATTGCCATTTGATAATGATGATTTATTTAGCTATTTACAGATGCAATTCATTTTCAAGTAAAGGAAGGTAGCACAAACTAAAAGAACTGATTAATATTATGATTATTATTGATATTATGAAATTAGAGGAAAAATTAAGAACAATTGATATAAAAAAATGTAAATGTATCTTATTACAGAAGCACAAATACTGAAAATACAAGCGGAATGAAATTTATTATAAATAAACATTAGAAGAACAAACAGCATATTGGAAATTGATAAATACTTCAATTAAAGCAGTAAAAATTAGTTATTTAAATTAATGGAAAATACAAAATAGAGATAATTCAATTTTATGCTCCAACACATTTTCGTTGTCATGAAGGAATAAAGGATTTTTGCATGAACGTACAATTTGCGATTGAAAGATGAAAATGCTGTAGATAAATTTGTTTAGAGTAGTAAAAATGAGAGAAGACACAGATTTGTGAAGTTTGCAGAAAAAGAAAAATTGTATATTATACATTTTTTCTTAAGAAAATTACTAAACATAAATAGACGTAGAAGCATTCAAATAAAAGAACAGCAGAATTGGTTTATATTTTAACTAACATAAAATATGTATTTGGAGATTGTAATGTTTTTAATAGATTCAACATAGGAAATGATTATCGATTAATGAGATGTAGGATATGTGTTAATGCAAAACTAAAAATACAAAAACTAGCAAGAAAGATCATATTAAGAGTTGATATTCCTAACCTTCAGAAACATTCCAATAAATTTAAAATTGGAATTTGAAAATTGTACAAAATATCAGACTTTAAAGATGGCTTACAGTTGATGAAAATCAATAAAAAATAACTGATATTTTATTAAAAACTTCAGAAAAGATATCTGGTATAAAATTACACCAACTTATCAGTAAATTTTTCTATTTAAATTAAGACAATTTATGAAGAGTAGAATGAATATAAAAATTTTTTAAAATTATTCAGTAGGACAATTGGAAATCTAGGATTTTGTAAAATAATACAATATAGAATTAATAATGATATAATATAATTGTGGATTGGCAAGAAAAGCTATTACGGAGAATAAAATCTCAAAAGTATAAAACAATATGATATTGAAATGAAATTTCTTTTAAAATAAAAAGAAAATATAGAACTATAACTAAAATAAGAGATGATATGAAATGCTAGGAAGAGTTATATAAATTATTATGTAGTAATAAAAAATAAGAAAAAATAAACATACAATTACTATATCTTCTGAATTGCCAAGTATTTTAGAAGAAGACTAAGATATGAAATTAAATATAAGAAGGGAAAAGCACCACGAAATAATTAAATTATAATTAATATTTTAAAAGAAGCAGATAAAATAAAAAAATTCTTGGAAAAATTATACATCAAATGTCTAAATGATAAAGATATATCAGATAATTGGAAGAATGCAATAATAGTATTAATATTTAAGAAAACTAATAAAGAAGATATTAGGAATTACAGAATTAGCAATCTTCTATCAATTCCAAAACAAAATCATTATCAAGACAAATTACAACTTATCAGTAGAAAATTTTGGATTTTAATCAACTAAAAGAAAAAAAACTGGATGTAAAAGTAAGTTTAAAAAAATGAACCACATTCAATTACTGAGAAAAATTATAGAAAGTACCAATGAATTTGGATTGCTATTATGCTTTGGATTTACTGATAACGGATAAGCATTTATACAGTGATTAAAACATTGCTCTATTCAGATACAGACTCAGGGTATTGTTACAATCTATTATAATGCAGGAACAGTGAATAGATTATATAGTGCTTCTAAGAAGATTAACATTTAAAAGAATGTGAGAGACATAATTCTATACCTCTAAAACTTCTTACAATAGTTTTATAAAAATATCGCGTGGATTAAAGTAGTTATTTAAAAGATTAAAAATAAATGGAGATTATTTAAGTCATCTAGATTTTTAGATGATATGATTGTTTTTGCTAGTAATACAAAAGAGCTTCAGTAAATGTTGCAATAGTTATAAAATTTGAATAAGAAAGTACTAAAGATAAACGGTAAAAAGATTAATGTTTAGTGGATTTTCTCAGAAGAAAAATAAAAATTGATAATCATAAATTAGAAAAGATTAATATTTAAATGATTAATACAGATGGAAACATAATTAAATGAAATTAATCATAGAAACACAGTTGAATGAGTACTTTAGGTAGAAATAAATTAATATTAAAAAATAAACACTTGTGTTTGAAAAGAAAAGAATAAATGTGATTTATTGATTCTTATTAATGAATCTGAGACTAGAAACTTAATACAAGAGCAATATAGAAACTTCAGACTAATTATCAAGTAGGGGAACTTTATATTGAAAATAACAAGAAGAGATTGAAAATGAAATATTTGGGTAAGATATTATAGATATCATTGAAAGAATTAAGAGATTGAAATGTAGTTTGATTGTAAATACTTTTAGAAGATATGATAATTAATAAACAATTGAAGATTTAATTGAATTCCAAATTAAATTGTAAAAAAAAAACAACACTTGCGAGATGGATGAATGAAATAGAAAAGTATGTAAGATGTGACGCAGACTTTTTATAGCTCAATAGATCGATAATATTTGAACACGATGGTGATGATTTATATATATACAATAAATCTATATAAGCCTACATTAATATTAAAAGACTTGTACATCATCATCATTGTAAATCATTGTCAATTACTGCAGGATGAAGGTCTCTCCAAGTTCAATCCATTTTTTCCGATCTCTAGCCTCTTTTCTCTATATCATTCCGGCACAGTTTATTATTTCATATTATTCATCTCACATGTGGTCTTTTTTGGGATCTTTTACAATCTTTTGGAATCCAGTTTAAGATTTCAATTATTCAACTATTGTATCTTCTAGCAATATGTCCAACCCAACTCCACTTGTCTTTTAATTCTTTCAACGATGTCAGTAGCACTTGTTTGTTCTCTTACCCATGTATTGCATTTTCGATCTCTTCTTGTTAATTCTAACATGCATCTCTCTATACTTCTTTGAATGGTCTAAAATCTCTGTATAGCTCTTCTATTAAGTGTCAAAGTCTCAGGTTCATAAGTAAAAATTGTTAAATATTTTTATAAAAAACCTTCCTTTTTAAATACACAGGCATATTTTCTTTTAATATTAAATTATTGAAAAGCATTCCAACTAAGTTTAATTGTATAATTAATTTCATCTATTTTATGTTTCCACCTATAATAATAATAATCTGAGCAAGACATTTGTGGTTGTTAACTTCTTCTAACTCATCACAATCAATCTTTATTTTCATCTTTTGAGAAAATTTATTGAATATTACTTTAGTCTTTTTAACATTTATCTTTAGTTCTACTTTATTACTTTCATATGATAACTCTTGCAACATTTCCTGACGCTCCGAAGCATTATTTGCAAAAACAACTATATCATTGGAAAAATATAAATGACTTAAATAATCTCCATTTACTTTTACTTCTTTAGCTTCCCATTTTAATCCATAAAATACTTATTGCAGCATTGTTATAAGCAGTTTCCTGTCTTACACCCTTCTCAACGTTGTAATATAATTGCAGCTATTTCATTTTTATAAATATACTTCAAAATATGACAATATCCTGGGTCTATACCTTGATGATCCAATGCTTTAATCACTGAAGAAGTACTTATTAAATCAAATGCCATTTCATAATCTACAAAATCCAAAACATAATGGCAACTCATATTCATTGGTCCTTTCTATAATTTCTTTTAATACTTGAATATAATCTGCTGTACTAAAACCACTTTTAAATCCAGCTTGCCGAGTTATAATTATCTTGGTAAAATTTTTACATAAAACTGATAAAAGACTGATAGGTCTATAATTTTTAATATCTTTGTTATCAGCTTTTTAAAATATTAATATTAATACTGCATTCTTCCAATCGTCTAGTACATCTTTATCATTTAGACATTTGATATATAACTTTGCCAACATTTTTTTTTATTTCTTCACTGGCTCCTTTTAAGATATCGATTATAATTCCATCATTACCTAGAGCTTTTTTCTTTTTTATAAATTTGATTACATGACTTATTTCTTTATTTAAAAACCTGGAAAATATAGTAGTTGAAGGAGATATTTGTTCTTTATTACTATATAATTATTGATAAAACTTTTTTACCATTTTCATGAAGTCACCTCTCTTTTTAATAATATTTCCATCTTTTTTCTTATTCAGGATATACGTTTCCTACCAATACCAAAATGTTGTTTTACACTTTTGAGATTTTTATTATCTTCTACAGCTTTTCTTGCTAGTTCAAAATTATACCTTCTTACATCATTATCAACTCTTTTTCATACAGTTTTACAAAATTAGAGATATTCAACCCTTCTTAATGCATCATTTTTATATATCTTCATATTCCTTCTTTTCTTTAAAGATTCTCTAGTCTCAATAGAAATTTTATTGCTCAATTGCTGCTTTTTTATATCATCTATCTTTGTATGTAAAGATGGTTAAATTTTATGTTAATAAAACTGAAAGATCAATAAAATTCAGTGTTTTGATAATGAAAGTAAAAAAAAAGTGCTTATACAAAATATAATATTACATTAATATCATTAAAAGATAAGCAAATCTATGATTTGCAATAGATGTAAAAATTAGATAGACTAACAAAAACATTTTTGGTAAATATGGTTCTATTGTTGTAAAAACAGAAAGAACGTTTCATAATGATACTAATAATCAATAAATCTATTTTATATAATAATAAGTTATATAGAATCATTAATTCAACTCCATTATGACTATAACAGAATTTACCATTATTATTTATAAACTAGACTATATTTCGAAAAAGACAAGTTTAAAATTATTTGTTAGTAAGAAAACAAAATTATAGAAAATAATTGAGTGCCACGATGATATAATACTAATAGTAATTGTAATGAAAAACTTGGAGTGATTCATTTAATCATCACAAGCACACAATATAATCACACATTGATATTCAGTGGAAAATGCTCATTCCATATAAATTACTAATTTAGAGATGCCTTTTTTAAAAAAAAACGTTTTTTTATTATTAAATATTAAAAATAAATAAATTTAATAATGATTTTGGGACGATTCTTTTAATTAAATTTTGTAATTTGATAAAGATTGATGACTAAACTTATAAATATTTTTTTTGGAAAACTATAAAAAAAAAACAATTCCAAAATTTATTAAAAACTGTGGCTGGGTCACATCTGGTATCATTCAATAATGGATCGCTCAAACTGAGAGTTATAAAAACACTGAAAACAAAAATGAGAATTGGTTTTCAGATCTCTGCAATATTCATTTAAGTGACCTTCATTCATCATACAATGATAATGTGATCTAGCCAAAATCTCCTTAGGTATACGGGTTACCTAAAATATATGTTTACATTTAATACCTTGTTAAAAATCTTCAACTTAATATATATATATAACTTTTAAGCCTTATTATTTTCAAGTTTTATTTGGACGGGATAAGAACTTTGGTAATGAACATGGAAAGTATATAAGTCTTGATATATAGTATATTCTAAGAAGCTGCAAATAATTAGCTTTTCATACTTACAGAGTCCATTAACAGCTTCATCCTTTATCTCAGTCCATGTTACAGCTAGAGAGTCATCACCTTCACACATTGAAAAGATTTCTTGTTCTGAACATGTTTGCCCTTGTATTATTGTATGAATTCCATCTATATCTGGATCTGAATACCTTACAGTGACATCTACCAAGAAATTAACAAACAAGCAGTACTTAGGAAATATTCAATTCAATATAATTGCATAGAATTGTTAATAACAATCAAAACATTTTCTAAAAATATTCTTTTTTAAAACAGAAAGAAAGAAGTAGAATTTTAAATATAATTTTTTTTTTTAAAAAAAGTTATATACCGCACAGAATACAATAAACTAGTAGTAGAAAGTTAGAAAAAAAAAAGTATTATATAATTATTTGTAGAAGTTAATCTAAAGAACAGAATTCGTAGGTTTTTTTTAAAAAGTTTAGTTTAGTCATAATTTACTTTAATTTCTATAAGGCGGATATACACTTTAAATAACAGCAACAACAATAAAATGGCAGTTATACACACTTTTGCCCTCAAATAATAATAACTGCTACTGCTACTGCCACCGCCACCCCCACCCTGACGACGACGACGGCTGCTGCTGCTGCTGCCGCTACCGCTGCTGCTGCTACTACTACTACTACTATTACTACTACTACTACTACTACTACTACTACTACTACTACTACTACTACTACTACTACTACTACTACTAATAATAATAATAATAATCAACAACATAAAGTGACATCATTTGTAAGATAAAAAATATATAACTAACAAATAAAATGGTATCTATTATTAGCTAATGCATAGGTCAGATGAAAATTGAGATTGATCTGTAAAATGAAAAAGACCCTGCCTATAATTATCATTTACACTTCATTAGTAGTGTGTATGTATGGGGATTTTTACACCCTTATGTAGCTAGTCCTTAAGGGTAATTTACGTATTAGTGTATTAGTCCCCTAGTAAGATTTCACATAAGTATTAGTTCGATGGTTAATTTTCTAACATTGCTATCTTGTAAAATAACATCTGCATAGGTCTTCTGTTAATCCATCAATTTTAATAAATGATGACAAGTAAGTTTATATCGTACAAAATGGTGATCTGTAACTTTATTTTGTGGAAATAAACAAATAAGTTTTGAATTGAATCCAATTATTTGCAAAAATAACGAGAACTAACCTTATTTCATACAAAACAGTGATGTATAACTTTATTTACTGGAAATAAAACAGATATTTACGTTTTTTGTTGTTGCAAGAAATGATGTTGCAACAACTACACTTTTATAATATACATTTATTCCAATAAAAACAAGAAAAGCAAAACAATCACTGGGATAAACTGAAGTTTTTTATAACCTGTAAAATGCAAATGAAAGCATAGCTATGATTTATATGAAAAATGTTCATATTCGGCAGCTCATAAGTCATCACTTTGGTAGGATTATGCATTTTTCTCAGGATAATATGCTACGAACAAGATAGTAGTTCTTTCAGTGTTTGATTGTCAGGCATATAAACGCTGCTATGGAGGTCGTATTTTCCCCTCCTTTATTTAGAAATAAAATAGAGTCAATTTAGTAAAAACATTGTTCAAATTTATTTCTACTTTAAATGTTTTTTTCTTTTAAAATAACGCCATGCTTAGCCAACCTTCTTTAAAAGTACAAGCTGGTACAAATATAATATACAAAATCCCATCTGTGGTATAAGTAATATTTTTTGAATTTTATTATATTTGATATATACATATATATATATAAATTCAATTAAAGTTATTTATTGGATTTGATCATTCACTCACAATACTGGGATGGACAAAGAATTTCTCCACCATTGACAATGAGTAAACCATGTAACATGAACACTAAGAAAACTATCTCAAACACAGAATAAAGTAAACTAACCCATAAATAAATGAACCCAAAACATTTAACTAAAGCCTGGTTTACTTTTGGAGACTTGGAGGCTACTAATCATATTCATCTAGAATTATTCCTGGTTCACTTTTGAGACTGAGAGGCTAACAAATATAATATTATGCCTGACTCACTTTTAAGATTTAGAGTCTTATAATTATTAAATTATATCTAGCTCACTTTTGAGATTTGTGGACTGATAAATATAAGTATAAATGATTGGGAATAGTGCTGAGATAAGGACTCTCTGAAGTTACATGAAATCATGGCAGCCTCACAACAATCACAGAAATCCTCCAAGAAGCAATATAATCAACCTTTAACAAACTCATGGAATTAATTTTAGTTTCAATTTTATACATAAGTTATAACATGTATCTTATTAACAAACCCAAAGTCATCAACTGAGAGGGCATTCTTAATCATATAAGGATCAAACTTTAACTCTTTCTAAATATTTTTTTTTATTAATATGCAGGCTCTCACTTGCAATGACCTGAAGAATCTTTTATTTATCACATGGTAATTCTGATTCAGATTTAGAAAAAAATAAATTTTTTATTTTGTGCTTTTTTACTCTATTTTTTTGTCTTTGCTTTCACATAGTAAGGTTTTAAATTTAATAACTTATTATACTCTCTATTTAATATAATTACTTCCCTTAACTCTGGATTTCACTTTTTAATTTCATAACTTTTAATCTTTGTGATACCAGGTACTTTTCCTTTTAGATATTCTATCAAAACAAATACTTCTATATTTAATTCTATTAAAATGATCTTTTTGATTATCTATTATTATCATATTTAAGTAATCTAATTCATTTTCCAAATCAGTCATTTCTTCACATTTGCTTTTATTTACATTATTTGTACTTTCAAACACATAATAAATTATAATACTGCCATCAACATTCAGGCTTTTTTGTCAACTCTAAACTTATTTAAACTATCAATATCGATCTTTACCTAATGCACTCTGGTATTTAGCATTAATTTTTTCTGTTTAATCTAACTTAAATCTAATTTCTGTGTCTTGTGATTCAGAAATAATATCAAAATTAGCTTTATCTAAATATTCATCTACCATAACATCTTTATTATTTTCTCTGATTTCTTTTATCAGCTAGGCTCTATCATCTTTAATTTCTGTGACAAAATTTCCCATTAGTTTTTTAATTCTTTATTCTGTTTTTTAATATGTGCTATCACTTCTCCCTTGTGTGTTTTACTTTCATTTCTTTATTTTGGGTTTTAAGATCTTCCATTTTGTTTTCAATTTGTTTAAACATGCTTTCCATGTTCTCTTTATTTTCTTTTTTAATTTCTGCAAACGTATTCATGATCATGTTAATAAAGTCATTACTATGAGTCTCAGTTTCAGTTCTCTGAGCTTCCATTTTTGTCTTAGATCTGATAATTATATATAAAAGATTATAATAAAAATTTCCCTAAGAATTAAAAAATATATATATAGACTTTAATTTGTTTTTTTTTTTTTTTAAATTTTACTTATTTGACTATTCTTTTCATTATGTAGCACATCTTTATTACTGCATTATATTTAACTGTTAATGCCTTATTCTTTATAGCTTGCTATTATCTCTACTAACCCATTTCTACCCTTTCCACAGTTTAAAAACACAAATGTATTGATTGTTTTATATTTTTTTTAACAAAATATAAATTGTCATCTTTCTCATCTAAGTATTACTTATTACTTTATATTTTAATGACTAATTTATTTTTTTCCAAATGCTAATAAAAAACTATTTTAAAACTGAACTTGTTTCAATCCCTATTTGTTTTGGTAGAGATTATCCCATATTGGATCCCCAAATGTAATAGTAACCCACCCAATAAGAAAATATACTATTTTTGACAATGACAAGTAACCAAAAATAAAATAAATGTACAATATTCAGAATTAATTTAGTCTAGGAAAATATGAAATAATAAATGGGTGATCATGTACATGGTGGACTGACTATACAATTACTATTTTTATTAACTCATTTATAATAGTTATGGATAACAACCAGACTGGATCCACATGAAAGTCAAGCCTATATGCAGATCCAGCCATGTTTACTGACCATTATCCTCTCCACATTTATAATATTATTATAAGACAAAGTAAAATAATCTAATTGTAATTCATATGAGAAATAAACAAGCAACAAATTATTAATAATAACACTAATTTTAATTAACACACATAATTAAATAATATAGCAAATTATATTTACATGTTTATATCAGTGTAGAACATGAATGACAAAAAATCTTTTTTTATTCACAATCCATAAAAGTTTTGTTTGTTTTATCAAGGTATCTATTTTATATCCATATGAACTCAGTTATTTTTCACATTAGAAGAATTTTGAATCTCGATATATACATGGCCATAAGGATCCTTATTTAATATTTTCAATTTATCTGTAAGTTTATTCCCATTAAGTTCCTTTCCTTGTGGTTGAGGATATTGGCTATACCTAATTTATTAATCCATTTATGGTAGAGTATTTTCATTTGGCAAACAATTAATTGGATGGCAGGTGTCCTTGTGTGATCACGTGGCAAGATCAAGTATCGTATATGTTAGCTCCACAGTCAATTACAAGGCTAGTAAAATTGTTGTTGATCCCAAAGGCATTTTTTATTTACAGCTCCATAGTAAACTACATCAGTGAAGTTTCAGGGTGAGTCACTATGATGCTTTACCATAGTAACTGCATTATGTACACATATATAAGTATTACAATTTTCTTAGCTTCCACTATCCAAGCAGCACAAAAAAGAAATGATGTTTTTTTCCCACTCTTTTCTTGGAAAAGCAGATGAACTAACAGTTTTTTTCTAGTTTTGCGACTGGTTTCCATAGCAACTTGGTATTTTCAATAGTCAATTTTATTTTACAATAAAAAATTTTAATAAATTTTTAATTTCTTACACTTATTATTATATTATCCCTTTTATTTTTTAATGTGAAAACTGGAATTGGCTATATGCTGTTGTTTAGCACTTAAATAAATGAATAGAATTATTATTATTTAACTTCTTAATTTATTTTCAAATGTTTAGAAGATTTAACAAAAATGCATATACATTTACAAAAAGCCATGCATATAAACTCTGCCATGGAGGTTACAATATATAATAGATTATAATATGTATATTTAAAATAACAGTAATTATATTCATTATAAATATGAAAAATACAACTTGGGTAAATAGAATGGCAAAAGGTGTACGAGTGTGAACTGTAGGTGTAAAACAAATAACTAAATTTTTTAAGAATTACAAAAAATGAGCATAGCTTGTTAAAAGTATAATATATGAAATTACATCGCATTACAATTGCACTTTTTTCTCTTAAAAAAGACTATATCTGACAACTCAAATAACGTAAAAAAATTTTTAAGTCTGTTTACGACCAGAAAAACTTTAAAAATTTTCCAAAAATAGATTTGAACTTTGTACTCTAGGCATGACAGTTACATATAATAATAATCATTCCTATCTTTTAAAAATTCACAGTTTATAATTTAATTCTTTATTTTCATTTATATGAATAATTAATTTTTTGAATATAAATGAAACAACAAATATAAATAAATTCCGGATTTTTTCTTTTGTATTTTGCATTTTCGCAGCGCTTTTAGAATATATTTTATAAATTAAAATTACATTTTTTTCTATAACTGAAATGCATAAAATTATAATTCTTACTTATTTCAACTAGAGTTTCTAAATCAGCACCATTAATAGCTTTGATACTTATATAATATGTTTGCCTGTCATGAAGAATTCCATCAAGATCATCATTTCTTCCTTCCAGTTCAAGACCCACACTAACGAATGGTTGAATGTCATAACTGTGAGGATTAGTTCCGATAGCCCATAGATATTCTTTTACCTGTAAAATAAATATTATCCAGTAATACACTATAAATTAGTAAAATAAAAAATTTGTACTGAAAACTATATGACACGACTTTCATTTTTTACTAGTAATATTTTTGCTAGAAGCAGTAATTCATTCTACATGAGCAACTCATTGTAATAACTTTCACTCTTTTTGGATTCACTATACAGGATCTGCTTTTAAATTGTATGAACACACACTTATCAGCAATATACAATTAAGTTTTAGTCCTATAGTAAACTGAGCATCATTTTCCCCCTACGGCATCAGTATTAGTAAGTGTCTGTACAGATTTTCCAAATTTTATGAAATTATCATATATTATATATAATGCACATAATATTTTTATATTAATATCATACAAACAAATACCTTTACACATGTATATGTAATAAATTATTTCATAGATTTAAAGAACAACTTTAAATATTTTTTATCATATTGTATAGTTATAGTATAATGAATGGGGAAAAATATTTGGTTGTATTCTCATCCTTGGTGTTCACCTTAAGATGTTGCTACTTCTAGGTAAATTCCTAGAAATATACCGTTTCATCGGCCTTCACCCAACAAATAGAGGAATTTTTTTATATTATAAATGCAGAAAAGTCCTCATGTCATGTTGGACAGAGGAGGCGGCGACAGAAGCCAACACAAGGAGACTTCTTTCTAAGATAAAACACAGAAAGATGTCCCGACGGCTGCCGGTTATGGCTTTTTTCTATGCTAAAAGCAAAGAGAAAGAAATGCCTCGATCGGTTTCCGTAGTAGTCGATTTTGTTCATCATTTTCTCGTAATAGTAGAATATCTATTTTCTCTGTAGTTTCGTGTGAGAGTGTGTGTCTTTGAAGCAGTCGTAGTTTTTTAAAATTTGATAAGATGTCTATTTTTTTTAATGTGTTGTAACTTACTTTACTGTTGTAAGTTTAGTAATAATGTCCTGAAGATTCCATTACGAAGGGTAATCCTCAAAAATGGCTTTTAAGGGTGCGAAAGGGCAAAAAAATTAAAGGATCATCTGTGACCAGTTACTTTTGCTATATATATATATGCACAAACAAAAACAACCCACTGTCTAATTATTAGGAATTACTTGTCCAAAAAATAAAATTAGTCGGGTATTATTTTTTTTTTGTTTTGTTACATTTATTATTTCAAAATAAGATTAGTTTTTATATCTACCCACTAATAAAAACAACCCTGTTCCTGATTAATTACTGTCTTTAAAAAAAAAAAAGGAAATTCAATGGGGTTTGATTTTTTTCAATGGAGTCTTTGAATTACGGTTTATTTGTTTTTATATACAAGATTTACCAAAAAAAAAAAAAAAAAGAAACCCACTTTCTGATTAATTACTGTCAAAAGAAACGCAAATTAGTCGGCTATCATTTTTAAATTTAGTATTTCAATAACGGTACCCTTTTTATATAGACAGACTTAATAAAAACAACCCACTTTCTGATTCATTATTGTCCCCCCCCCAAAAAAAAAAAAAAGAAAAAAAGAAAATGGAAATTAGTCGGGTATCATTTTTCATTCGAGTCTTTTAATGACGGTCCTTACTAATAGTAGTCGGGTATCAATTCTAAATTGTAGTATATAAATTACATTACTTTTGATAGATTTAGAATTACATCTTGCCTTTTTAATAAAATGATTGATTTACTCTTGACCAAAAATACCGTAACTTTAAAAAAAGACACACATAAAGTCCAAAAAAAAAAAATGAGAAAAAGCCCCGTAACTTTAAAGACACACACACACACACAAATTCAAAAACAATCTAAGATTAATAAACATTGACTTATTACATCTTGCTTTTGAATCAAATTATTGATTTACTTTTGCAAAAAAAAATACCGTAACTTTAAAAAGACACACATAAAGTCAAAAAATAAATAAATTAGAAAAACACCATAACTTTAAAGACACACACACACAAACTCAAAAGCAAGATAAGATTAATAAACATTTACAAAAATTAAAAAAACTAACATCATATAATAGTATTAGTTAGTAGAATATTTTATTACAAATCTAAGAAATCATATCTTTTTAGATCAAATCGATCATTTAGGTCTGGCCCTGGAATCGTTATATGTATATGTTTTTGATTAGCATCAACGCCATCTTAAGGCGAACACCAAGGATGAAAATACAACCAAATATTTATTTTATTTTATTAATACCATTCATATATACATACAATTATTTATTTATTACACAAATTTTTCCAGTGAGACCACTTGTAGTAACAATAATGTCACCACATCTATTATATCATTACCCATTGATTAATTTGATCATGATTCAAAATAAATAAATAAAAACATAATAATTAGTCAAATTTTTATTATTATAATATCAGTTATATATATACATTTAATCATCATCAATTATTGTCAAATCTATTAAAAGTATAAGCACCCACCCTGCCTACCCATCCACCTCCCTTCTTCTCTCCCTTCCTGCTCTCTCTCTTCCTCCCTATTTGCCTACACCCTGCCTGTCTGTCTGGTTACATCATTGACTGCCTGCATGCCTTATTCCTTACCTTCCTGCCTGCCTGTTTACCTCTCTCCCTTTCTGTCTGTCTGTCCATCTGTCTGTCTGTCTGTCCGTCTATCTATCTATCTATCTATCTATCTATCTATCTATCTATCTATCTATCTATCTATCTGTCTATCTATCTATCTATCTATCTATCTATCTATCCGTCATGCTATCTATCTATCCATCTATCTATCTATCTATCTATCTATCTATCTATCTATCTATCTATCTGTCTGTCTGTCTGCCTGTCCCCCCCCCCACCCACCCCCCATCTATCTATCTATCTATCTATCTATCTATCTATCTATCTATCTATCTATCTATCTATCTATCTATCTATCTATCTATCTATCTATCTATCCATCCATCCATCTATCCATCCATCCATCCATCCATCCATCCATTTATATATTAATCTTTAACTGAGATTTAAAATTTATATCTGTGCTAGAGATAAGCTCTAGTTTTGATAATGATTAGTAATAATCATTATTGTATTTATCTGAAATGGATGGCGTCAAAGTTGTGAATGGAGGGAAGATTGACAATGTAAATGAAAATATAACAATTATCAATTCTATTAAATTGTATGAGATCTAGTATCCATTTTACTTATCTATCCATTCATCCATCGACTCATACATTTATCTCTTGATATAATTTTAATATCATTATAGTTACATGGGTTTAAACTACATTTTAAAGTTTTCAACTCTCTTTTATAAATTTTGTATCAAAGGGTGAAAAGATAAAGAATTAAAAAATTGGTTGTACAGATTTGATAATTTTTGATAGGAAAAGTCTCTTAAACTTATTCTAATAATAAAACTATCAGCCTATGCCTATAAAAATATTCATTTATTAATCCATTTTTAAATTCAAATATTCTACATGTCTATGAACATACAATATTTTTTCTCAAAATGTGTAGTATAAAAATGAAATTTTTTTTATAATTATATATTATTGGGTATAAAGTGTTAATTACCATATTAACTACATATCATATTATCCATTGAAAACATTATAATTAAATATCATGGGTAAGTTCACATTCCTAATGTACTGTAAAGCCTTGTTGCATGGTTTATTAATATATACTACTTCAATTATATGCTATCCAAACAAAAATAAAAATAATGAAAAATAAAAACAAATTTAATATATTTTACAATATGGTAAAAGTCATTTTTTTGTTATCAGAGCATTGTATGCAATCACATTTGTTAATAACCTTTCTTTAGATTAAGATGTAAACACATATTTTATTCATTGCTTTGATGAAATATAGTATTCACATAATAAAAAATATTTTCTAATAGTAGTTTTACCAAATTTTGTAAAATTCATTATCTTTCTCAGAGTAGTAAAATAGTTAAAATTAAAATTGAAACATTTTTATTATTTCTTTAGAAAGCTTAAAGTTTAAAGAGTTTAACCCAGGTCTGAAATGGCTAATGGAGAATAGAAGTGACTATATAAATTGTGAAGTTGATGCAGAACTAAAAACATCAAACAACTAAAAAGGCTATCATCTGCAGATAGCCAAATTGCTATTAAGAATTTTTTAGGAATAAAAGTTATTGAAGAAAAAGGATATTATTCAGATCATGTTTAATTACTATAAAATTCTGACATTTTGCTGTTCATTTTATTTTAAAAGATAGATACTGCACACTAAGATTTAATTATTTTTATTTTATGAATAAATATAAATGAGTGAATACATACACAGTAAATATATACGCCTTCAACTTATTATTATTACATTATTATTTGCTTTTTAAAATTTGTTTATATTATACTTTTAATTTATATTTGTGTAAATATAAAAACATCTGTGTTATGTATCTATGTGCATATTGAAAAATATTGTCTATTTGCAGTTTAATAAACAATCCATTCTATTGTAATAAAAGTCTATCATCAAAATATGAACTATATAATAAATGCAAAGAAGGCTTAAAGCAAAATATAGCAGATATGGTAGCACTGTGTTAAAAAGAAAAGTAGAGAGAAGAGTTGAAAGATACTAAATGGAATTATTGTGCTTAATCTGCCATTTGGATGTTTAATGTCAAATGACTTTTTAATCATCTAATCATACAATTATATATAATAATATTTTTATTAAAATAATTAATATAAAAATATGATCTACATATTGCATTGCTTAAATAAATTGTTAGTGATAATAAAATTAAAAGAAGTATTATACCTCACTTTCGTAATCATAAGCTGCCCATTGTGCTGAAATAGATTTACTTGAACCTTGATACAAAGTTGGCCGATCATGTGACCAATCCTCATCAACTGCATAGGTATAATTAAAAACTGGTGGGCTGACATCAATGTAAATGCCATTCGATGATCCAATTACTGCTCGCCCAGAACCTAAATTTTTAAATTCATATTATCATCACATTAAAACCATCTTAAAATAATGTATAGATTACAAAATATAAACAGTAAGAGCCTAAAGCTAAATTAGTTAATAAAATAACTAAAATTGCTCCAAGATTAGCCAAAGAAATAAACTCTAAAACATAACTAATGGTTTCACTGCTACAAGAAGACTTCTCAGGTGTATAGATTACATTTTAAAAATATAATTTGTTTTTACAATTTAACATGAGAACTCATTAAAATTTATAAACTGTATTAAAAAAATGACAAACTATGACTAATGATAAGCAAGTAATATTATTTGTCATTTGAACACTATGCTTTGGTTGCTGATTAGCTTTCAGGCAAGAACGTATATATATATATATAAAGAATGTAACTTATTATTGTTCCAAGTTTTTGTAATTAGAAATTAAGATTAAAATAAGATTACAAATTTTCTAATTGATATTAACATTAACTTACGAGAGAGTGCAAGTCTCTCAGCGCTTGTGATTATTAATAGCCAATCAGATCGTAAATACTGGGACAACGATTTAACAAGAAAAGAGTGGTAACCACTCTTAACTTTACTTGTCTGTCTATATATCCAAGCCAGTCCAAAGTACTTATATCTGAAAGTGTGAACACCAAATACCCCCACACACCACTCACCGACTTCAAATTACAAACATACAGCATGAAATCTTTAGATTCACTATGCAGTAGATTATCGATGTTATAAATTGCAGAAATATATGTAAATAATATTTATTTTCAAAGCGCAGATGATTTGAAATTAACTTACGAGAGAGTGCAAGTCTCTCAGCGCTTGTGATTATTAATAGCCAATCAGATCGTAAATACTGGGACAACGATTTCTTCAAGAAAAGAGTGGTAACCACTCTTAACTTTACTTGTCTGTCTATATATCCAAGCCAGTCCAAAGTACTTATATCTGAAAGTGTGAACACCAAATACCCCCACACACCACTCACCGACTTCAAATTACAAACATACAGCATGAAATCTTTAGATTCACTATGCAGTAGATTATCGATGTTATAAATTGCAGAAATATATGTAAATAATATTTATTTTCAAAGCGCAGATGATTTGAAATTAACTTACGAGAGAGTGCAAGTCTCTCAGCGCTTGTGATTATTAATAGCCAATCAGATCGTAAATACTGGGACAACGATTTAACAAGAAAAGAGTGGTAACCACTCTTAACTTTACTTGTCTGTCTATATATCCAAGCCAGTCCAAAGTACTTATATCTGAAAGTGTGAACACCAAATACCCCCACACACCACTCACCGACTTCAAATTACAAACATACAGCATGAAATCTTTAGATTCACTATGCAGTAGATTATCGATGTTATAAATTGCAGAAATATATGTAAATAATATTTATTTTCAAAGCGCAGATGATTTGAAATTAACTTACGAGAGAGTGCAAGTCTCTCAGCACTTGTGATTATTAATAGCCAATCAGATCGTAAATACTGGGACAACGATTTAACAAGAAAAGAGTGGTAACCACTCTTAACTTTACTTGTCTGTCTATATATCCAAGCCAGTCCAAAGTACTTATATCTGAAAGTGTGAACACCAAATACCCCCACACACCACTCACCGACTTCAAATTACAAACATACAGCATGAAATCTTTAGATTCACTATGCAGTAGATTATCGATGTTATAAATTGCAGAAATATATGTAAATAATATTTATTTTCAAAGCGCAGATGATTTGAAATTAATTTACGAGAGAGTGCAGTCTCTCACCTTGTGATTATTAATAGCCAATCAGATCGTAAATATGGGACAACGATTTAACAAGAAAAGAGTGGTAACCACTCTTAACTTTGCTTGTCTGTCTATATATCCAAGCCAGTCCAAAGTACTTATATCTGAAAGTGTGAACACCAACCCCCACACCACTCACGCTTCAAATTACAAACATACAGCATGAAATCTTTAGATTCACTATGCAGTAGATTATCGATGTTATAAAATTGCAGAAATATATGTAAATAATATTTATTTTCAAAGCGCAGATGATTTGAAATTAACTTAGAGAGAGTGCAAGCCTCAGGCTTGTGATTATTAATACAATCAGATCGAAATACTGGGACAACATTTAACAAGAAAGAGTGGAACCCTCTAACTTACTGTCTGTCTATATCTCAAGCAAGTCCAAAGTACTTATATCAGAAAGTGTGAACACAAACACACCTCACCACAAATTACAAACATACAGCATGAAATCTTTAGATTCACTATGCAGTAGATTATCGATGTTATAAATTGCAGAAATATATGTAAATAATATTTATTTTCAAAGCGCAGATGATTTGAAATTAACTTACGAGATAATCTACTGCATAGTGAATCTAAAGATTTCATGCTGTATGTTTGTAATTTGAAGTCGGTGAGTGGTGTGTGGGGGTATTTGGTGTCCACTTTCAGATATAAGCTTGTGGGAATATAGACAGACAAGAAAGTTAAGAGTGGTTACCACTCTTTTCTTGTTAAATCGTTGTCCCAGTATTTACGATCTGATTGTATAATAATCACAAGCTCGAGAGACTTGCATTCTCAGTATTTCAAATCATCTGCTTTGAAAATAAATATTATTTACATATATTTCTGCAATTTATAACATCGATAATCTACTGCATAGTGAATCTAAAAGATTTCATGTGTATGTTTGTATTTGAAGTCGGTGAGTGGTAGTGTGGGGGTATTTGGTGTTCACACTTTCAGATATAAGTACTTTGGACTGGCTTGGATATATAGACAGACAAAAGTAAAGTTAAGAGTGGTTACCACTCTCGTTAAATCGTTGTCCAGTATTTACGATCTGATTGCTATTATAATCACAAGGCTGAAGACTTGCATTCGTAAGTTAATTTCAAATCATCTGCGCTTTGAAAATAAATATTAATTGATATTAAGAAAAATGATTTAGATCATAAGTGTATTAATTCTTATAAATTTACAATTGTTTCAAAAAATTATATATATAAATATGCAGAATTCGAAAGCAATATAAAATGTAATATTTATGGAGCAAAATATGAATCAATGTTACAATTTGTTTTAGTCTAGCTATCTACTGGGAGAAAAAGAAATATGGGCCCAAATAACAATTAACTTACTTCACATTAAGTATGATAGACTCTTAATATTATTTATTATATTTCAACAGTAATGAGATTTTAAAGTGTATGGAAACATTTTTTAAATTTAAAATATAAAAAGTATTCTAATCACAATAAAAATAACAAGAAAAATACAAATATGGTTCCATCATATTATTATAATTCTTATATTTACATTAAATTATGATATCATATTCGCATATTATATTACGATTTGCTATGTATATAATGATAAGAAATATGAAACTAAAAAGGCTCGTTCATTAATAATATAGATTCAGTAATGAACAGAAAGAAAATTTAAAAGTGTTATGTAAGTGAAATTTGGAATATGCAAACTTAAACGTATAATTTTTTTACTTCCATTTTTATTTTAAATATAATAGTTATTTTTAACAAGCTTAACTCAGAACCCAAAATGCATTAAGATTATAGTTAATATTTTCTTTGTGTATAAGTCACTATTGCTTTTAATTTTATATCATATATTATTGTAGTAGGATGATTATTAGATTGCTAAATGGAATGATCCATTCTGACCTGATCAGAAGAACCTGTTAAAATGCACCTTATACAATTGTATGATTATAATATAATTTCCATTTTGAATAAAATAAAAATGTTTTGCTTTAAATATGTAAATTTGATTAATATTAAATTTTGAATATAAGTTTGTCTAAGTGTAGCTGATGAGAAAGGAAATATTGCAAAATTATGCTTTTCTGAGTTCATATCTCATTTAATTTTTTTTAATTGTCTGGAAAAATAATATTTATGTTATTAACATACATTTCATTTTATAGATGATACCTTATTATATCTTATAATGCAAAATGTGTAAATTATATAAAATATATAAATGAATAAAAAATATAATAATGAAGTGTTACATAAATTGTTGGAATATTCAATAGTAAATACTAACAGTACATTTTTTAAAAAGATAATTAAACTACAAATAATAGAAAGGTTTGAAACAGTTTCATTATTCACGTTTTCAGTTTTTGTCATTTTCGATGGAATAACTACAATGAAACATTATCCAGAGTAACATTCTTTAATATTTAAAGAAGAGTATAGAGATGTCTTGAAGTCCATTGGTCAATTCAAATGTGAAATACATATAACCAGTGATGATATCCCAATTTTCCAAGAACCAGTTCTCTAAAGGCAAGTAGTATTTAAGAACCTATTCTGTTTATTTTTCTTTTTTTTAAGCATGGAAGCAAGTTACTTCTTGGTTTCATACTTAAAATTTTTTGGCGATTTTTCAGAAAATTTTGCATGCCCCCCCTCATACACAAAAAAGTGCAGCAGTACACACGCACACTATGATGTACTTTGCAATCTCACTTATGGGATCAGAAAGAATTAAACCATTTTTATAATTGAAAAAAAAAACTTACTTATTAGGCAAGATATTTCCATATTGACATTCTATTCGCATCACATGTCACTTCATGTTGATGATGCTTTTTGACTCTAGCATTATTAGCTCTATTGTTATTTCTTAGCCATACTTGAACTGAGTTATTGCAATCACAATGATTTAATGGAAGATCTAGCCACTTCGAGATGATTTCTTTTATCGGAATAAATTGTGTTCATCACAGAAAACCTTTGTTCAACCTCTGCGGAACTCATAACAATAGTTTTAATTATATTTTTAGCTCTTTGGATAGTTTCAAGTACAATATGTTTCAGGTGATTTCTCATAACATTTTCAACATAATCACGGAAATCATTAACTGAAATCTCATGATGAAATGCTTTGTAAAAAATCTCTCTTCAAATTCTTTCCAGGGAACTACAGCTTCTTCCAGATTCCAAGCATCTGGGTTCACAAATTTAACCAATTGATGAATTTTATGATTTCTATCTTGAATATTATTACTTATGCTATTACAATCCATTAATCTTAATGACATATTTGTTGTCACTAAATTCAGTAAATTCAGATGGGGAAGACTCACACGTTTGTTATCTTCAACAAAATTAATATGCTGGAATTCCTTAGAAGAGATAGTTTCATTTATTATTTTTTTGTAAGTACCACTTTTCTCTCAGAGATATTCAAATGCTTTAATTATTCTCTTAATCAATTGTTCAGCATGCAATATATTTACAGTACTTCTTCCTTGAAGAGCATCTGCCAACAAAGAAATTTCTTTAGTATATCGGTTATTAAAGCCAGATCTCTCATAAAATATTTGTTGGTGAGATGTTTGGCCATTCCAGAAAATTTCTTATTAGTAGAAAAAAAAATCATACAGTGCTGGATAGGCTCACCATGTTGCAACTACTGTTCTATGACTGCATGATGCCCATCTTGGGTCAAAAACTCTACCAATTTTTAGAATTTCAATTCCCAAATAGGTTGAAATTTTATTCAGTACCACTTGGTTTTTATTAGACTGATGGAAGATTTTGTATATTTCATCAATAAATGCTTTAAAGTGATTCACTTGCTTTATGTCTTTGATAGAATCCTCCAACACAAGCTGAAGGTGATGACTCAAGCAATCCCAAATAATAATCTCAGCATAGTGGTTTTTTTTATTCTAACATTCACTCCTGACCACCTTGCCAGGATCACCCTTGCTCCAGCTGAACAAAATCCAATCAAATTATTTTTCAAATATGGAATATCAAATCCTACTGAATGCAGACTTTGTAGTAGAGCAGTGTAAATGGTTTCAGCATCTTTGTTTTGTAATTCCACTAAATCTACAAAAATTGTTGGTGAAAATTCTGTATCTTCAACCTTAATAAAAATGTTAAGGACTGGTTTGCATGATATTGTTGATGTCTCATTAATTATAACAAGTATTTTTAAATTCTGATCTATTATTTTTCTAAACACTTCCTTTTTAATGTATTTTGCAATGTACTCAATAATTTTGACAGTTGCAAATCTCGAATGGAGTCCCACTCTCATATCTAACCCATTCATTTTTTGTAATTCTATCAAATGTTCAATATCAGAAAACGGTCAGTTTAGTTTTGTCAAAGTATACACCGTATTGAAAATTTTACAAGTGGAGCTCATAAACTTTTCATGAGTTTTGTCAATGGATTTGAAAATTCCACTTGGAACATTATTACATCTTTTTCATTCTTTTGATACATGAGCTGCCTTCACTTTTATTGACTCAATTTTGGTACAGATATCACACCCAAGCTCTTTTCCAATAATAAGTAAACCACAATATTTTTTTTTTGAATTCATTGGCTTATTTCATAATCCAAAAGTCAGGAAGGTCACTAATAATATATCACTTTTATTTGCATACTTTTAAAGAAACTAATTTGAAATGCAATAAATAATGGATTTAATTACTTAAAACAAAACTGTTGTGAATTATTTCTTGCAGAATAATTCTTAATCACTCAAATTTCATCGCGCATATCACGTTCCAAGTGCAATATCGTATAGTCGAATTATTCCGGAAAAGCATTTTGAACCCAATCGGTTCAAAAAGAATCATCGTTACATTAGATATAACAAAAAAAATACAAATAATGTTTTAGAACCTAGATTATTGTTGGAAACAATTAAGTAATTTATTAATTCAACACTTTTTTAGAATAATAATAAAATTTATTTTCGGGTAATTTAACTACCGGTTCGCTAATTTTTTTTAATTTTAAGAACCAGTTCGCGCGAACCGGTGCGAACCGGTTAGATATCATCACTGCATATAACACAATGTAACAGATCTAATAATGTTCAGCAGAAATAATAATTTCATGTGGGCAAAAGCTTTAAGTTATTGTTTAAAAAAATGTTTATTGACAATTTATTATTTACATACAGAAAAAAAAAAAAAAATTAATGCTAGAATTAGAAAATATTTTTAATTTAACAACAACAGCAACAAACAAAAACATATATTGAAAAGCATTGTATCAATGAAATGAACATGGAAAACTTAAAGTCCTATTATGTAACTTTTATTAATGAGTGTATAATTGATATATAAAAAAATTAGATAATTGATAAGAAAAAAAGTGATAAAAAATCCTAAATAATACTGAAACAGCAGAAATTAATTAACTTTTGAGATCTTACATGTTAGTTATTACAAAAACTTTCTATTTACCCGAGACTGCTTTTATATTAAAGTAATACAACGCGGGGACATATTTTTTTTCTCCATCTTCAATATATTCCATAAATGAATTGAGTTTCAAATTTTTTAGTTCAACAGTAAAGGTATTTATTTTTCGTGAGTCACAATGAGCATCGCAGATGTAAACGTCACAAGGATTAAGACAAGGAACACACGGTGTTTTAACCTTGAAAAAAATAAATAAAACGATATTATACTTTAATTGCCAAATTAAAAATAAATTAACAGTTATTAATAAAAATAAAAATAATATCTCAATGTATGTGTATACTTAAGGTTTTCTATATGATTATTATCATTATTATGATTAATTGCTATCTAAATAAACTATGGCATAAATTTTAATGAGCTTTTGTACTATTAGTATAAGTAATTGATTACATATACATATCTGCATCCATACATACATACAGTATACCTTATACATCATTATCATGATCATCATTTTCAGCTATTATCGATCCACTGCAGTATAAAAATCTCTCCAATTTTAATTCATCTTCTCCGATAGCTAGACTCTCTTCTCCATATTTCTCAGAATACATCCTTATTTCATCCATCCATCTCACATATGGTTTCTTTCTAGGTCTTTCACAATATATTGGAATCCAGTTTAAGATTTTAACTGTCCATCTAGTCTCATCTCTTCTAGCAATATATCCAGCCCAACTCCACTTTAGTCTTTTAATTACTTCAATGATATCAGAAACAGCTGTTTGTTCTCGTATTTTGTTTTCAATCTCTTCTTGCTTTCCCTAATATGCATCTCTCTATACTTCACTGAGAGCTCAGGAGTCTCCTGTATTGTCTTCTAATAAATGTCCAAGTCCAGATTCATAAGTAAGAACTGGTAAAACAATTTATTAAAAAAATCTTCCTTTTCAAATACACGGGCATATTTCCTTTTAATATTAAGTTATTTCTATCAAAAGCACTCAAAACAAGTTTAATTCTATGATTAATTTCATTCATTATGTTTCCACCTATCTGACCAAGATATTTGTTGTTAAATTCTTCTAACTTACCATAATCAATCTTTATTTTCTTTTTTTGAGAAAATCCATTGACATTACTTTAGTCTTTTTAATGTTTACCTTTAGTTCTACTTTCATCTGATAAACTCTTCCAACATTTCAGGAAGCTTTAAAGCATTATTTGCAAAAACAATTACATTATCTACAATAATCTCCATTTACTTTTAATTCCATTAGCTTCCTATTTTAATCCACAAAATACTTCTTTAAAAACTGCTGTAAAAATTTTTGGAGATGTGGAGTCATGCTGCCACAAACTTCTCAATGTTAATCTTCCTAGTATGATTATGTAAGATTAATTGTTGCTATTGAATCTTTATAAATATTCTTCAGAATATGACAATATTCTGGATCTAACCTTGTTGATTCAATGCTTTAATCACTGAAACAATGCTTATAGAGTCAATCACCTTTTCATAATCTACAAATCTAAAGTATAACTTCTCTCGTTATGTGGATATGTATACTAAAACCATTTTTAAATCCAGCTTACTATTTTGATTGGTCAAACCTATAGAGGAGTTGTAATATTTTGGTAAAATTTTTATATAGAACTGATAAAAGACTAATTTCTAATATCTTCTTTATCACCTTTTAAAAATATTAATATTAATACTGCATTCTTCCAATCATCTGGTACATAATTTTGCCAAAAAATTTTCTGTTTCTACTCCTGTTTCTTTTACGATATCGATTATAAATCCATCATTACCTGGATATTTTCCCTTTTTTATAATTTAATTGCATTTCTTACTTCTCCATTTAAAATCCTGGGCAATTCAGAAAATATAGTAATTGTAGAATATATTTTTCTTTATTCTTTATTGCTATATAATTCTCAATAGAGCTCTTTACACATTTCATGATGTATCTCTCTAACTTTTTTTCTTATTGCAGAAATAAGTTTTTTATCAATACCAAGATGTTGTTTTACACTCTTATGACTTCTATTTTTTTCTGTAGTTCTCCTTACTAATTCACAATTATTTTTTATTATATCGCTATCAACTCTTTTTTGCAATATTTTACAAAATTCTAGATATTCAATTCTTAATGCAACATTTTTATATATTATCATATTCCTTTTTTCCTCAAAAATTGTTTTGTCTCAATAGAAATTGTATTGGTCAATTATTGCTTTTTTGTACCAGCTATATTTGCTGCAGTTTTTTAAAAGTGTATCAGTTATTTTTTTATTGATTTCGTTCAAATTTGAATCATGTCCAAAATCTGTTAATATTTGAAAACGATTTGCAAATTCTAATTTAAAGTCATTAAAAAATCAATTGTGAATACTGTTTTTTTTAATAATTCTTGTCTCTAGTTTTGCATCAACCCTATCTTATATCTCATTAATCGATGACCAATTTCTATGCCGAATTTATTAAGAACATTACAATTTTGAAATACATATTTTCTGTTAGCCAAAAAATAATCAAATTCTGCTGTACCTTCATTTGAATACTTCCATGTCCATTTCCTAAAAAAAAAAATTCATAGTACAAATTTTTTCCTTTTCTGCAAACTCCACAAGTTTATATCCTCTCTCATGTCTATCATCACAACAAAAGTTATCTAAAGCACTCACATCTTTCAGTTGTTTACCAATTCTAGCATTAAAGGCCCCCATAACAATTTTAAAATGTTGTTTGCTCTGATTAACAGTCTTTTGTACAACCATATAAAAATCCTCTATTTCGTCCTCACAATAAGAACTTGAGACATAAATCTGAATTATCTAGATTTGGTATCTATTACTAAGTTGAATATTTAATCTTGCAACATATCATGAATCTCCACAATGTTGTTTTTCCACTTTTTATTTAGAATAAATCCTATTCCATTTCTATTTCCAGTGTTTGTGCTTTTGTAGTACAATATATGTCCACATTTTAAATCTATTTTTTCTTCACTTTTTCTTCTAACTTCACAAAGTCCAGTAATATCCCATTTAATATCAGACAACGCTTCTTCCAATTCTTGCAGTCTTGTTTCACTTGAAAGCAATCTGCAATTGTAAGTACCTAAATGAAAATGTGTCATCAAATTGCAGCCTGGGTTTGCATTCAAAAATTCTTAGCACTTTCTGCCTTCAGCCACCAATTGCTACCTTGGCTGGAGACTTTATAGTCTCCTGGGAATAAAGGCCATGATTTAATTTTGTCTGTCATGATTGTAAATATCTATTAGAAAAATAAATTTATTCATACCCACATTCATTTTGCCTTCAAGAAAATTCAACAGATATTTCAGTTAAAACCTATCAGGCAATTGAGAAGAAAGATCACGGTGTTTCTTAATCTTAAACTCAGAGGTAAAATGCCAATAATCTTACCATTCAGGATAATTAATTCTGTTGGTAAGCATCCAATTTATATGCAGCTGCAATGACAAGAATATATAGAATGGACATTAGGAACTTGCCTTGATAAGTTTCTTTAAGGTCTCAAAGCGGAATCGAAGGATCTCTTTTCAGTTAACAGCAAATTTCTTTCTGCGGTCACATTATACATACATAGTATATTTATTTGAAAAACATGTGCCAAGTAAAAAAATAAAAAATAAAAGCAAAAACAAACAAAAAAATCAAATTATTATAAAGCTGATAATTTAAAATTGCAAAACAATAAAACAGTATTCTATTCATCATAAATTAAATCGAACGGTAGAATTATACTCTTCCAAAATCTTACATAGCAGCCATATAGGAAATATTAATAAATTAGCTATTAAAAAGAAAAATATAAAAAAGTATAGGAAGAAAGTAAAGTGTGTACAAAAAAAAAAAGACAAGAATCTAAATTACGAGATCTAAGGAATTACTAACGTAAAATTTGTGGAAGAAATCAAGAAAATAGAAAATGAAAAAAAATAAAAAATTATGAAAGCATATAAAAGTGAAAAGAAAAATATTAATTGACACATGAAACGGAATCAGAATATATAACACTGTAAACTTTTATATGAAGATGGATAAAAATAAAGTGAGAGTGGGATAACAATGCAATATGAGGAAATAAAGCAAATAAAGAGTTTTAATTAACAGGGATAGGTGAGTAATAAATTATAAGTAAAAAGAAAAAGATAAAAAAAGCTATGAAAAAATTGGAAATGAAAAATCAAAAGAAGTATGGAATAACAAAAGAAATGATAAAAAGAATGGATCAAGAATATTTATAGACATGCTTTAATAAGATTATTTGCAGAATTGGAAATGTAGGAAGTTGAAGAATTAACAAAATAAGATTACTTTTTGAGAACTCAAAATCTTTGGAATAATTAAAGATCTATGATACTATCAATTGTTATATTATTAAAAATAAATATGTCTATTAGATGGAAAATAATGATATTATAGAAGAAATGCAAATTGGTTTGAGAAATGATAAGAAATTGAGAAATAATATATTACTTTGATTTAGATAATGCAAATGATCTATAAATGAAATAAAAGCAAGAAGATAGGTTTTTTTTAGATATAAAAAATGTTTGATAAAATAATAATAAAAAAGGTAAGTAACTCTATGGAAAAGAAAATTATGGATAAGGCATTGACTAGTGATATAAAATATGTATAGAATTAATATAAATATTTAAAAATTAGATGGCTTAGAATTTATGAAGAAAGAGAGAAATAAATGAGACAAAAAATTCTTTATATTAAGTGTTATTTATGATTTATTTACAATATTCTGAAAATAAATTATAATTAGAAAAGATAGGATCTACTATTACAAATGGTTGAACTGCGAAATATTATTTTTAAAACCATATTTTTTTTGCAGGTTATTATTATTTTGCTGAGGATAGAATGTATTCTTTAGATAAATGCACAAAGTTTGGGAAAGAGATACATGTTAAGTTTAGTGAGATTAAATAAAAAATATTATTAATAAACCATGAGAAAAAATGAATGAGAGTATTGGAAGATTTGAATTTAGAAACTATCAGCAGATAGACTTGTTTAGGATGAAACAAATGAGAGGAGAGAATATATGGGCAATCGTGAAGAAGAATTGAAGAAAAAAATATACAATTACAAGTATAATTTTTTTTACTTAAAATAGGTGTAAATTATGTCAAATATTGTGCAAAAGGGCTGTCATCACTGGCTTAACTTATGATAATAAAATAATATATTTGGAAAAGATAATAATGATTCTTATGGAATATATTCAAGGAGAAATTTAGGAATATGCACTAAGGAATAAATATATACAGATTATTCAGAAGTAATGAATTAGTCGAGTTTCTATAAGTAAGATAAAAAATAAGAGAAAGAATTGGTAGATTAACACTTAAGAGCAAGATAAAATAATGAAAACATTTTAAACTAGGAGAAGTGAGAAAGAAAGTATGATAAATTAAAAAGAGTATAAAGTTTGTTAAGTTATTCAGGCAGTAAAGTTTCATTTCTGCATGTATTAAAAATTTGAAAATTAAATAATTAACTGATTAATTAGTCTAATATTTTTTTTGTATCAGAATTAATTGTTTTCTAATACTAAGTTCTTTAATCAGTAGTAATAGTTTTGTTAATTTTTCTTAAATTGAATTTAACGAGTATAAATAATATGTACTGAATTTCCTTTCCTTGCCTCTTATAATGCCATTTTACAGAATCTTTTGTAGATCTATATAGCCAAAACTTATGAACATTTGTTCTATTAAAGTTTGAATGCTCTAATATTTACCTATTATTTATTCATTTGCAAAGTTATATTCAGCATATCATTTACATTATACTTGGCATTTTAAATCATATTCAAGGTCAATGTTGATCACCTGTAAAACTTTTGCTAATGCTGTTTCAAGCATCTGGAATTCCTATTACTCAATAATAGATAAGTAGTCATTTATAACTTATATATAATAGATAATCTATATTAGAACTTCCAAAATTTGGTAATAGTATACACTGGGAAGTTCTGGAATGATCCAGGGAATAGTAACAATTTTTAATGCAATTGGAGGATGTTAAATAAATTAAGGGATGATGAAAGCATAAAGAAAGAAGTTAAGAAATTTGAAAAATATTTTCAGTCCATGTTTTATCTTTTGTGCAAGTATTTCCAAAGTAAATACACAAAATGTAAGTTACAACTGAACAGTGTATATAGAGATAATATAATAAATGTTAATACAATGTAAACTCTTTAGTATTCAATTAAAGAAAGGAAAACAAACATTTAATTTCACTATACATTTAATAACACTTCCTGCATATATTATTAAAATTGCAGTTCTTTTTATAATGTTGTAAAATTGGTCATAAATACCATTCAATTGTGAAGTAATACTTTTTTAGGTTGTTTTCTCATCCTTGGTGTTCACCACAGGATGGCGCTGATGCTAATCAAAGCATACACATATAACGATTTCGGGCCGGAGCTAAATGATCGATTTGATCTAAAAAGATATGATTTCTTAGATTTGTAATAAAATATTCTACTAACTAATACTATTATATGATGTTAATTTTTTTCATTTTTGTAAATGTTTATTAATCTTATCTTGTTTTTGAGTTTGTGTGTGTGTGTCTTTAAAGTTACGGTGTTTTTCTATTTTTTTTTTTTTGACTTTACGTGTGTCTTTTTAAAGTTACGGTCTTTTTTTTTTTTTTTGCAAGAGTAAATCAATAATTTGATTCAAAAGCAAGACATAATAAGTAAATGTTTATTAATCTTATCTTGTTTTTGAGTTTGTGTGTGTGTCTTTAAAGTTACAGGGCTTTTTCGAATTTTTTTTTTTGGACTTTAGGTGTGTCTTTTTAAAGTTACGGTATTTTTGGTCAAGAATAAATCAATCATTTTATTAAAAAAGCAAGACGTAATTCTAAATCTATCAAAAGTAACGTAATTTATATACTACAATTTAGAATTGATACCCGACTACTATTAGTAAGGACCTTCATTGAAAGACTCGATTGAAAAATGATACCCGACTAATTTCCATTTTTCTTTTGGGGGGGGGGGACAGTAATGAATCAGAAAGTGGGTTGTTTTTGTTAAGTCTGTCTATATAAAAAGGGTACCGTTATTGAAATACTAAATTTAAAAATGATAGCCGACTAATTTGCATTTCTTTTGACAGTAATTAATCAGAAAGTGGGTTTCTTTTTTTTTTTTTTGGTAAATCTTGTGTATATATAAAAACAAACAAACCGTAATTCAAAGACTCCATTGAAAAAATCAAACCCCGTTGAATTTGCTTTTTTTTTTTTAAAAGACAGTAATTAATCAGGAACTGGGTTGTTTTTGTTAGTGTGTAGATATAAAAACTAATCTTATTTTGAAATAATAAATGTAACAAAAAAAAAAAAAATACCCGACTAATTTTAATTTTCGGACAAGTAATTACTAATAATTAGACAGTGGGTTGTTTTTGTTTGTGCATATATATATAGCAAAAGTAACTGGTCACGGACGAATTCTCGCGAAAACGGTACTTTTCGCGTGATCCTTTAATTTTTTTCCCTTTTGCACCCTTAAAAGCAATTTTTGAGGGTTACCCCTTCGTAATGGAATCTTCAGGACATTATTACTAAACTTACAACAGTAAAGTAAGTTACAACACATTAAAAAAAATAGACGTCTTATCAAATTTAAAAAAACTATGACTGCTTCAAATACACACACTCTCACATGAAACTACAGAGAAAATAAATATTCTACTATTATGAGAAAATGATGAACAAAATTGACTACTATGGCAGCCGATCAAGGCATTTCTTTCTCTTTGCTTTTAGCATAAAAAAAAGCCATAACCGGCAGCCGTCTCGGAAACTCTTTCTGTGTTTTATCATAGAAAGAAGTCTCTTTGTGTTGGCTTCTGTCGCCACCACCGCCTCCTCCGTCCAACATAACGTGAGGACTTTTCTGTATTTATAACATAGAAAAATTCCTCTTTTGTTGGGTGAAGGCCAGTGAAACTGTATATTTCTAGGAATTTAACTAGAAATAGCGACATCTTAAGGTGAACACCAGGGATGAGAAAACAACCTTTTTTCTTTCTATTTAAGTCACACCAAGCGTTTAATATCAAATTTTAATTTGTTATTGCAAAAATATATTATCCTTAAAATATCTATATAATTTTTTACACTTATTAACTTAAAAACGTTTTTTTTCAATAACTTTTTTTTTTAAAAAAAGCTTTACTTGCTATATATTTTTTTCCCTTTTAAAAAAGAAAGATCCAATAAATGAATATTTATTGTTCAATCAATTAGGTCTATTAGTTTACAGTATATTTATCTATTATCCCCACAACCCAACATTGGCAGCCATGTTTTTTTGAATTATACATTTTTAGGGGCCTCTAATAAATATTGAAAATAAAAGGCTGACTAAAAGTTGTATTTAAATATTTACTTTTTTTTATTATTATTATAAAAATAAAAGAAATTACACAAAAGTATGACAATTAATTGTAATTAAAATAAATTTAATAATTTAAACTGCAGTAAACAAAATAACAAACATGGGTTATTTATGTCTGTAGTGTGAAATCCCCAATGACCCTTCTTTAGGCAATCAGGAGAGCAGGATCATGTACTTTTGGAAATACTCCATTGTATGATCTTCTGTTAATGGAAGATCCCAAAGTTTAATTGTTTTGCAAAAATGTTTTTAAAAACAGCAAAGACACAGAAACTAAAAGTATTATGCTAACATAAAAGAATCGCATGAAAAGTGTTGGCATTTATATGTTATAATATATATAGATTAATTAAATCTTGTGAATAAAATTTATAATTAGATTTATTAATATTTTTTTAACTTAACAAGTAACACATATATTCCATAAAACAGTATTGAAGAAAAAAAGATAAACAAATATTAGTATGCCCCTGAAAATGTATAATTCAAAAATTTATTTTTATAAGTTCATATATTATTTGATTGTGGATTAAGATTTATTTACAATATTGATTTATTTAACATTTAAATATAAGTAAATGTTGTCAAGCGTTGGTGGCCTAGTGGTTAGTATAGCTGCCTTCCCGGTTTCACTTCCCGGTCAACGCATTTGACATATAGAAAAAAAGGTAAGTAAACGTTATATATAGATTATTAAATGCAACATTTATGTATGCAAAATCTCGGCCCAAAGACAGTAGAGAAAATTAGGCAATGCACTTGATCTTTAGTTAAAATTATTATGATTTTCAATTACATGTAAAAATCATGTACTGATATAAATTTAATTAAATATAATTTTTTTAATTACATTTAAAATGCCAGTGCATACAGTGCAATAATACCTAATATCTTACATGCAAAATGAACTAACAAGTAGTGCTTAAATGCTTACATTCATAATTTATTTACCAGATTCGGAAGAGCGTTATTATATTTTTATTTAAAATCCAAGACAAAACAAAAAAAAAAAAGTTTATCTCAATTCATGCTAAAATAATATGATCTAATATTCTTAAAACTTTATAATTTTTTTTGTGTTTTTTTAAAAAATGTAATACCCAGATAAAAACTCTTGCTTTTACGTCAGTAATAATAATAATAAAAAAGTTTTTAATAGGGTTTTAGATATAAATTTGCTTGCAAAAAAAACAAATAATAATAATAATAACAACAACAATAACAACAACAACAACAACAACAACAATAATAATAATAATAAAAAATAATAATAAAATAATAATAATAATAATAATAATAATAATTTAATAAATGTGTAAGATATTTTTAACTATATTTAAATAAAAAAATTCATTTATATTCATTGCTACTCTCTTTAACAATTAATTAAGTTTTAGGACATATAATTTCTAAATATTATTTTTCAGTCAAGAGCAGATTAATAATTATTACCAGGTGATATGGTTCAATGTCATCCAAGCCTCTTGCAGATCCAATGCCAGCAAAGAATCCAATAATGGGATATTTACTATTTATGAAAGGTTGAGCGTAGCGACATTTTATTGCACCAGGAATACTAGAGAATAAAATAAATAATTTTTAAAATTAAAAATGTAATTAAAATAGTTAAGCAACTTCAGTGTTAATAAAATTAAACAATTATTTTTATAAAATTACTGTAAGTCCTTGAAGTAAGCAGAAGCAGTAGGCAAAGAAAATCGATCATTAATATCTGGAATAAAATTATCACGATTCCAGACATGCATAACAAATTGGGTATCTTTACTAAGAACAGGAATTCCGGTCAGAATAAGCACACTCACGGTGTTATTGACTTTTAGTTCCAAAGACCAATCTTCCTAAAATAAAAAAACAAAACACTGAAATAATTACTAAAAACATTTCTAATTTTTAATATTCTAAATTGCACATGAATAATACAAAATAATTGCAACTATATTAGACAAAATATTTAAACATCAAAGATAGTAATATAGTTGTAATTATATTAGAAATAAATGTATCAAAGAGAAGGTATGCAACAGCAAAATAAAACTAGTGAAATAAAATGTATTGCTGATTTTGATTCAGTACTATTTATTACAAATAGCCTGTGGTAAATACTTACCATGGTGAATTAATAAAATAAAAATAAAGTAAATGTAAGATAATTTGTAAACAATAATACAGCTGAATCATATTTTAGAGTAAATCATTAAATATGATTTTGGATTTCATTATACAATATTGATGATGATGTGAAATGGAAATGGCTTATCCTTAAAGGAAATTAAAAATTTCCATGCGTGTAGAATGTCAAGTGACTAAAAATCTACTTAATCACATTAAGTATTCCATTCTCTAAAACCTTTCTATAGCACTATAAATATTCATTTATTCTCACTTATTTCTTTTTTTCAATCAATTGTTCCAAAATTATCCTGTCAACTGTAATATGTTTTCTTTTTCCTTATAGACCACTTTAATAAAAAACTGTTTTATTTGTTCCAATATCCTTTTTTCATACTCATCATTCATACTTTTTTTCGCCATAAAATACTGAGCAAAAAATAAATAAAAATGTCCATCTTTTTATTTCTGACCTTTATGGTTTTACCAAATTATCTTGCTTTTCTTTTAACATTCTAGAAACAAGAGTTTCATATGCTTTTTTCCATCTCCATATATACCACATCTACTTGCAAAACTGCTACATTATTTTCCTGTTTTCATTTTTTTCTCAAATAACAACAATCGTTATCTAATGTTACCACATATCCTTTTATAATTTTATATCTCTAAATTATATTTCTATTCATATTATTTTCCCAAATTTCTAATTCTTTTGGACTTCTTTTCTTCACAATTATATATTATACAAACCCATCCCGATTATTATGTAAATAAATCCAAATAAATTCTTCATCTATTAACTTCACATTTTGTAAAAAAAACTTTAACTCATGGAGTTCTTGGTCACTAAAAAATAATCCATTTATACATGGATTAATCAGATCAGATTAAATTTACTAACATATTTTTATTTATATATTATCACCTTACAAAAATATTTAATTTTCTTTTAATTTTCACTGAAAAGGGAATAAAGCCTGATTAATTATTCACAATTCATTATTCATTGTGTATCTGCTTAGTTCCTGTTAGTTTTCTGACCAACACAAAAGTCTCATTTCCAAATGCTAAATGAAATATATAATCATAATTTCTAAATTATTTTAGACATCTCATATTTGCTATATATTTGTAAACATTTTTATAAATCTTTTTTCAACTATCAATAAAATTTCTTCTTTTCATCAATCTATATTTTCCACTCATCCAAAACTAATATTTTCCATTCTTGATCTTACTCTCCTCATTAATTAGTAACATCTTAGACTTTTTCTCAGAATTTAATTTTCCTATTATTTCGCAAATATATATTGTACCCTACCAATAGGACGATGACCCCTAGAAGACATGATAAGTCGTTAAATTGGGCTATACTGTTACCTTCTCTAGGTACAATTTGATACTCTTATTTATTTCTAAATAATGTTTAATTAGTATTAGCAATTATGAGACCCACTTATCCCATTAACAAGATTACATACCTTTTAACATTAAACAAATACCGAAAGTATTTGTTCAATGGCATAAGAATACTAAGACACTCCTCCTTATTAAGTATCTAAACATTCCCATGACCAATAATAATGCTTAAATAAATATAATAAAACATCTATAAATATTAAATTTAAATTAACCTAATTAATAAGTTATATTATCATTTCATTGTATATTGATGTTTTATTATTTATAGGATTATAATTAAGAATAACCATAATAATAATATTATACTAAGGAGATCTCAGGATTATCATTGATTTTTAATCAGCTATTTATTCCACCTATAAGATATCAAGAGGGATTTTACTTAATTCTATAGGTAGTGTCTTAAAGAAGAAAAGACTTATAACCTTAATCTATAATTAAAATTATATTACTACTTTATATTTATGCTCTCTACTATTTAATAATAAATAATTATTGTTATCAAAATTGTAATTATAATTTATAATTCTAAATAATAACTAATTCATTCTCTAATTTCCTAGGAATAAACATACTTTAATAAATTTGCACTATAATTTATCAATGACTTATGTGATCAAGGCAGTTTGCAATAATTTAAGATCTTTTTTAAGAAATGTTATCTCAAATGATTGTTATAAATTATCGGGTACTGAATTAATTTCTTATTCAAGTCTCCAAATCTTAAACTGTATATTTTGGTTAATGGGTATAGTACAAGTCACATTCACTGATGATGGTGTAGTGATGATGATCTTAACAAAATAAATGCAACTCTAGATACTTAGTTTAAGCTTTTCAACATCAACTTTAATAACAACTTATTTGCAAATTTTCAATAATTAATTTTAACTAAGAAATAAATTAGCACAAGACAATATAAAAATTATATAACAATATAATACAATAATATATATATATATAAACACTTGAACATTTTTATTCCCCTTAATTACAATTAGATATCCAAAATAAAAGAATACTTCCTGCTCATACAATATGGTATTGTGATATTTAACTTTATTTCTTATATCACAAAATCATGTGTAGATTATTGTTTTATTTCTTAATTAAAATAATCTCATTATAATATTAAGAAATATTACACATTTATATGTGCTTATATTTTGTGATATTCTGCATTTGATCTCTCTCTTTACCTTGCAATAAAAAGATATTAATACCATAATTATGAAATTATTAATTTGTTTTATAATCTAACATTCAATTTTCCTATGGTCTTATTATCAATCCCTATAATAATATACAACAAATGAAACTTTTATCCTGTACATTATCAAAAATGACAACTCATCTTTTCCTGGACTAATTTCCATTTACAATTTATGATATTAAGCTAAATGTTGATAGACCACTCTTTGGTGCATCCTAAAATAAAATCCTTATCTTCATTTTATCTAATAACTCATGTATGAACCTCCTATTTGCAAGCTGTATCTGTTTCATACATGTCTTATAAATACTAGTCTATAAAGAAGTATAAACTAAAACTCTATTACAATTATATTAAAGCATTAAACATAAGATCAAACCCTAAATATCATCATTTATTATTTCAATTATATTCGAACACAGACATACCCCTTCTTTTTATAATATATAGATGTAACTACTTTTAGAGGTATATTTCACTAGCTCATTGTTCATATTGTAACGATATATAAATATGTCGTTACATTAATTTAAAATAAAAACTTAAAAGTTCGCAAATAAAAGGAAAAAACTAAACGCTAAAATTAAAATGTTTGTTAAACATATATATATTCGCACAGATGCTAAACTTTAAAAATATTTTTTTCATAAACAAAAAAAAAAAAAGTATTTGAACGTATTTTTTTTAATAAAAAAATACAAGATTGAAATATAAAAATATTTTAATAAAAAAATAACGTAAGTTAAAATAAAAACAGGTATTAATTAATTCCTGTAATCTATAAATGGAAATGATTGTTTATTAATTATCTAAAAGCTGTTTAATTAAAAAGTCAGATGAAAAGTTAGATAAGAGAAGAAAGAGATTTTAGCTTGACCAATGGAAGCAAATAAAGGCCCGGACCATAACGAAAAAACAGAACAGTGACGTTTTTGTTCATGGAATCCATAGGAGGACTATAAAAAGAAAAAATATTGAGTTCCAGTCAGTTTTTTCGGACTTGATTTGATGAGAACGGTAAGACGCACTTGCCGTTCTCTCTCATTTTTTTTTTTTGTTTTAAAAAAAAAAATAAAATGAAAAGACTGTGATACAAGAATGGAACCAGCTAATGCTACCTCCAGAACATTATCTTCCAATGGAGACGTCGCGGGAATTAAAAACAGGAACCTGGACTCTTCTACTGTAAGCTATATTGACATGAACTCTAAATTTAAAAATAACTAAGAACTTTCGTTCAAGCTTATGAACTTCTATCTGACTTTTAAGTTTAAAATCAATTAATAATGTTTAATTTTATATGTTTTCCGATTGATAAAAATCATTTCCATTTTTTTTCTTTCTTATTGTATAAATTGTTTATTGTTTAAATTTTAAATGATGAAATTTAGGTTGGGTATAGACGTTGCATAGATTCGTTAGCGGTTGATAATGTTGTGGTTTTCACATTCGATTAGAATATATGTCAACGATATCACTGCAAGCATCTTACGATGAATGCTAATGGGATTTGTATATTCCCTATGCAAGTGACGTTTATCGATGACTTTGTATTTTGATCGGTTGTGTTTAATTTGGAATGTTTTTGACCGTGGAATCTGTGCAGCTGATCTGTACTCAACATTTTAAAACAAATTTTATAAAATGCATTTGTGCGAACGTATTTAAATGTTAAATTTAAGTCGGGCGTGAATGGCTATATAGTTTTGTAAAGTTATATTAAGGGAGGGTAATCTTAGGTTATTCATTTCGTAGTTGAATTGGTTCAATGGATTGGATATATTTGTGTAATTAGTAGATGTAGTATGAGGTCCGCTACGGGCAGGATTATAGATATACGCCACACACCCTCTGTTTGCCTATGGATGGGTTTGTAAGTCGGCAGAAGACCGCAGTCCATTCCTATGGAGTTTTTTGTTTATTGTTCTACTTGCCAACAGATGTCACATTCCTGTTGGTGGAGAGTCAATGTCTTCTCTATTTCTACTTATTGTTCAGATGTACGTTTCCTGACAGTATAGTATTTTGTGTTGTCGTATCATGCTACATTGAATACATGAATGTATCAGATGGATTGGCGCCAGTTTGGTTGCGAAATTTGTTGCCTAAGGTTAAATCAGGGAAGAATATTTTCTTTTCAAATGCAGATCTATGTAGTCTATTCATACTTGACTATCTAAATAAAATATTAAACTCATTGAAACTTAGTTAAATGTAAAATTAAAAGTTAATATAAAAATCTAAAATGTTAAACTTATTCCTCAAAATTTAAATGTTATTTTATATGTGCGTAAATAAATATTTTTATGTGTTAATTTCTGGCAGTGGCTTTTATTCTTTTGAATATTTAAGATATAAAATTAAGATATAGATTTTTATCTCTGCGTCTCCACTGAGCTAGTGACTTGGGCTAACGATCGGAATATTTAAATAAAGTGGAATCTTAACAGCGCGTATCTGCCTACTTTATAAATTTTTCTAGGCTCAAATGCCTAGATGGCGCCCTGGTAGTTGCAGATATTGTTTTTGCGGTTAGATTCGATCTTCACTTTCATTTCGATCGTTATAATTGGCGTCCCAAGTGTGGCCTTACCTCAGAGATTGACCCTGAGAAGGGGAATTGATGATGATGAAATTTTCTATCTTTAATAAATCACGAGTGCCCTGAGAATTTTAAAAGTGAATCATGCAAATAAATGTTTTTCTGAAATAAGTAATTTTGTAAAGAAGTATAGAGATGTTTAATAAAAATATTTTGAAAAAAATCATGCTCGTAATATTTTTTCTGAAATTAGTATAAATATATTTGTTGTATTGACGTGGAGTTACAGTTTGAAATTTTGGTCTTAAAGGTACTGCCAGTAAGAAAAATTGCGCATATGTAAAGATAAATTCGAGGAATAAAAAGTAATAAATAAAACGTAATTAATAAATATAAATCATAATTTTTTTTAAAAAAAAAAAAGTCTTGTTAAATTAAAATCTAATCGTTCAACTTGCCTAAGTAATAGTTAAAGGTAGGAGAAATGAAACTTGGAAGGGAGGGGGCAGAAATTTAGCTGGTAATAGGGAATCATCAGTCAATTTTTTTTAATCATTATATTTGTGTGTAATTACTGTTTTGTCTTGTAAAAAAAAAAAGTTTTGTCCTTTTGAAATTTTCATATATAATCAATTTGTGTAACGTAATTACTAACACTAAGTAAATTCTTTTTTTTTTTTTAATGTTTTTGTTTTTTGAGGAAGTTTACTGATATGTAACGATATATAAATATGTCGTTACATTAATTTAAAATAAAAACTTAAAAGTTCGCAAATAAAAGTAAAAAACTAAACGCTAAAATTAAAATGTTTGTTAAACATATATATATTCGCACAGATGCTAAACTTTAAAAATATTTTTTTCATAAACAAAAAAAAAAAAGTATTTGAACGTATTTTTTTTAATAAAAAAATACAAGATTGAAATATAAAAATATTTTAATAAAAAAATAACGTAAGTTAAAATAAAAACAGGTATTAATTAATTCCTGTAATCTATAAATGGAAATGATTGTTTATTAATTATCTAAAAGCTGTTTAATTAAAAAGTCAGATGAAAAGTTAGATAAGAGAAGAAAGAGATTTTAGCTTGACCAATGGAAGCAAATAAAGGCCCGGACCATAACGAAAAAACAGAACAGTGACGTTTTTGTTCATGGAATCCATAGGAGGACTATAAAAAGAAAAAATATTGAGTTCCAGTCAGTTTTTTCGGACTTGATTTGATGAAAACGGTAAGACGCACTTGCCGTTCTCTCTCATTTTTTTTTTTGTTTTAAAAAAAATATAAAATGAAAAGACTGTGATACAAGAATGGAACCAGCTAATGCTACCTCCAGAACATTATCTTCCAATGGAGACGTCATGGGAATTAAAAACAGGAACCTGGACTCTTCTACTGTAAGCTATATTGACATGAACTCTAAATTTAAAAATAACTAAGAACTTTCGTTCAAGTTTATGAACTTCTATCTGACTTTTAAGTTTAAAATCAAATTAATAATGTTTAATTTTATATGTTTTCCGATTGATAAAAATCATTTCCATTTTTTTTTCTTTCTTATTGTATAAATTGTTTATTGTTTAAATTTTAAATGATGAAATTTAGGTTGGGTATAGACGTTGCATAGATTCGTTAGCGGTTGATAATGTTGTGGTTTTCACATTCGATTAGAATATATGTCAACGATATCACTGCAAGCATCTTACGATGAATGCTAATGGGATTTGTATATTCCCTATGCAAGTGACGTTTATCGATGACTTTGTATTTTGATCGGTTGTGTTTAATTTGGAATGTTTTTGACCGTGGAATCTGTGCAGCTGATCTGTACTCAACATTTTAAAACAAATTTTATAAAATGCATTTGTGCGAACGTATTTAAATGTTAAATTTAAGTCGGGCGTGAATGGCTATATAGTTTTGTAAAGTTATATTAAGGGAGGGTAATCTTAGGTTATTCATTTCGTAGTTGAATTGGTTCAATGGATTGGATATATTTGTGTAATTAGTAGATGTAGTATGAGGTCCGCTACGGGCAGGATTATAGATATACGCCACACACCCTCTGTTTGCCTATGGATGGGTTTGTAAGTCGGCAGAAGACCGCAGTCCATTCCTATGGAGTTTTTTGTTTATTGTTCTACTTGCCAACAGATGTCACATTCCTGTTGGTGGAGAGTCAATGTCTTCTCTATTTCTACTTATTGTTCAGATGTACATTTCCTGACAGTATAGTATTTTGTGTTGTCGTATCATGCTACATTGAATACATGAATGTATCAGATGGATTGGCGCCAGTTTGGTTGCGAAATTTGTTGCCTAAGGTTAAATCAGGGAAGAATATTTTCTTTTCAAATGCAGATCTATGTAGTCTATTCATACTTGACTATCTAAATAAAATATTAAACTCATTGAAACTTAGTTAAATGTAAAATTAAAAGTTAATATAAAAATCTAAAATGTTAAACTTATTCCTCAAAATTTAAATGTTATTTTATATGTGCGTAAATAAATATTTTTATGTGTTAATTTCTGGCAGTGGCTTTTATTCTTTTATATTTAAGATATAAATTAAGATATAGATTTTTATCTCTGCGTCTCCACTGAGCTAGTGACTTGGGCTAACGATCGGAATATTTAAATAAAGTGGAATCTTAACAGCGCGTATCTGCCTACTTTATAAATTTTTCTAGGCTCAAATGCCTAGATGGCGCCCTGGTAGTTGCAGATATTGTTTTTGCGGTTAGATTCGATCTTCACTTTCATTTCGATCGTTATAATATACATTTATTTTAATTATCCAGCAATATTTAATAAAATAAAAACTTTAAACAATTAATTGTATAGATAAACAAATCAAATTAATTATTAATTTATTTATCTATTGACTTATCCCCCATATTGATAACGATTATTTTAAAGTATAAAATTAAACTATTTACAAATGTTCTATTATGAGTTTTCCTTGTTTTTCTGTAATATACGAGCTCATCTAAAAAAAAGCAACTTAATTTTTAACAATACTTCCCTCGTTTCAAACGCTTCAGACTAGTTAGGCTTCAATATTCCTCTCACTCCTGCTCCTTTTTGTTCTCATATGAAAATTATAAACATATACAATTCCAATGTAAACAGATTATTGACAATTTCTCAGGTTTTTTTTGTGACAATCAAAGGTTATCATTTCAGATAGAGTATTTTATACCTCCTTAAATCTAAACAGACATTATCTTCAATATACATTTTATATTATCCAATAAGCTAATATTTATTCTATTAATTTATTCCACTCTTTTTCTTACCATACATATTTATTCTTTATTAGTTATCTTCAGTAATTATTAAATTTTTTACATTTAACTTGTTTTTTTTTTTTGACAGTTTTAATAAATAATTCTTTCATTTTCCAAGTAGACCGTTATGATTTATTACAAGTATAAATCTAATCCTCAGAAATTTCCTTTTACATTTGACTTGTATTACATCCATACATCCTTATAGCTTTTAATCCTTTATTGACCATATATATGACTTATCATAAAATTTTATTCTAAATGAAAGTTATACCAACACTGATAATGATCTATTTAGATCTTTTCTCCTATTAAAATTTTCAATCAGATGCACTTTTCTAAGTTTGCTTTTAATACTAAATACACTTTTTAAGACACAAATATTTCTATTATTATTCATTGTTAATTTAGTTTTAATTATCTTTTAAGATGCATACTTGACTCTGTCATAAATAATTTTCTTGTTATCCATCCATCGATTCCAATTTAATCTTGCACAATTGTTACGATAGTAAAAATACATAAGTATTTTATCTTGCTTATTAATCAAATTATGTATTATCATAATACTCACAGTGTTTTCCTTAAGTTCATGTATTACTTGCCAACACTTTGGCATAAATGGACAAACTTTTTCCTTTCATTTTCCCAATATTTTTTCTAATATAATGACTCTAAGATATTTTGGTAAAATTATTAAATTGTTGAGTTAGCCAGAAGAGATTTAACTTTGTTCTACTCTTTCATGTTAACAAAAAAACCTTATAATATACAATTTTAAATTCTTAAGTCAATCATAATCAATTAATTGTTTTAAAATGATAATAAAATTTAAAAAATTTTAAGCAAACTTTTAGACTTGTTCTCCTGATTTGTAATCTTTTTTTTTTTTCAATTTTTCCTCTGATTTTTTTCTTACAAAAAACCCTTCATCTGCTGAATGTTATTTCCCATTGACTGATTTTTCCACTCACTAGTTGCATGTAGTTTAACTATTTTTAAAAACAAATATTATCTGTTTTAAAATATTTTAAAAAAAAAATAAAACAATATCTTTCATGAAATGAATAAAAATATTATTTATTTTAAATTAATTTAGGTCATTTTGATTTTATTTTTCTAGTCAGGTTAAATCTGAGATTATTTTTATGAATTTTTAATAACAAAATTAATAAAATAAATAGTAATTATTTATTTTGGAACATAAATTAAGATTTCACTGGAAATAGTCATTACTTTAATATCAGAAGCACACAGACATGATCATCCATTTATATAATGCATACTTTTATTTATAAGGTTAGCTTAGAACTTTTCTACAATAATAAATATTATCAAATATTATTAATTTATAGTTTATTATTTTATTTTTCATATATCTTTGAAAATAAACATTTTACCCAAGATTTATGACATTTATGCTATTTTAAATTACCTGAGCCCAAGTTCAAACCCTCTGATAACTAAAATGACTGTTATTTGTCATAGTTTAATAAGTAAATATTTTTGACTTTATAGAATTTAAAATTATACATCTTAAAATTTATTCCCAATTTGTTTTATGATGGGTGTATCAATAAAGAGGGCACAATATATATATATATATATAAAACATAAACAAAGATTTTCATGGGCTACAGATATAAATGAAATATTGATATATATATTACAATGAAGTATACATGGATGTATCGAATATTTCATAAATACATAAATAATCACAATGCTTTATTAATGTGTTTTATTTTCCATCCAAGTTTTTTAGGAACAAGTTAAATAAGGCTGGATAGAAAAAAAGTAAAGTATATGGTGCTGTTATGAGACAAGAGATGGATCTTTAAGATTGATGATTGACCAACATGACTGACATAATTTATTATAGGATTTAGAATTTTATTAAGTTTTGGTTAAATTCAGTAAATTCAATATATGCAAAGCTTTTAATTGGGACTTAACCTAGAATTGAAAAATTTCTGTGAGTTCAAAAATATAGCATAAACTATATAATTTACTGATACAAATTTACACTCACTTATATTTTTACAGTCATATAAATGCCAAATTTATAATTTCTTAACACATAATTGTTATCTCAATATATAAAAGTATATCAATTCAATTTCAGGTCATTATTATTTAAAGATTAAAGATATATAAATTTATTTGAATTTTGTGCTTTAAAGACTTATTTTATTACTGTCTCTTATTTAAATAATTATTTTTTCTTTTTTTTAAAATGAAAATAGTTATAGTACAAGTTTTTAGGGTAGTTCTTTCAACACAGAGTATTTTACAAAATTAACTTTTATTCTACTTATAACATTCCAGCAGATTTTATTCAAAACAATCGATTTAGACATAGTATTTTTATATTTAATTTTTAGAATGACTTTCATCATAATTCACAATAAAATGCATCTTATTTTTAAGTTTTAGTTTTATATTAAAAATTAATAATGATAAAAAAAAATGATAATTTTAAATAATCCTATTACGTTTACTTGTCCTATCTAAAAAGAAGGCCTAATTTTTTTTAAAATTGACTATTTAATTTTTGTAATTTTCAGAATTGTTATATAAAGATTTATCTTAGGATATATGAACAACAAAAAAAAACCATTTCATTTTTCTTGCTTAAATGTATTTTTTATTTCTTTGTATTAAATGTTATCTTTTTATTTTACACAAGTAGATAAAATATAACATAAGAAATTATAAATCTTATTAAAAATATATATATTTTTAAAAAAACAATTTACTATATTAGATCATTAATTTTTAGTTCATATTTTAATCTATATTCAGTCATGCACATATACGAACTTACTTGTATTGCAGATAATTTTTCTTTTTTCAATATCAAAGTGTAAGTATGAAAATCATTAGCTGGATTAAAAGGTAACAGTGCTGCTTCTGATATAGCTTCCGATGTTTTATTAGCAAAATTACACCAAAGTACTGCATAGTGGTAAAAAGTTCCTTCATGAAGCACATCTATAAAGCATAAAAAATATTTTTGTGATCTCATATTCTTAGAAACTAAGAGTAGTGCTTAAAATAACTTATTAGTTTATTTCTTCTTATTATTTTACAAATACAAGTAGGTTTAAAATTTATGACTTACTCTAATAAAAAGAATTGTATTTATTTATTTTTTAAAAATAAAATTTACTTCTTTAAATAGTAAGGTATCCATTATTATATAAATATATTTTTTCATTTTGCAAAGAAAAACTTCAGTAGTTTTGAAATAACTAGAATTTAAAATTTAAAATATTTTATGTAATTAATTGTTTTTCTCTTCACCAGTAAAATTGTAATTATAAATATGCAACTTTTTTCGCATAACTTAGTGAAGCCTTAATTCTACTGTAATGTGTAATATGTCTGCTTAGCGCTTTCAAGATTTAATGTTCAAATCTCATAAGAGGATATGCAAGTCCAAAGTCTAACACCCCCAACACATATAAATGGGCAAGTATGAATGCTTTCCTATTCAGAAATCACCATTTATATAAATACATAGCGGATAGGAAAAACAACATCGACAAATATATAAAGAAAATGACTAACATAGGCTTTAAACCCAATATGATCAATCAGAGAATAAAATATTTCATAGCAAACTCAGAAATAAACAGCCTAAAGACAATATGAAATACTTCAACAATTCCTTTTATACCTAAAGTAACTTCAAATATTGCAAAAAAAGCTAACAATTTCAAATTTAGTTTCAGAACACCTCCCAGCACTAACCGACTAATAAATAATTCCAAACATAAAATAGAAAAAGATCAAGCCCCTCATGTGGTCTATAAAATGGCATGCCCTCAATTAGGCTGCCAGGCATCTTACTATGGTGAGACTCAGGCTAACCTCAATACAAGAGTTTACCAACACAGGTATGCATACAACAGGGTTAAAAATAAAAATGAAGGAACATCAGACTTCTGGAACCACCAAGCAGCTACAGGCCATGTAATTGAACCAGTTCTGTTCAAATAATTTGCACAGAGAAGAGTGATGCCAAAAGAAAAGTCAAAGAAGCTTTTTACATTGCAAATGATCTCAGTGCCATTAATAGAAGAGAGCATGCTTTGCTCTCTCCAAACAATGGACTAACTAATTAAAAATTCAAACTCATTTGCATATGTGTACAATAAATCACAACAGTTTTCATTTGTAAAGCTATGAGTATGAGATTTGAATATTAAATCTCTATAGTATAATTATAGCTTCACTAACAGAATGTGAAAAAAGTAGCATATTTATAATTAAAATATTTTAATAAAATGATATAATTCTGGCCTATTACAATATAATTAGGCTAAATTATACTATAAAAGCTGAGTTTATGAGTCAAAAGTCTCTCAACTGTTAGGAAACAACTAAAAATAACATTTGATTATTATTCATCAGAAACTTAAAGTTATCAATTGCTAATAAAACTATTAAGCATTCCTATTCAGCATTTGCTATGGTTTCAAAGAATGTTTACGTAATTATAATGCTAACAAAGTTGATCTTGACAGCTTAATGAAACTCGAACATTTCTTTACAATGTTAAGTCATATGTTTTACTTTGTTATAAATATTTAACAAACTTGTTTTTTCTCTTATTTTAAATTAAGTATCTTTAAAGAAAATATTATAGTTTGTTATCTATTTTAAAATTATTTTAGTTTATCAATTATTATTTTTACTATATATCAACTTCATTTCCATTTATTTATTTTTAAAAAATTATATCAAAAATACTATTCGCACTTCTAATCCATTGATCCTTAACTGATATTCCACAATATTCTATGAATGTATTATTCTGTGCCATTTATAATAATTTTTTGAGTTTAGATTTTATAGTCCATATTTTAAAACTATAAGTCAAAACAAAAAAAAATTGTGTTGATCAAAAACAAGATTCTATAAATACATTCTTAAGGGAGTATGTATTTAAAGTTAAATAAATTCAGTGCAAATGTATATATAATTATGGAGCTTGCTCCCCAAGAAATTACTTAAGTTTTATAGAGGGCAGTTTAATTATTTACAGGCAGGACCTTACTATACTATATTCCATTAACTGTATTATTTTCAAGCTATATAAAGTTGTTAAATGTTATTATTTTTCTAAAAAAGTTAAGAGTAAAACAAACAAACAAAAAAAAAAAACACCTTTAGTCATTTTTGGGATAGCGTATTTATATTGATACTAATATAAGATCAAATTTTATTTTTTGGAGATTTTAATATACATATTGATAGCAATAGTAAACGACAGGGTAAAATTGTTGAACATAGTGATATTGGCTCTATGAACTTCAACGATTTGCTAATTTTTTTTTGCAATACATGGATTGGCAATCATAAACTCTTGAAGTTATTTAAGTAAAAAATTACTATAAATAAAGTTGAATGCATTCATCGTTATGTCGTTAAGAAATTTCAATTATATTAAGAGCCATTACAATTTAAATTATAATTTAATGAAGATAATAAGAACTTTATCTCAAATACAATGTAATAAAATAAATATAAGCAAAAACAAAAAAAACAACAACGTATGGAACAAACTTTAATATATAGTTTAACATATGCTTAGCTAGCTTTCACAATCATAGATATAGCAATGGTTATAGCGGGGAGAAGAGGATGTTTATTATATATATATATTGTTCATGCTAATTTACATTTAATTTACATGTTGCGTTATGATGGCTAAGTAGGCCATTTTTTTTGGAAAGAGGAATACAGGATTCCCTCTTATTAATAGCATATTTGTCTTTATAAAGAGATATGCCATGCTTCCTTAATTTTTCACTTGATGTTGTTGGGCTCAGTGCAAGAGGAGGAAACAAAGACATGGCCAGTTGTGAAAAATGTTTGCAAAAATTGAATGAGTATCGGAATTGGTTTTAGCTTTATTATAGAGATAAGTGTGTTGAGCAATGTGAGTAGAGAGGTTAGCATGAGATTAACCGTAGTAAAAGAAGGGGCAAGTGGGGTTATGGAATTTGATTTTGCACATGATCTGGGAGTGGAGATCACATGGCAAACTATTCTTTAAGTTGTTGACTAAACATTGTAGAAGTGGGGAAGTGCATAGATCTATTTGATGGGTAGAAGTGGTAATTTTAGAGATATGGTGGGTTATGTTAAGTATATAGGAAAGGGAAATCCAACACCTCAAGTTAGTGGGGTTATTGTATTTTGTGATAAAAATTTCTAATGGTTTGTAAGAGATCTGGATCTCTATATCCCCTGCTACACAATTTCTATAAATATGTGCTGATATTATCTTTTGTATGTGATTCAAACTTACATAAATGGAAGTCACAGTGTAGGGATACTTTAAGTCTGACTAATTTGTGGGATCATGGTGTATGTGAGTCAGGAAGGTAAAGCTGCACATGTGTATGGGTTTAGTAATCATTTGATACTTCAAGGACATGCAGTTGTGTTGCATATAGAAGTAAAGATATTTAATTCCATTTGAAGTATCCTCATTTTCATGGGTTGGAATGAGGAATGTGGCAAATGTGAGGTCTTGCTGAATTTGGAAGATTGTTGGGTCAAGAGTGCATATGAAGATGTCATCAATGTAACAAAGATATAACAAAGAAGAGTTTGAGGCACAACATGCAGGTAGTGATATATGAATTTCTATTTTATTTTTAATTCTACTATAGTATTAGGCAGTATTTAATTTTTAATTATATATATATATATATATATATATATATATATATATATATATATATATATATATATATATATATATATATATATATATATATATATATATATATATATATATATATATATATATATATAGGTGAAATAATATATTCAATAAGTTATACTTAGAGATTATCTCACACAGAAATCTTGTTATATGAAATCTAAACAAATAAAATTAATCACAAGTTTTTAATCAAAATAATACCTAAAAACAGAACAAAGATAACACATAATGCATATTGTAAATAAAACTACATGTATTCAAAACATAATAGTAAAAAAATAGATTAAAACAACTGTCAAATATATGGCACTTTAGAAAAAATGTATACCCAACAAACATCTTCTAGAGAGAGAGAAACAGTAAAAATAAAGGCATTATTCATTAGGCTGGATAATTTCTTGAAAGTGAGGATTTGAATATGCATTGATACCCATTTTACCATCTAGGTAGAAATAACTGGATACTCATTTATTGACCACTATTGGATGGTTATTTGAATTGACTCTGAGCCAACTATTTAAAAGTAGAATCAAGATTAGATAGTCATAAAAATATTATTTTGCTAGGATTAATACTCCAGAGCATATCATATGGATAAACTTTCACTATATCATGTAAGTTTTCATGTAACACTGACATATAGGCATATATACAAGGATAGACAGGTAGTTATTTAAGATTTATAAAACATGTAATTGGACAAATGGGTTAACAGGATAGCTATTCCCTATTGGTTAATACATATTTTAAATTATAGCAGTGGATAGTATTGAATTCACATTTTTTACAACTGGATATATTGTAAATTATGAAAATTTACTAAACTATTTGAATACATTATAATTATATAAACCAGTTATGTTCAAATATGGTGTAATGTGGGCTGGGTAGAACTTAAAATTTCTTTAGATTCTAATCAGACAGACTTTTTTTTTATTAAAAAAATAACCATTTCATAGCCAACCTAGTAATTATAAACAATATTGTTTAGTAAATGAGTATCAAGCTATCCTCAACCAGGATGTAAAAATCAAACTTCATTAGCCATCAATTATAATGCCCACTTAGCAAACATTCTCATTATCGGTTTTTTTAATGGAAGAATGTTAATGTGCATTTGTCAAGCAGTGAGACTATTTATTCCTTTGGTATATAATAGTTTTAAATTATAAAAACGATAAAAGAAGAGTTTTTTTGTTTATTTAAATTGTAATCATTATCAATCGGAATTATGCGGATAAAAAGCAGGTATGCGATTTTTAGGAACAATGTAAATATAATTTAAAACTATTATATATAGTATATTTTTAGGGAGTAATTTATTATTTTACACATATATAATAAAATTTAATCGTAATTATTAATGAAGATATTGTCTGGCAAATCAAGATTTTAGCTCTGTATAAAATCTTAAATTCTAGAAAAGTTGCTAGAGTTTAATAGTTTCCGTACCTAGTATTCTTACACTACTTTTATAATCATGGTACTGTTAGTTTATATAAAAAATATATATTTTATTAAAATTCAAACTCCGATTTTTGAATATTTCAATATTATATTAGAGTGCTGGTTCATCACACATTTTCCATAACTCTTTAATCTTTCTTTTTAAATCAATTTTTGCTTCACAAATAATGTTAAACAAAGCTTATATCAGACGACACAGTTATTTTTTTAAGATCCAATTTAATTTCTTTTAGCTGTCATTCTTTCTCATAGCACAGAATCAAGACATTTGAATTAATTTCTTTACTTTGTGTTAGAGAAAACTAATTAAATGTTAAATTACTTTTTGTGACTTTAGTAATTTAAAAAAACTATTTAAAATTATAACAAAAAGTGAATTAATAATTTATATTTATTTATGTTTTATTATAATTCAATACGTATAATGGCTACTTGAAAGTAATATATATATATAATTTAACAATACATTTTAAATGTTTTCTAAATCGGCAGTTTTTTTTTTACCTGGATGTAATTGCAAACCGCAAGCTCTAAAAGTAATATCCTCCAGATCAATATTATATATTTCTTGTTCCGTCATTATTCTTCTGGGTAATGATATAGGACGATGTACTGTAGTTATATCTAATTTAAAATCTAAGTCACCAATATTGTCAGGTGGTCCATCCCACAACGTTACACTTGTAACAGCACTATAACTTCCGGGGGCAGCTTTTATGGAAATCTAAACAAATATATGTAAAATAATATCTCGTTTAAATGTATATAGACAACAAAAAGTTTGTGAGATAGTTATCAGTTTATGTGTTAGTTATTCCCACATAATTCAGATTATACTTGATAAAAATAATGTATAAATAAATACTGAATTTAATTATATTAGATCGGTTTTTAATATAAGTAATTCTTACTTTATAATGGCTTCCAGAATCAACTTCTACATGAGTATGAGTTGCGCCAGTTAACATACGACTAACTTGAGTATCTCTAATCATTGAAATTGTCAGTGAATCAGGGCCTGAATATACCTATATATAATGCATAAATTTCATTGAAGTTAATTTATTTTATTTATTATATTTTATTATTTTTAAGCAAGCCAACATAAATTAATTTTTTTACTATAAAGATTTTCAAAATTTTTAATTGGTATATAAAAACAATTAAGCCAAAGAAAACATTAAAAAATTTAATCTTCTGTTGTTTTTTTCATAAGTAACTCATTTACTTAGAACATATAGAAATTAAGATGAGAGACTGCAAACCTCTAGCGCTCATTACTATCTAACAGCCAATCAGATCGTAAATACAAGACAGAGAATTTAACAAGATTAGGGCGGTCCACCATATTCTTTATTTGTCTTTCTATATATCCAAGCCAGTCTAAAGTACTTAGATCTGAAAGCGTGAATATTAAATATCTTCACACTTAACTCACTGAGTTTAAATTACAAACATACAGCGTGAAATCCTACGATTGATTACTACGCAGTAGTTTTTAGATGTTATAACATGCAGAACATATAGATGAGTGATAAAAATAGCTTGCTTATTTTTAAAACTAAAATAAAATACAAAATCTGTAAATCTTAAAGCATAAGCCAAAAGTAATTCAATTTATTAAACCTATACAAAATAAAATGGAACTACTAAACAACTTCTTTATATTTGGCTATCCAATAAGAAAGTAAATAAATAAATAAACAAAAAGCCCCATTAAAATTTGTGAATTTAATATATTTTACAGTGTATGAGAAACATTTTTTTGTCTTTTTGCTCTGTAGTTATATTTTTAAAAAAATAAAGTATATATATATTATAGAACACCTCTGGAAGCGCTGGCTATATGTGATCATATAAAAAATATTTTTTTATTTTACATGGAAAGCACATAAATTTTATTCTTTCTTTATTATCCTTTCAAAATTTGATAAATATTATTTTGCATAATAAAATATTTTTTAAGCTTAATACTATAAGTTTTGCAAAATTTTAGAACATACTAAAAGTTGACACTGATTGAAAAACATCAAAACAATTAGTGAGATCCTAAAAACCATTATTATATTTCTATAAGAGGAAAAAGTTATTGAAAAAAATAATATCAACCTTAGCAGCATAACTTAATAACCTCAACATTTGAGATATTCACAATTTATTTAATAAGTAAAATTCTAATTACAGTTAAGTTTTTTTCTTATTCTTGTTGCTCTAGTAAATGCATGAGTGAACACACAGTAAAATATATGTAAAAATACTAAAATAATGTTCAATAGATTTTCTCAAAAGATGAAAATAAAGATTGATTATTATAAATTAAAAGACATTAACAACTACAAATACCTTAGTCAAATTATTACTACAAATGGAAACATAATGGATGAAATTAATCATAGAATTAAAACTTTGTTGAAGTGTTTTTGGTAGAAATAACTTAATACTAAAAGAAAATATGCCTATGTGTTTGAAAAGAAAGGTTTTTAATAAATGTGTTTCACCAGTTGTTATTTACAGATCCGAGACTTGGACACTTAATAGAAGAGCAATACAAGGATTTCAGACCATTTAAAGAAAGTATGGAGAGATGCATGATAGGAGTAACAAAAAAAGATTGAAAATGCAATATATGAGTAAGAGAATCATTGAAAGAATTAACAGACTGAAGTGGAGTTGGACTGGATATATTGCTAGAAGAGATGATAATAGATGGACAATTGAAATCTTAAAATGGATTCAAAAAATTGTGAAAGACCCAGAAAGAAACCATATGTGATATGGATGGATGGATGAAATAAAAAAGTGTGCAGGGGTGATATGAAAAGGAGAGTCTAGAAATTGAAAAATGTGGACTGAACTTGGAGAGATCTTCATTTCTGCAGTGGATTGATAATAGTTGTTGATGATGACAACCTACTCAACTTATTATTAATAATTATATTATCATTATTATTTTAAAATTTTTTATGCTATGGTTTAAATTTATATATGCATAGTATACTATATAAATAAGCATATGTGTTAAAAAGATTTGTATACTTGCCATAAAATACAATATATATATATAGAATATATATATAGATATATATATATATATATATATATATATATATATATATATATTCTAATTCTATTCTAATCAATGTTTATTAAAAAATATGCCATATTAAATACTATATATGTTTGCATGTGGAAGAGGCTTGAAACAAAGTATAGAGTAGTTTACATCTCCACTGTATATGTAGAATTTAGAGATAATCCAGTTAAAGACTAAAATCATAATAGAGAAGAAAGCAGAAGTAAAACATACCTAGTGAAAAATACAATTTTTTTACTCGATTAATAGAAACATAAAAAATATAAGAAGGACCTGATAACAAAGCTAAAATAAAAATAAGTTTATAAGTAGTACATACATTTTCTCTGATTTAGATTCAAAGAGAATTTGAAAATAGGAAAAAAAAGTATACAATCCCATTAACAAAATGATGACATCATACCAAAGTTTACAGTTAAAAAAATTATTGCAAATGAAAGCTAAAAGAAACTGACAAACATACATAATTTTTGCCTATTTAAAGAGAGCTTTAATTAAAAAATTTGTATCAAATCAAACAACTTATGAATAATTAAAAGGTTGAAAAACATAGCAGGCTACTAACAATAACCAAGCTAATTTGCAAATGGTATATATATATATATATATATATATGTGTGTGTGTGTGTGTGTGCGCATGCTTTGCTAGAACATGTACCTTTATATATGTGTAGATAATCTGTAGAACTGATATTCAACCAAAAATAAATTTTGTTAGTTATATGTTTTTATTGTTCTAGTTATAAGCAAATAAATTTAAAGCTCTTTTGACTGTTAGCTCATATCCATAAGACCATCATGATAGTCAAGGAGAGACTACTATAAAAATGTTTTCGATATATTTACAACATTCAATTTAATGATGATAATTTATAGATAATAAAGTGGTTTAAATTTAAAATGCAACACATAGTTTCATAAATTGAAATGCAAAGAAACATTGTAGCAATTTTTTTGACAATCTCAGCATGGATTTATTATTACAATATTTTTTAATATCCTCTTGTACTATGCTAAAATTCCGACTGATTTCTTTGTTCTCACTAGATTTAACCATTCATCTTTCACTTTAATATTAAACCATTATTATTTATTAGAATATAATAAATTTGACCTCATTTGATAGATATTTTTGTTTAGAAATTAAATAAAATTTAAAAAATCACATTTGATTTTTGGAATTATTTTAAAAATTAGATTTTAATTAAAACAAAACATTGTCATGACATTAAATTTTAGCTAGAGCAGATTCAATTTGCAAAATGAATGAAATCTTTTTGTTTGATGCTTGTTTTAAAAATCTGAATGAATTATTTTGGTACTTACATATTAGACCTGCTATGCCATTTCACATTTGTGTCAATCCACTCACAACTTTCTAATGGTATAATCTGACTAAATAATGTGTACACTGGAACTTGTATAAACTTAAAATGATAAACTTATCAAAACAGATCATGTGTACATGATATTTTCACAAGATTTACAAAGTTATTGGCAGTCTGAATGTGTATGTGAAAAGGTGTAGCAGTTCTAGTATGTGACATAATTGCATCAGAGTAAATTTGAAAAAGTACATTTTTAACATTACTAAAAATATAAATTTCATACAAAATATTCAATATGACATGGCATTATGCAATTCTCAAATGTTACTTTCAATACAGATATTTAAATCTGTCATGAAATTACAAAACAATTACTAAAGCAAAATTGGCAAAAAAAAAAAAACAAACAACAAAAAAATAAAACTAAAGCATTTTTATGTCTATATCTAAAATATTAGCATGTTTAAATATTATATCTAAAATATTATGTATACATATGATATGAAATTACAAAATGCTTAAAATGAAAACATACTTACCTTGCAATATATAACAAAAAATTTCACAATGATGAACAATCATTTGTCTGTTCTACTTTAAGTGGATAAAATTTTGTTCCAAAATGGAGGCTTAGAGTAATTTTTTTTTTCAAAATGGAGACTTACTAAACACATGATTCACATGAAAATGGTCAGTAAGTGGCAGCTCATAAATCATCAGTTTTATAGGCTTTTGTTGATTCCCCTTCCACATTTTGTTTGATGGCTTTCATCAGAGTTGCTGATGTTCTATCTTAAATTCTCATGATGAAACACTTGCCAGTCTCTCTGCACAAGCCATCAAATATCCACTGTTCCAGAAGAATTTGTTCTGCTTAGTTTTTTTCTTTTTATCAAAAGGCTCTTGTCATTTTTCAACAATTTTGTTAAGGCTTCCAATTTTACATTTTCTCTGCAAAACCAATCTCTATTTTCTCCCATTCTATGGATGTTAATTTGTCTGACCAGCTGTAAATAAATCAGATCGCTGTCAAAAATGGAATTCTGGAACTATCCAACTATGTTCCCTTACAAAGACCTATTTTATTATTACTTCCTCAAATGTAACAATGCCATTTCTTGTCCAAAGTGTGGATGTACTTGACCATATTGATTTCAGTAGTGGGTAAATTCAAAATATTCATCATTTTGTACTATTTTTTAAAAAACTTGTAGTATTAATCAGAAAATGGAAAAGTAAGTCAGTACTGAGCAAAAAAAAAAAAAAAACCACTTTGAGAACTTATCCAAACAGAATTTGAACAATAAATGAAAGTGTAAATTTATTATGTTATTGGATAAGATTGGATGAGATCCAAGGATTTATTTGATGGGATTGCAAGGTTAGACATTTATCACAAATATGAAAAGGTGTAGCATGTATTCTACATTGCAGGTCTAATATGTAAGTACCAGTATTTTTAATATCTAGTAAATCTATCGATTTATACTTATACTTTAAAAGTTTAATTTTTTTGTAGTTTTTATGATATCACTAAATGTTATAATAGACTGTTGTAGTGATAATGTATATAGAAAGTTGGATTTCCTACGACCTTAATCTCTATGGTAAGGTTGCATAGAAGAATATTTAAAAAAACATTTCTGTAAAAATTAAATATGGAATAATATATTTTTTTGATTTCTAATAATTATTAAACAATTAAGATACAAAAATAATCATAAACTTTCCAAAAAAAGCAAGTTTTTAGACCATAGCAAAGTAATCTTGCAATGTTTGAGATCATCAACCACATAATAGGGACCCAACAATGTATACTTTGAAAATCCAAGAACTGCTTATTCGATTATCCTGACATCTTTTGAATTTTTTTGAATTAAAATATTAGAAAAAAAGTATATATGAATTCTAAAACTGTAAAAAAAAAAGCTTCGCAAAATTTCTCAGCAGAGAGCAAAAGATGCAAATACAATTTCTTGATTTCCGGCCCAAAAAGTTTTATAATTAAAAACAGCATGAATGTATAGTAATGCATCAATGATAACAGCAATGCACATTCATTCTCTTTGTATACAGAAATTGGTTATTAGTGAATGTTTAAACTAATGCACTATAGCGTATCTGCCTGAATTGTTTATACAATTACAAAGGTCTTATTTAAATAGCATTGACAGTATACTATATAAATATAATGAAAAACACGATTTTTATTGTTTATTGATTGGTGAATTGTTAGTAATACATTCAAGTACATAAGGATAGTAGCAATTACAATAGTTGAACAAAGTTCTATAAATTAAAAAAAAAAAATCTTTATGAGTAGCTTTAAATATTGAGATTCTAAAATAAACTGGGGCAAGAAAATAATAAATAGTAGAATAGTAATCCAGAGTGGGTATTTGGTCATAACATTCTAGTCCCTAGTTAATTTGTCTGATTTTAAATATGCGCTAAACAATATATTAAAGCAATTTAAAAATAAACCCAGTAGGAAAAAAAACCCCATAGATTTTTATAATACATGTGTTTAAGTGTATCAGTGTTATTAGATAGAGTGGAGAGTGGTGGGCGTGTGAAAGTCTGTGCTCATATACCCTATATATTATATAATACCTTAAAATAATTTTAGTAATTAAAAGTTTGAGGAATGTTTTATTTATTTTTTCTTGTATGACAAAGCGTTGACCAGGAAGCGAACCCGGCCCAGACGCCTGGAAGACATTCATGCTAACCGCTAGACCACCAACGCTTGACATATTTTTTATTTTTTTATTTTGTTATTACGAGCAATAATATTGTGCAATATATATATATATATATTTAACGAACGACTTTTTTTTTTAATAGTGCCATATTTCAGGTTTGTCTTTAATATTAAAATTGTTTGGTCTAGAATTTCATGATCTTCTAAATGATTTATTCTTATTTTTTGTAACATTGGTATTTCCTATAACTACGAAGAATTTGTTTTGCCCATGTATATGTACATTAAATTTACCCGATGAAATATGAAAGTTACTATATAGTGATTATAACATGTCACTGCAGCTATCGAGATTCTATATTTAAGAAAATAAAAAAGAGAAATATTTATTGATTTAATTGCATGAGAAACTCTTTGAGTAAGGTAATGTACCTATAAATAATATAGAGGTAAGAAAATAATTATAATTTTAATAAGAACAATTCTGAAAGTAAGCATAAAAATAAGATAAAAACTAATCATTCATTTCTTAAACTGTACTGTAACAAATTAATTACATACCTGGCGTGCATTGTATCGAATATCCAAGTTTAAAAGACCATATAATCCTTTTTGAATAATTTTTTCCCAGTCTTTTGATACTCCAGGTATTTTTTCATATTTTGAAGAGCAAGCTTCTATCTTTGCATTCGGAAGATGCATAAATGAAGCTATAAAAATATTATAAATTTATTGTTTCAAACATTTTTTTAATGAGATACAATTGCTAGAAAATAAAAATTTGTTAATATAATTAGCATTAATAATAAAATGTTTGATATTCTTCAAGAATAATAAGGACGTTTTAAATGAAAAACATATAATTATAATAATAGTATTATCATAAAAGATAAATTATAAATGATATTAGTATTACTATTTGAAGAGAAAAAAAACTATAGAAAAAAGAGAACCATACTAAGTTTTTGATATTATATACAAACATTTCCGGGTGTTTACCTAAATAAATGTCAACCATGACGTAATTAACAATCAAAACTGGAAATTGCAAACTGAAATTGGTGTCATATAGAAATAAACTTTTTTGTTTGTTTTTTCTTTAAATTAAAAGTGAAACTATGGACTAAAATTATAGTTAATAATTTTCAATGTTTTTGAATAAAATAGGATTAGTATTGTCAATCGTTGGTGGGCGAGAAGTCAGCACAACTGCCTTACAAGCAGTTGTCCGGGTTAGCGGATTCGCTTCCCAGCCGATGCTATGACACATGAAGAAATAGTGTTAGTATAGTGGGGATGTAAACTATGCGGTATCTAACTACATAGCTTCAATTGTGTATTACTCAAAAAAAATGTAAACAAAGAAATAAAAAAAAAAACATATTATCATAATGAACTATATTCTGATGCATCACAAGTTAAAATTAAGTCCATGTTATTGTATTAATAAATTAATCAACTTTCAAATGACAACACTTTTTCCAAATTCATTTCTGCCCTTTCTACAAGCGCTGAATTAAATGGGTTTTTCCTAAAAAAAAAAACCTAAAAAAAATTTATAAGGTCAAGAAATGCCTGTAATTCTTTTCAGCTTTTCGGTCTGATGGCATTCGGCACAGATTTAACTTTTTTCGATCTGGTTATTGCCATGTAGCACTTAATTATGTGTCCCAAGAATTTCAACTCTCTAGCTATTCATATATATTCGCCTGCATTTATACTTACACCAACACTTTTGAGCTTTTCACAGACTTGTAATAACTTTTCAGCGTGCATAGGTTCTCTTCAGAATTTGCAGCAACCAAAATGTCTATATTGAAGCAGTCAGTCTGTGATGCAGATTGAGCTTCATGGTTTCTCCAGTTAACCAACCAACCAACAGGGTTCAAAACCACCCTACACAGTTTAAATAACGTACACATTATACATATGCATTACGTATACACACCCACCAATGTTAGAAAATTTTAGATTAATATATTTGAAAAGTACTTGATATATATAGATGAAAGGAAAGACAGGAAAATATTGTTTTATAAAATAAAAGATTGTAACTTTTTTATGTAGTATTATATACTTTGTTTTATATCAAAATGTACCAAAATAGCGAAAAGGAAATGCAATTATTGAGAAGGTTCTGAAAATCATTCACTATATCAATTGTACAAAATGATAAAGTTAATAATTCTAAATATAACATTTTTACTTCAAATTAAAAATATATTGAAACTTTCATTACTAACTGCTAATGGAAAATTTACATTGTTTATAAGAAAGTTCGTGAAATAGATTGACAAGCCTTATTGACATTTACATCTTCTTGACAATGGGATTAAGAAAGTTGGTTGGTTATAGCCTCAGGTAATGAACTAAAATCATTCCTGAAATATGTTTGAATCAATATAAATGGGGCCAATTTTACTAAGAAAAAAAGGGAGAAAGAGTTATGAGCTGTTGCCAACATATTTTGCACCAGTGTAATTTTTGAAAATGCTGTTCGAATAGAGGGACCCAAGCCACCTTTCCTCAGTCTCTGAGACCGTCTCCTTGTCATGCCGTGACCTAGCTCCTACCAGTTAAAAGTGCCCAAGCTGTTGGGAAGTGCAGAGGCTGAAAAGAAATGCATTTAGTCTGATCATAACCTACCTGTCCCGCAAATCAAAGAATGCCACATTAAGATCGGATCCGTACCAGGTAATCAATCCAAGAATCATCTTAGTTGCCTTCCCCTGATTATAAATATTTAATCATAAACTTAACACTTTTCCCTGTAATTTTTCTTTATATTTTAACTAGTTAACCAGAAAATATAAAATAATTCTATCAATGCTGTATATCGATTCTATATAACCCCAATGAATCTTAATATATACTGACTAATCCAACTCACGCTTCTTACTGTAAATATAATTTAGTGCAGTAATAATTTAAAATAGTATTTTTTCATATTTCTTGTTTTATTATATATATATATAATGCTTGTCAATCAAATCCAATCCCACGAATTTCATGTCTGTTTTAATTCTGCTCCAAAGAGGGGGGGGGTAATTAATTATTGGATCTTTATTTATTTCTAAATTAGCTTGATGTTGAGTTTTCTATCTAATAAAAATATATGTTCACAGTCATTTAATGCTAATTTGTTTAAAACTTATTAATATAATTGTCCAATCTGAGTGGGCTTTGTGTCCGTTTTGATTTTATTGCTTTATTTTATTTTAATAATCATAGCCAAAATGCTGCCACTTGATTTTGTTAGCCACACTCTTAAATGTGTGAATTTGTAAATGGGATTGATTCAAGAGGGGAGGGGGGCGGAAATGCACGCTTCGTTAATTATAATTTTAATTGCTTATTAATTATTTTATCATGTATGGTGTCATTATTTAAACATATCATTATATCTCACATTAAACTATTTAAGGCTTTTTTTTCTTATTAAATTAAATAACTCATTTCTTTATTATCATTATTACTAGCATATGTGAAAATATATATATTTTGTTTTGTTTAGGTCTGTCCATACCATCACTCTGGAGGATCCAGAAGCCTCTGGTTGTTTTGCATTCTTCTTTCAAGTATATTTTATTATCTTGATCATATTCATTCTTACCATCACTCCAGAGGATTATAACGTCTCTTATCTTATTTAGTGTTCTCGTTCAAAACAGGGGTACCCTGATACCCCCTGGAACAAACGAGTTAGAGTAGAGAAGCTCTGCATGGGTTGCCATATGCCAGACCATAACAACTTCCTACCTACCTCTCTATACGATATCCTCCGTCCGAAGCGCGGGCATACCCTCGTCAAATAGAACAATGATGAAGACTTATCGACCAAAGTTGCCATATTTCCTTTTATTGACATATATGCTAGCACCACAATTATTTATAGTTAATCTCCCAGCCTGTTTGATGAAAGTAAATCGTAATGATATGGTATAATGAACCATCTTTTGTCTTTATTATTCTTAGTTGGAGTTTGATAACCAACTCTGCTGAAGCTGCCCTCCCTCTCTACAATAAACTATTTCCATAGCTAAAGTTTCATTAAATAATTAAGATCACCAATATGTATAAAATGAATAATAAAATATTTCTCTTAGCTTACTCATAAATACTAATGTATTCTTTTCCTATGTTAAAACTAAAAGCAATAATCCTTTACCTGTATATTATAATATTAAGAGCAAAATGCTCGAATTAAAGAAATAACGAACATTGTACCTTTAAATATGTATATGATTTTTTAATTATATAACCGTTTGTATAAAATAAATAAAACCCGAGTTCTGAACAAAAGTTTACATTGTGATATAGCATGATATCTAGATATGTTAATCCATAAATAACTTAATGTAATTTTTCATCAAATATGAGTAAATGAATAAAATACTTATATTGCGCGAAGTTGATAACTATATATATATTCGCAATTAATATTGATAATGTAGAGAGTGGTGGGTCGTGTGAAAGTCTGTGCTCATATACCCTATATATTACATATATAGACACAGGCATATAATAAGCTTCTAGTTATTAAATTAGTTATTAGCCGAGAGGTCATCGCAGCCACCTTGACATTCTGGGAAAAAAAATCTTTATATCTAAATTTAATCCAGTTGTTCGGATCTTTATTAAATAATATAAGCTTAATCATATATATGTCTTTCTAATTGTCTGTCAGGTTCACTCAATGTCTCATCAATTAACATCATCAAACCAGATTTCATGTTTTACGCTGTTGCACCGGACCCAGAAATAAGGAATTTGCCTTGTATCACCACAGGTGTTATCCATAGTGTTATAGATTTGGAGAATGGGCAAATAGGTTAGATTTCATGATTGCTATTGACCTGGGTATCTCGGGCATGATTGGATTCGAAGTACTTTTGCTTAGATTCTAAATCTTGTTGGATGGACATACATTTTCGACTGGTCCTATATATATATATATATATATGTAATCACTCTGTCCATTTGTTGAAACAGCATGACCACCTTTGCTTGAAATATATCTGGGGCTATAGTGACTCCATAAGATAATCTGTTGCAATTAAATAATCCCTTGTGCATGGTTAGTATAAGGATCTCAGCAGTTCTTCATAACAATGGTTTATGATGGGAAGCAGCTCACAAGTCAATCTTTGTATAATATTCAGCCTGATCCCTTTTTGCTAATATGTGTTGAACATTTGGAACTGGATACAGCCTTTTTTTTTTTTTTTTTACAGATTTTTACTTATCTTGTGATGATAGTCACCACAATATATAATATGTCAATCAGGCTTTGTCACAACAACAATAGATTGCCCATTAAGAATTTTCCACTGAAGTGAGTATACCCTCTTTAACTAACTTGATTAACTCATTTTCTGTCTTTAGAATTTGAGCAAAATAGACTTTTCATGGTTTAAGTAGGCATATACCATCATTCAATACAATTTCTATTAGAAAGATTTTACTGGCTTTTGAATGGTCTGAAACAGGATTTGGAAATTTCCCTTTTAATTCCTGTTCCATTATAATTTTCTTTACTACACAGATTTTTCATTTAGAACTTTCTATAATTTCAATCAAAATTTCACTTGCTTCTCTCACTTTGAAAGTTATCTTGCTTAAACTTGGAGTTTTACTACAGTTTCAGAGTATTTTTTATCTGTTCCTAATGTTAAGTGCTATAAATTTTCTTAACTATTCGTTTATTGAGAAATTATGACAAGTAATATGATTAGCTTTATTTCCCTTAACTTTCATTGTTTTAATCTGTTGAGATAGTTTTTTCTTCACCAACCCGAAGTTTGATTTCTAATTTGTAACCTTTTTTTGTTGGCACATTTTTTGAAGATGTTCTTTCTCTCCACAACTTTTATAATTCTTTGTTTTCCACTTACATTTCTTAATTATATGTCCTGGTTTTCCATAGCAAACTTAAATAATTTTGTGTTATTCACCATTTTAATTATTACTATCTTATTAACTTCCCTTGTATTATCATAATAAAACTCTCCTGCTTGTTCTTTTACGAGTTGATAAGTTTGTTAAGATAGTCATATTTTTATGGCCATTTCATATACTAAGCCAATAGCAGCTAACAACTGTTATCTCAAACAGTCATCATAATTCTCCATAACAACTGTTCTAATAATGATTCTGCTAGGCAATCTCCACAGAGACAGTCTTTTGCAGGCTTGGTAACACTCAGTTTCTCATTATAAACTTGCCATATGTTCCAAAAATGGAGACAAGCACATGCTTTGATAGTTGAGGACTAAAATAATTGTTCAGCCTTTCTATTGCTGTAGCATTTGAAAGTTTTTCTGGTTCTGACTTCATTAAGAATCACTTTGCAATTCTTTTCCTATATATGGATCACCTGAAAGACTATTCACATTCAATTCGTTTCTCATCACTTGACGTACAGCCATCTTTCTTGGCTTCTCCCATACCTGGTTGTATATTAATTTGATTTTGATTTATACAGTCTCCTCCTCAGACTGATGGACTACACTAAATTATTTGCTGTGTGTTGGTACTAATTAACAGAAATTATATTTCACCAAATAATCTCGCACATGTCAATATATTTGTATAACAGAATTTATTAAATTAGAAAACTAATTCCTATGTACATATATATTACACGTAATCATATATGCCTTACAGCTTATTTAAACTAATATTAAGATCTATGCAGAACTAATCCAAAGATCTTTGAGAGCTGTAGTTAATGTGAATGCAATAAAAAACGCAGTCTTTTTTTTATTGTACTTCTCAGTTTTTTTTACAGTCATTCTTTTTCCCTTTAGCAGAAAAATAAATAAACAATAAATAAACAAATTGAATACTTTAAAATAATTTATTTTCAATATATATATATAAAATGTAATGATGTTAACTGTTTACACTTCTATACGAATGTAATAAATGTAATAAGTGTGCATATTAAATACCACGACAATTATCAATTTATCAGCCCAAATTAAAAAACAACAACATATAAATATTTTCAATCTAAGCCCATTTGTTTGCATAGTTGTATAAATCTGAAACAAATTTAGTTTCTATATATTATGGTGTTCTCAGTTTTTTAATAACTATGGATACCTATTTCCCATGGTAAGGATTTGATTTAAATTAATAAAGTATCACCTGACTTCATCACATGACTTTAGCTTATATATTGCCGTTATAGCAGTATTATTTTTCCCAGTTCTATGCCACTTGCTGTAAGCTTTAGTAAGTAATAATAAATGCTGCCACAACATAGTGTTTAATAATTACTATCTTGTCATAGCTTTATCCAATATTTTCAAACTCCTTTCAAGTTTATGGCTTTCATCAGTGAGGAAGTTTGGATTTTGGACTAGTGCACCTTAACCATTAGGATCTAATGCACTCTTCTTCCAGTGATTATCATTTAATAGTATAACAAAGTAAATGATATCTCCTGGTAGGAGAGTGAATTACATCCTAAAAGTTCAGGTATGGTATCTATTATTACTTATTAAAGCTTATAGTAAGTGGCATAGAAATAGTGAAAAATGATGCTGCTATTAACAACAATTTGTAAGCTAAAGTCATGTGAGGATATCATGTGATATTTTGGTTTAATTTTTTATACTTATTCATCACGATTTTAGAATATCCAACTTTGATCAAATCATTTTCACATTTTTAAAAATTTGTAAGTAGAAAGGCATTTAAACATGCCATTTTATAAAGAAATGGAATTTTTGATAAGATCGTAAATAACTCTTAATACTGGATGTAAATAGCTCTTAAAACTAATCGTCTGTAAATGTTATCTTTTTAATCTTAAATCTAAAAATGTAATAGATTTATTAATCTCTTCATTTTCTTTTCCCATTTAATTTGCGGGATTTTATTTAAATTATTAAATATTACATGAATAAACTTATGAGAAACACATTATAAAAACGTTATCGGTATACTTGTTATATGTTTTAACGTTATCGAAATACTTAATCTAAAAGAGATCACAATCTCTTTTTCATTGGGGGTAATACCCAAAGCCATAGGCCAGATTATAGTCTTTACAAAGTTATCCCCATTAAAGGTAACAAATTATTATTTATCCAATATAAACATTCATTCATAATAAATTGACTTCTTTTATTCATAGTGTTATATTTAAAAAGGTCCCGAAAAAAGATCCTGAATGACGTTTGTAGACTACTTGTTATTTCAGAGAAAGAGTTTAAGAATATCGAAAAAAGCCATTCAAAGTTCATCAATAATTTAGCATCTTTATTTTATTGATAAAATTTGTCAATGAATTCATTATCAATATTACAAAAACAAATTCAATCTGGATCTATTTTGCAACAATTTTTTCTAGCTTAATTATAAACTCCTCTTCCAAAATCCTTTATAAGATTTTAATTGGATAGTTGGCTTTTTATATTAACAAAGATTCTGGAGTTACAACTGCTGAAAGATATATTTTGAGATATTTGCTATAAGAAAATGTTTTATTATAACTTTTTCTGAAAACATTGGATATGAATTTATGTTTTTGTCATTTAATACTATAATCATTAGATCTCTCAAACTTAATAAAATTTATTTGATAATTTATTTTTTCAAGATAAAGGAATTTTATCAAGCAACACAAATCAATTACTTTAAATTCCTTAAGATAAATAACGGTTTTTTTATTATTAAATTTCAATATTTTATTTGCACCACAATCTTATTAGCAAAAGATTGTGACAATTAATGATTAAAACATTCCTTCTTTTATAATAATGTGGTTTTTATTGGCGCTAAAATTCTAAGGATTCTCGAAATTTGGAACTTAATTCGATTTGGAGATTGATTGTATCAACAATCCATAACAAATTGTGGGAAATAGTTGGAGTAATGAAATCTAAGAGCTTTTAAGATTCACTCCTAATAAATTAACAACACTGATTACAAACCAAGTTAAATAATATTATGTCTTGATCTTTTGTCAAAAAAAACAACCTTTTCTTATATTTCTTAGTTCATTTTTTTTTTTTAAAAAACATATATCTATTAAATATCTCAGGAAAAATAAAATTTTATTTCTGTAACAATCTACAGTAATAATTTGTTTTTTCTTAATTAATATTTAATACTTTCAATATTAACCTTGGTAAGCTGAACTTTAAAAATAAATATTGCATGTTTTACCACAACAGTTAATTTTAATGTCACAGCATTTTGATAACACTATAATTAATACATGACATATAATTCAAAAATTCCTGTTAACATAAGAACCAGTGGTATACCTCTTAATAAGAACTGATATTTGGTATATATAGTTATATTTTCTAAAATTAATTGTAGCCTCATTTTGATAAAACTATTTTTCTTTGAAAATCTGTCTGAGTAATTTTACAAAGTTTATTACCGTACTGTTTATTAATTACTTATATAAGCTTCGGGAATACTATATATATATTACCATACTTCAAGCACATAATTGTAGATATTGAAAAAAATGATTTCGACTTAACCAGATCCTTTCAGTTAACCTTATGCCATCCATTTTTTAAATAGTCTCATCCAGTTGCGACATATTTATTTGGTTATATAAATTTAATAGTTAAGTTTATTTAATAATAATTATTCTTTTATAATTATAGTAATGATTATTAAATTAATTTTTATGAGGGTTAAACACTATTTTTTAAAAAAATACTAATTATAGATTTTAAAGATTAAATATATCCCCTACTTTTTATAAACTTGCATCGACAGTTTCCCTTTATTTAACCTTTTAATCTTGTTTCTATTCATGGTCACAAACTTATATCCCTAAAAATCACTATTATTGCTAAATATTTTTCAAACTAAATAAATATACAACAATGTGTGTTTTTTAAGATGAGCTGGAGAATGTTAAATCTTAATTCAGCAAATAATTAGTTAACTGTAATAGTGTTAGAAAAAATTTTCCATCAAATTTATAGCTCACCTGATAAGTAGTCAGTTTTACTTTGATGAGTAAGATCATCTTCAATATCAGTACCATCTTTAACATCACCTACTAAAGGATCCCCTTCATCTAATATAATTGGTGGACTAACATCAGAGACTGATAGTCCAGCGTTATTAGTAGCTACTAGATGAATATAATAAGGTTTTTCTTTCTGTGAAATATAAAAATTTTAATTGTGTTTTAAAATGATAAAACATTAAATATATAAAAATTAATTGTAACTAGGAAGTAAAAACATATTTTGTTTTACCGGCAAATCAGAATCAAAGAAGAATGTATGGGATGTTTGATTTGGACTGACATCAATGAAGTCAATTATTTTTTTGCTTCCAGTGCTGTGATCCAGTCTACAAACGTCTCCTTCAAATACGGCTAATTGATATTTACTGATACCACTTTCATCATCAACAAAGTCTGTCCAATCAACAGTCAAAAACGTTGGATAAGAGATGTACATTACAGGCTGAAAATGAAATGAGTGTGATTGTAAAGTAAGTACATATATTTAATTTATTGCTTATATTACATAATTTTTTTTAATTGTTAATATAAAAATTAGTTTGTTTGACAAAATAGTAAATATCAAAAATGAAATCGAACACTTTGTTAGAAACAATAAATTATTTGCAAGAAACTATTAATACAGTTTGTACATGAATATAATAATATTTTGAACAAGGTTTCTATAATACTTATTGTTGCTACGAGTAAACAGAGAAATCAACTTTTAATGGGTTGAGACGTTTATATTTTTAATGAAATAAAACAAAAAAATTTATAGTAGATATTGAAAATTTCATATTTTTTAAAATATTTTTTTGTTAGGATTAAATGCACCTATAAAACACAAATGGATTCGTATACGAATATGTAGCTGTTAAGATTATTCATTATTGAATAAATCTCTAGTGTAATGAATAACTAATAAAAATTATTAATGTAGGCATCTGTTGATTAAACAAATAAGTCTCAATTTTTCTGAGTTCTCCAAAACTTATATGGGAGACAAATAACTTCTAGAAAGAAGTTTTCACACCGTAGATGTAAATACAGCATTGTAGAAAGTCGCTTCCCTTTATATTCACATGACAGAATAACTAATTATTCATTTTTAAAAACTTCTAAACGTTCAAAGTTTTTGTAGCTAAATAATATTATAATTATACGTCATGAAAAATTAAATAAATTTTTTGAAGATTTCTCCAATTGCTACACAAATAATGTTAAAATATTGCAGAAACCCATATATGACTTACAGTCAATCAATGAAAATTTAACTTATTTTGTCCTAGTCCCAAAATCTTAGCTTATATGGGAGATAAGTTTAGACAATGCTAACCGTGAAATTGAAATTTTACTCATTATATATGTAAATAAAGCCACGTAAAAAGGGAACTACTTAATATGGCAAAACAGAAACAATAAATATTTATTTTTAATACCCTTGAGAATAGTCAAAGTCTTTGTAAATATTAGAACTATTCAGCCCCCTATATTAGGTGGAATTAAAAAAAGATAACGAAGCTTCACTCTAATATTTTGAAGCTAAACTGAGGGTAAACTCGTTACCTTTAAGTGTTATTATCAAAATGAAGAAAACTTTTAGTTTCCTAACAGCAACAAAGGTTTAACTGACATCGTTGTGAAAACAAAAATGGCAGAGAACGTATCAAATCAAGTGCAGAATAGAGGGGGAAATGCGAGTCAAGAAAACAGCAGTATAAATAAACAACTGATGGAAAAAGAAAATTCAGTTAACAAAGAAAACACTTCAGGTGATTTGGACTATATGCCACCCAAAATATCACAAGGGAAAGAGAAAGTTGAAGGCTTCGAAAAGTTTAAAATTGAAAACAACGTTATCTAAAAAGCTAAACCCATCAATAAAAGTTTAAAATTGAAAACAGTATCTAAAAGCAAATCAGATTAATAGGAACAAATCTAAATTTGAAACTAATAAGAGAAGTAAGTCAAACAAATTATTTAATGTTAATAACCAAGAATTTAAGTATGAAGAGGCATTATAATCAAAGTATGGGGTAAATAACGTTATGCAAGAGGCTTATGATAATATATTGGATGTAATGGATGAGGAAGATGACAAATCAACTGTTTTAACGAAGTCACTTAATAAATATCTTTTAATAAGGATTGAGAAATTTAAAGAATAAAAGCGAACAATTCTTTTATCAAGATCATAACCACAGACAAATTCATTTGACAAACTGGATGCTAGACACTCCAGCTAGAAATAATTTTGTAATAGTAATATGGTTTTGTTGTAATATTTGAGGGCACGGGTCTGCACTCCTTATTTCTTCCACAAGGGTTGATGATGGCAGCCGTTGTTAGATCTGGTTTATGGTTGCAGGCTGTTGATTATTGCTGCTTCCAGAATATCTGCTGGAAGGGTACACGATCAAAGTTTTCAGCATCTTTTCTGCTCTGATGGGTTGCTGCGCCCCCTTGATGGATTGTTTTTGGGCAGTGCAGATCTGTGCTCGTCCATGTATAGATACACATTAAGCAAAATTATACAACCCTTTTATGGATATATTTGTTATTGAGCGTATTTACATTCTAAACCTGGTCAATAATTGTTTTATCTTGTAACATTGAACACTTTGTAACATCATGTAGCAGGTGATCAGTCACCGGTGTTTTTTTTCCCTTAATAAAAAAAAAAGTATTACATAAATGTGTAAAAAGTGAAGATCTTTTAAACTGCTCATAAACAAGGTAAAAACCTTACAGAAATTTCTATGTTCTTCAATTAAACAAAATGAATCTCACTTTGAGATTTTAACGTTGTTGACGTGGTAATTGAGATATTCACCTTTAACAAGTTTACACAGTATTTCAAACCCATATTTATCATATTAATATTGAAATACAAGTATAGTGTATATATTTAACCTAAATGTAATTAAAGGGAACTTGAACCCATAGTTTCAATCTCCCTTCAGTCATCCCCTCTATCCAATATAACTGATGTATATGTCCACATACATGTGAAAAAGATAAATGAGCTCCAATATACGTTTTTAATGCTGAACCAGCACTCATGAACTGGTTCAGATCATCATCTCCCACACACATGTATAATCAGTGCTTGGTTTCTATCTTTTTCACATGTGTATCAGTTATCTTGGATAGAGTGGATGATTATAGGGAGCTTAGAAGTATGGGTTCAAAACACTTTAATTATTTCTAATATTATTTATCTATAAAGAATTTAAACATTTGCAAAATTATTAGTTAGTGATTTTATGTTGAAAATATTAAACTGAACCAGTTAGTAACAAAGCTGTATTTATATTGACAATGAATAAAATTTCATGCTCACATTTAAAATTCTACACTTATCTCCTATATACATTCTTAGCATCTTAGACAAGATAAGATTCTTTATGTTCAAATGACAGTTAGACCTAGGATTACTCCCCTCCCTCACACACACACACGCACACACACACACACACATATATATATATATATATATATCACTAGATGGAGCTTACCAATAGCTCTAATCAAGCTTTATTTTATAAGTGCCCAAAGAGAAAGAATTCAAAATCTCCATGGAAAAGTTCCTATAACCAGACCAATCAGTTTCGAGCTTATGGCTCATCTCAGTGAAACACTGGGACTCTAGAAACTAGATCTAAAATACTAACTCAAAAGTCAGCACTTAAAAAACATGTTTCTATCAATTTGAAAGCCTGAACTTTTCAGACACATAAATGTCTTCAAATTCAGCTTTACAAAACAGATAGCTATATGGGTCTGAATTCAGCTCAGTTTCACCATATAGTAATAGCCTCTGCAATATAGCATCACAAAAGCCTCATAGGTACACTTATAATAATTAATAAAACAAGTCATAAATTTCATAACTTGCTTTTAAGCTTGCATTTAATGATCACTAGATGGAGCTTACCAATAGCTCTAATAAAGCTTTATTTTATAAGTGTTGAAAGAGAAAGAATTCAAAATCTCTATTGGAAAGTCCCTATCTCCCGACCAATCGGTTTTGAGCTTATGGCTCACATCAGTGGAGCACTGGATTCTAGAAACTAGATATTTAGATCTAGTCTGGAGATAGGGACTTTCTGATAGAGATTTTTATAAGCATACCATTGTCAAAATTGTTGGTAATTCAGAGTGAAATTAATTTATCAACCAGATGGAATATGGCGCTTAAGTTATTAAACTTATAATTAATTACACAAGGCTGGAGGTAGCATCTCACTTTTAATACCTTGATTGTAATAATATATTCTTCAAGAAGTATAAGAACTACTCTTTCTTACTGCATTGCCAAATATATACCATATAATACTAAATTGTGCAAGCACTTTACTACTGTTACAAAATGCTTTATTTACCACCCTTTCTCACAGTTTACAGTTTTGATTGCCCCAGCAATCTTCTTCAGAACTTTATATCTCCTAACCTCAACTGTTACAATCAAAAACTGTTACAAGAAAATTTTTGATTGTAACAGTTGAGGTTAGGAGATATAAAGATCTGAAGAAGATTGTTGGGGCAATTAAAACTGTAAACTGTAAGAAAGGGTGGTAAATAAAGCATTATGTAGCAGTAGTAAAATGCTTGAACAATTTAGTATTATATGGTAATAATATATTCCCTTTGAATGATAAATTAATTTCACTTTGAATTGCCAACAATGTTGACAATGCTTATAAATCTCAGAGCTTCCAAAAATAGGTGAATCATTTCTATTCTCGATCCTTTGTTCAACATTTAGAGTGCTTTTAAGTCATAGTATGGGCGAGAATGATTTACTCCCTTTGTTTACATATACATTGAGCTATGTTTGATTTAAAGTTTAATTATTTACAATAAAAACTGAAATAATTGAAGTATTGTTTAAGTAATAATGTTTGACACTTCAAAAATACTATAAATGATTTAAAATCAAATATATATAAAAAGAGTTTCTACTAAACATTTATTTGATTTGTTTCTGAATTTGACAAAAATCTAAATTTTTAGTATACTGAAAAATTGTTTAAAATGAGAGTGTTTTTAATATATGTTAATTATAATTAATTCTACCATCTGTTTTTACTTAAAAAAACATTTTTGAATTTGATAAATGTAAAGTAAAAAAATAAATCAATGGTAATTCAGTTCTTATCTTGTTTTTATTAATCATAAGAGAAAGTCAGTCAATTTTCATATTTAAATTCCTCTGTATCTCTATAAGTAAAGGATTCAATTTAAGTGCTTTGGTATATATTGTAACAGGATGAGTAGAATCACATTATTGTTATGTTATTCAATGTCCAATGATTGGATGTACCATATGTAATGGGACAGTATTAACATATGATTCAGTGCCATGGATTGGAAACCATATATAACTGAATGATCTATTTCTTTAAGAGGATACATCCTTGTTATGATCATTGATTTAACTAATTCAGTTGATATAATCATAAGAGTATAATAATTAAATAAAAGAAAATTTGACTTAATATGTCTTCTTTCATTTATTTTCAACTCAACTCACATTATGTCTTGGTATTCAAACTCAGGAAGAATATACATGTGTTCTACCTCAGAGTATGACTGTATCATGCTTGTATGCAAATTATATACATATGATATAATAAATTATGGAGCAGATAAATAGCAAAGACTTTGATTATTACAATAAATATTTAATAAATTTATTAACAATAACAGATTTTTTTACAATTATATTTTAGCATAATATGTGAGTTGTACAATTATTAAATGAAGATTGGATAAGCATGATTATCCCTCGTTTTATTTTTTAAATATCTGATAATCCAATCTCATTTTATCCTTACAAAGGTAATCATTTATTACCCAAACTTATTAATTTAAACTTTATAACACAAAAATAAATTAAAACCTTCATCCAAACTATTATATATCTATCCTAAGTTTCCTATCCTTAACTTTCTCAAATTTTTACTCAATGTGCATGAGAGAAAGGGGAGGGGGAGATGGTGAGTGGAAGGAAGAGAAGGTAAGAAATGGAAGGGAGAGAGAGAAAAGAAGAAAGAAAGGGAAAGAGAGAGATAGAAAAAAAATTATAATTTATATGTAATAAAGGAAATAAAATTAGTAGAAAAACTTATAATTGCGCAATATTAAAAAAAGAGAAAAATAATTTTAAAAAATAGTTTAAAACATATTAGTCTTAACTAAAAAGTAAATCAGTAATGAAAATTGTATTAAAAAGAAATGGAGAATATCACTAATAATAGAACTAAAATAAAATAATAAAAATTTAAAAAACAGAGATAAATATATACATTAAGAAAACCTAACGATATTGTAGGTAGTTTATATATATACAAAATTGAAATATCTATTATCTACATTAATCTTCAATATTCTTTTTTATTTTTTAATGTTAACATAAGCATTAAAATAATAATAATAATTTGTAACTTACTTTGTCATAAAATGCCCCAACTTTGATTTTTCCATGATGTGGTGGTGATAAATCAACAGTAACTTTTTCAATAATATGAGCACATTCTCCAGCTTCATCAGTTGCCATGATAATAATACTATAAGTAGCTTTGTCATCAAGGTTAAGATCATTTCTTTGAGCCGCAGTATCTTTGCCAATATTGGTCAAATGTTGGATATCAAATATTTCCCTAAGCCTTCGCTGAGTTCCAGTATAACTTGCATCAAAAGATTGCTTTAAAAATAAGTAGAATCAAAATAGTGTCTAATTGGTAAGGTAGGTAGACTATACATAAAATAATGTATTTAAATATTAATATGTAAAAAAAAATATATATATAAAATGAAAAAAAAAACACACATGCCTTGGGAAAATAGAAGCAAAATTGAAAAAAGGAAATAAAAAGAAAATATTTATAAAGAATATCTACAAAATTAATAAATAAGGATCTAAGTAATGATACACATATAAATAAAATAAATAAAACACTCCTTACATAGCCCATTGCACTAAGTGCAGTAAAGGAAAAGACATTATGCACAAGACTTACCATTTAATGTGATGAATGCTTTTCCATTCTTGTTTTATTATAATAGGAATGACTAAATACTGAATTATAGATTAATATTAGGTGACTAGTTGGATTAATGTGATCTGACTATCTGGACAAAAATATTTATATAGGAATTAAAGAAATTCGTTTCATATCACTAGGATTCAAACCGAGGAAACAACAAAATAGCAAACAGATGCACTATATTTATGCTATGAAGTCCTTCAGTTTATTCCTATATAAAACTAACACAGTGAGAGTTACAATGAATCATAATTGATAAAACATTAATTGTGACAAAATAGATTTGATTTAGTATCGCTATTCATTTATTAAAAATCAAAGAATCTTTTACTCTTAAAAGTTTTAATATTTAAACTGTCAAACATAAATAAAGAAGCCTGACTGGCAAGCGAAGTCTATTTGAACAATTTATTGACTTAAAAAAGTTAGTGTTTCATCGCAATGTTATCAATGAGTATTTTATATAAATATATATTTTGATAAAGGAATGATTCTAATATTCAAGCAGATTAATCCACATTATTATTTAAGAACCTTTTTCTACATCTCCTTACTTAAATTAAAACAGGTTACAATTAAAAAAATATCTTACTTGATTTTTCTTTTCAGTAGTATGTCATTACCAAATAGTTAAACTAAAATAGGTATTGAGAAGAAATACTTCTTTTCATGTTAAATGCAGAATAGCCTATTCTTAAATAGAAATTTATCTAGGTTAAAATTATTAAGAGGTTTACGTACATGAAATGATTATGAGACAAATTTAAAACATTTTAATAAAAATATAAATGTTTACATTTTGTAAGTTACAACAGTGAAAAGTAAAATGAGAGATATTCCCCTCCCCCCTTTTGTGTGGTTTTATTTATTTGATTTTTTTTTAAAAAAAAAAAGAGAAGAGATGATTAATTTAAATATAATGTATTGAAGATTTTTTTTAAGTTATCAGTTAATAAAAAGGGATTAAAATCTTCATCACTGAAGAAATGAAGTGTTTTTTTAAAATTGATGTATAAATAGAATGTTTTGTTTTTCAAGTAATTAAAAAACCTAACAACAACAACAACAACAAAGAATTAAGATTTATTTCTGAAGAAAGGTTGTTTTCCAAATTAGTATGGATATAGATTATTTGAGGGGAAAAATGAGAATCTTTCTTGTAAAAAAAATAATTGATCAATGCTTAATGCAATAATTTCTGAAATAATTATGTGATTGAATAAAAGATTACATCAGGGTTGTTTTTTAAAAAAGCAAAATAGATAGCGTGGCCAGGAGAATAAAAACGTAGTTGAAGAATTGTGACTTTAGCAGTCAGAAGCTCAGAATGAATGTTAGATGTTCAATTGATCTCATTCAAAGAAAGAATTTCTGCTAATAAATATAATAGTATGAAGCTTAAAAAAAGAAGTGGGGTCAGGTGATATATGACTATTTTTTATTGACTATAATAGTATGAAGTTTATAAGAACCACTAAACATCACATGATCACTATCTCATACTAGCACATAATTGTTATTAAACAATTCATGATGGATGGAAGATTTTATCATTGGCTTGAGGATGCAATGTTTTCATACAACACCATGGAGTATTTTATCTCAAATACCAGTTTCAAGCTTTTATATTTCTAGTTGTTTTTCATGGACTGTTAATGTAGCCCTGCCTCAGCCGCTAAATAAAAAAAAAGAAGCAAAGCAAAATTTTTACCAACCTCAAGAATCAAAGGAGCAATGCTTTGCAAACGTTTATAATATTATTCCATACTAATAGTTTTAGTTACTTATAATGTCTAAATTGAGGGAGTCCTTCTGATTTTTTTTATACTGCATAGTAGTTAATTTTTTTTTTTATCTGTCATAGAAGTTCAGGTTACTATTTTTTTTTTTTTTTTGCTTGTTAAATACCAGTTGGATCTCTAAAAAATAATTGAGCAAATGGTTTGATATGTGAACTTTATTTTAAGCATGAATGTATGTATATTTACAAAAACAGTGAATGAGAAAATTGATCACACTTGCATATACACTATGGATATGAAAAATAAAATAGGAGAATTAAATTAGAGTAGACAAATAAAAACAGGAGTTGAGTCAGTAAAGATTAAAGAAAAGGCACATCAGGGGTATTCGGTAGCAATGAAAACTTGCACAGCTAAAATGAAAGTAATTGTTAAGTTGGAAAAGTGTCAATTTTTAATGAAATAATTGTTAAAATAAAAACTTGAAGCTACAAAAGAAAAAAAAAATATGGAAAAATAAAAATGGAAAAAAAAATATTAAACATTATTTTCTAAATTTTTATGTTTTACTTATTTGTTAATTTTATTAAATAATTGTTAAAATTACAGTTGCGGAAATAATTATTTTTTGTTGAGGTCTTTATTTTTTTAGTTATCTGTTCTGTGAATTACCAAAGTATGTAATTGATTTTATCAACGAGTTGTGCTTTAAAGGATTTGTAGGTTATCCCAGTGAATTATTTAATAATGGAAATAAATCAAGTAGTACTTATGTAATTTCTAATATCTTCTTTATCACCTTTTTTAAATATTAATATTATTACTGCATTCTTCCAATCATCTGGTACATCTTTATCATTTAGACATTTGGTATATAACTTTGCTAATATTTTTTCTGTTTCTTCACCTGCTTCTTTTAATGTATCAATTATAATTCCATCATTACCTGGAGCCTTTCCTTTTTTCATACATTTAATTGCATTTCTCACTTCTTCATTTAAAATTCTGGGCCATTCGGAAGATGTAATAGATATAGGAGGTACTTGTTCTTTATTACTATATAATTCTTGATAAAAATCTTCTACCAATTTCATAATGTCATCCCTCTTTTTAGTAATAATTCCATCTTTTTTCCTTATTGCTGATATAAATTTCCTACCAATACCAAAATGTTGTTTTACATTCTTAAGACTTTTATTTTCTTCTACAGCTTTTCTTGCTAGTTCACAGTTATACTTTCTTTTATACATAATCACAGTTCCTAGGATCTTTGCAATCGCAAAGCTAGTTTGGACTCTAATGTTTTTTGCAATATATGTGTGGGTGTCTATATGTGAAAAACCAGACAATTCTTAGTAGAATTATTTGGATAATGCTAAGATTATAAAAGTTATACTTAAATTCATATAGTTAAATTTATTTTATGGATTTGATAATTAGTTTATTGATGATTAATACATTCATTGTATCTTATTACTGAAGGAGATAAAATATGAACTGCTTTTATAATAATATACCACAAGTTCGGCCTCGGATTTTATAGTGTATTTCTTTTTAATCCAATCACAGAGAATGACTGTTGATTCTTGATAATTACTGTTGGCAATGTCATATATTATGATATGTTTATAATTTACATATTGTTTATTATTTACTCCTAATGCTGATTATTTGATGTTAATGATTCACTGCACTCCGATATATCTCTTTTGAGCACCATAACAAATGGCTCAAACATGTTGCTTGAATAATATCTCACTATATACCAGATCTGTTATCATTACATACTGAAATCAGTGTGTGACTCCATGCATCTCCTCTTTCCCATGGCACTATACTGTTACAGTATATTAGATTGAATTATAAAAGATATTAAAAATATTGCCTGGAAACAATTTTTTTTTATCTTTTAAAATCTTGACAATATACACGGGTAAAAACATGAATGTGATAAATAATATTAGAAAATATTTCTAGATTATTAATAAATAAACTAATTTAAATCTTATGCATCATTCAGACAATATTTGTAAACCATAACATTTTATTTCCAAATAAATTAAAAACTTTTTTTATATCTCTTTTTCCCTTCTGCTCCATAATCTTCTTCAAGAGATCAACATTCCTCTACTTTTAAATGCATGTTCAATTTTTCTTCTGCTTATTCTCCCCCCTCCAATCAACAATCTTTTTCATATACTATTTTTAACAAATATTTTTAATTTTTTTTTTTTTTTTTCAAATTTTTATTTTTTATTTTTCTCTAAATCCATAATGTTAACAAGATTTTAAAACATCTATCTTTATTTTTGTAAGTCAACCAATTACATAATATCTAGATATTTATAACTGAATAATAAAACAATGATGAAAAGATGCTTACAATCTTAGAAACTATAAATTTTGAGAACACTGTGTTCTTTTAAATTTTAAAAGCGTTTAAACCTTTACTATAAGTATATTGTATATTTATTTATATAAAAGAATGAGTTAAGATAATGTCACTTCTAATTCAAATAGTAAAAATGAATCATATATTAAAATTTATAAATAAAATTTAAAGTAATAAGCATTATCAAAAAAATATTTAATCCAAAATTCTTACCAATTCATGACAAGATAATTCATACTTCTCGATATCCTTTGATGACATACCCCAAACATTCCAAAGAATCTCCATTTCAGATTCAAAACGGTGCCAAGAAAAGGCAAGATTGTGAAGGTCAGCCAAATATCTGGATAAAAATATATAAATAGTTACAAATTAAATCTAATAGTTATAATTAAGTTTCATAAAATTTAGTATCTAAGTATTATTTAATAAAAGAACTCTATAAATCTTTTTAACTACCCTATTTAAACTGGGTCTTTATATTCGCAATACTAAACATCACATGACTTTTCAGTCAATATTTAATTGGATAGTGATATTAATCTATTCTAAAAGTTACATTAACAATTGACTAAAATGAATAAACAGTAGTTTGAAATGAGACAAGACTTCTGACGACTGATTTTTAGTATAAGCACAGATTTATATTTTACTCATCCAATAGTAGAACACTTTATATTATCACCTTGATTTTACAATATTAAATTTTAAAGTGAAACGCAAGATGAACAATTAAAATTGGGTGCTGAATTATAAACAATTACATGAATGTCGGGATCAGTTTGATTCTGTAATAAATAAATAAATTTGAAACAAAATAAATTCCATCAGTAGCAGCAGTAATTGGAGTGAAGATGATGATAAAACATTTTTGGGCAACTCTTCACGCTTTACACCAAAATAATATATATATAAGACATATTTTGCGGGTTCATCCCTGTTAAAACATGTAAATATTGATATACCCCCCCCCCCGACGTTTCGACTTGATCACACAAGTCATCCACTGGGTGATATATATATATAAACAAATTTATTGAAAAAGCACTTTTGAAGCGTAGAATCAAAGGCAGTAAAAATATTTTTTCAGCAATTACTCAAAAGAATTCATAAAAGTAAACAAAAGTATGTTTTATATTATTTGATACAAACTTTAAGAAGAAATTGTTGCATATTGTTCAAAGTATTTGGAAATTATTATCTAAATAGACGCACTAATTAGCTAGATATCCAAGTTTTAAGTATAGTTTATCTATATGATTAGATATATTACCAGATGGACCATGCCGGAATTTAAATTTAAACATATAACATTAATTTCAGGTCTAGCATTTTCACAATTTGAAGTTTGAACTAGGTGGATTTAGAAATTACTTTAGACAGCTGAGCAAAACTAGGATTTTTTTCCATCTAGTTATTTTATAAGCAAGATTAATCAGCCACCAATTTATGGATCTAAATAGATATCTACCTATACCTATTTTTAATTGGAAGGTAAATAGTTCAACACAAAGAAAGATAGACATTGATTCAATGATTATAAACAAAATAATACAACATTTATTACTAAATATTGAAATGTAATTTCATAATTTACTATTCCCTTCTATTGATTTTGTTGCTTCTCAATGTATGTTGCATTTTATTTTAAGGCTAAGACTCCTTTTTCATGTTATTTTCACAAAATTTTCTATTTTTCACTTTAGTGTATGTCATATTTTAAAGTCAATCTTTTTGTTAAACTTTCTTAGCTTTACTTTTGTTATTGAATCAGTGCGGTTATTATTTATATAACAAAAGCAAACTTTTCAAAATTTGAAAGTTTTTTTACCTTAGATTCTAAAACAAATTTATTTTTCCGATAAAACATTGTGATTAAATTAATAACAATATATACTAAAGTTATTCCCAAGAATCTGTAGCTTAAATTTTAAAATCTACATTCACTCTACATCTCTATAATTAAAAGTCATTTATGCAAACATTAATAAAATGAAATTTACAATCAGATTCTCAGGTGAGTTTTTGACCATCGGTCTACATCAATAAAAACCGCTGATTACAAATATCAATGGAAAATACCTTACTTTTTCTATTTTGTTATTCATTACAAACTTAGAAACATTATTTTCATTTACAACTCAATTACTTTTTTGAAGTCATTAGAACTGACTAACTTAAAAACGTTCATACTCGCCTAATTTAGAAATTATATAATCTACTATTACGCATTTACACAACAAATCTATTCAATAGTATAACTATTAAAACAATCTCAACATTTAAAGTATAAACCCACTTTATAGAGAATACCCCATTAAGCAACTACAATTAAAAATAAGCCACAATGACAACATTTTGTTATTTGCATCATTATCAGGGCTGGGAATTATTTCACATTAAAATAATGCTATTTCATGATTATTACAGGACTATAGAGTGATATGGTGAAGCATATTATATCAAATCAAAAAATTATATACTACTCAAAAACCGGAAAAGTTAAATGTATTTTATGCTTGAAAAATAAACCTTATAAACCACACCAACACAGATAACAAATTAATAAAAAGAAATTGTATAGATATCATCATTGCTAAGATGGACTGTTTTTGGCTTTGAAAAAAAAGTTCATCTTATATAGTAAAAACTATAGTAATTATTGTTAACTGACCTTGGAAAGTGAGCGTGTCCTTTTGTTACTCCCTTGCCGCCATATCCAACTCTGACTCCATTAGAAGTTACTTCTGTAATACTGGATGAAACACTGTAAGCTCGAACTGTCACATAGTAAACATATTTTCTAGGTGAGAGCAACAAATTATTAAATGTCCAAGTCCTATTAAGTCCAACATTAATAAATGGATGAATGTTTGAACGAGTTCTTGCATAGCGAGGATCTGTTCCAGCACTTACTTCATAATGGTGAACTAATTGTTGTCTTTCAATATGATCACCTAAAATGTTAGAATATGATAATTTAATTTAATTAAACTACAGTAGCACACGCATACACAAATAAAATAATAATAATAATAATAATAATAAATTATCTTCTTAGCAATATTTTATTTTTATAAATAATCAAAATTATTCAAATAATTAAAAGATTATTATAAAATATATTAGATAAGAAATTAAAATAAATGAATGTTTGAATAAATTATCTTTTAAAAGTTAAATTCGATTTTAAAAATCTTATTACCTTTTATGACAGTTCCAAATCTATCCCAATTAGCTGATAGAGAAGCAATTGATTTTTGATAGTTTATATCTTTTCCAGCGACATTACCATCTCTGACAATGCCTGGTAGAAGTGGTTCAATACTAACAGTTATTCCATCTGATCTTGCAGTATAGGTGTAATCAAGTAAATTTGTCGCCCGGACTACAACGTAGACGGTACTCTCATCCGGAATTTTAACCTCATCATTCTGAGCAAAAGGTTTGTCTATAAAAACAATATTTTATTTATCAGGTGAAATTGTATTGACAATCTCATTTCTTCAATTATTTTATTCAATATTTATATAGTATATTTTAAACATTTTAATGTCATTTTCAGTCTTTTTTAAAAATTACTTTACATTTAAAATTTTTTAAGGATAAAATAAGTAAATTTGTTAAAATAAAGTAAATACAATTAAATCTGAATATTTACTAATCAATTATAAACTCAAGCAAATAAGATGATATTGATCCAAGAATATAATTATTAAAATCAATAGAAATCAAATGCGATTTCTTGAAATACCTGCTGCAATTTCAATCATTGGTTGAATAATTTTCCCGTTCATTCCAATAATAGACCATTCATACTTCTTGATTGGACATGAATCAGATTGAAACAACCAATTGGCTGCAATTGTATTACTTTGGTCTTGCAAATCTCTGAAAAAAAAAACCCAAGACATTGTATAATGTTCAATATTCACGTATAATGGTTATTTTCTGTGTATATAATCTTAATTTAAAAGCATCTTACAGGTGAGCGAATAATCACCAGAAATTAATTATTTAGTAATATTTGAAACACCAGGCACTCTTAAACCTGGACCCTAATTGCAAATATAGGGGTTTTGAACTCAGACTTTAAAGCCACTTCACTATCCACACTATCTTAGTTTAAATCCACTATATTTATTTAGTAATAATAAAATTCTAACTAATTTAAATATTATTGTTTAAGATTTTTCTAAATCTATCTATTTTTAAATTTATGATTTTAAATGTAAAGTTTGTTTTTTAAAAACTAGTATAACATATATAAAGCATACTTACAGATCTGTACCAATTACGTTGCCATCATAAACATAGGAATGACCAAGTGGCGATAAACCAGCACTCATTTTACTTATGAAAATCCCTTGAGAAATAGAGACATTACTCAGTCCAGCTGCATTCGTTCCTTTAATAGTCATAAAGACTTTTTCAACTTCTGTCAGATCTAAACCATCCACAATTATCTTGTAGAGACCATTAGGAATCTTTGTAAAATGTTTTAATTGAGATCCACCAGGTGTTGTGCCAGCAGCAACTTCATAGCTAAAACAAAATAACAATGTATATATCACAAGATTATCATTTTAAAATAAATAACAGGTGGCTATTAGAGGACTGCATTGGATATAAGTCCAATGCTCTCAGATCAAAGGCTCCTTGCTAATGAAAGCACTAAGCTGGAAACTAGCCTGAGAATATTGGATGACTATGCACCATCAGAGGGTTTATGCACAAATCGTCTGGCATGCATTTATTACTATGGATTGCACTAGGTGGCACTACTGTATGGAGAGTTTGCTATTGTTTTAACAATGCATATACTATATATATATATTGAAATTTTATTCTTCTCTCTTGGTGCTCATATTACATGGTACTCTCATTGTCAGGAGAGATTTCTTGGTCATTTTAGGTTTGTAAGTGAATGGTCAAATCCAATAAATAGTTTTAATGGCATTTATAAATTTTTTAAAATATGCATACCAATGTAATAGATTAGTAAATGTTATCTAGACTTAGAATGGTATTGTTTGTTATGTTCATACTAGCTTGCAAGATGTTCAGCTAAGGGTGACATTATTTTAAGATTAGAAGAATTTTTTTAGATATAAAATTAAATAATGTTTATGCAAAATCGACTTTATTTTATTTCTAAATGAAGGAGAGGAAAATATAACTCCATGATTGAGTACATTCATAACTTTTATGTGCATTGTTTTTTAATTTATATATCCTAAAAATGTATGAAAATCATGAATATAAATAAATTATAAAGTAAGGTATTTAATAATAATTGTAAACATTAAAATTTTATTATGATTCTGTATTTTAAAAGAACGTTGCTATGGGAACCAAATGAAGTTCTCTTTATCTGATTTTCAAAAAGAGAAAATTGTTGCTGCTTTTGTCATTACTTTTCCTCATCGTTGTGTTTTATACAGAGAGGTCAATAAAAATTATAATGATTGGTAAGTTAATGATGCAGTCTCTGGAGTAAAATTTAGAATCCCTTCCCTGATCTTCCTGGCGATGTAGCTGACTATGAAACTGTAAACAAAGGAATGCATTAGAAATTAATTTAGATTGTGCCATATTAATTATTATCTAAAGCTGAAAAAAATGCTTGCTATAAAAAACTTACACTATATTGAATTATCAAAAGAGAAATATTCTTCTTTGAATTAATTTCAACAAAGTAATATATGTTTGATCATTTAAAAAAAAAACAGTAATGATTTTCTATTTCAAATATTTTTATTCTAGCTTAGCACTTTCAATACTATTAGTATCATAGTCATTTCTTTATACACTTAATTTCATTAAAAAACCCTCTTATATGTATTTGTTTATTGCTTATAATATTTGCAAAAAATTGAATTTGTTTTATTTGTTCAAATCTATGTAAAAGATGTTATAGAGGGCATTTTTTGGTTAGACTAGAAAAAGAGAAAGGCAAAAGAGGCATGGACTATAGCCAAAGCCAAGCACGCATTAAATAAAAAAGAAGCTAGCATCCTTATATCCAAAAAAATGGCCTCTATAACATCTTTTACATAGATTTGAATATAAATAGAACAAATTTAATTTTATGCAAATCCTATAAACAATAAATGATGAGCTTTCAGCGAAATTAAGTCTATAAAGCTATGAGTATGATATTAATAGTATTGAAAGGTAAGCTAGAATAAAGATATTTAAAATAACGAAAACCTTTTCTGATTTTTAAATGGTCAAACATTTATTAATTTATTACAATTAAAACAGAAAAAGAGGTAAAAGTATTTATAGAACTATGAATCAATTTATAAATCTATTTAATTTCGATCCTTCTAATATCTGAAAAAACTTCACAAGATAAACTACAATATGGAAATAAATCACAGAAGTTAAAATATGAGAAAATTGTTTGCAAATGTTTAAAATAATGACTCTGATGTCCACATACCTACTTTCATTAGTTAATAAAGTGAGTTCACGAAGATATCAAGTAATTGAATGAACTTGCTATAAACTTTTTTCTTGATAAATTATTATAAATCCACAAAGATTTTCTCTCCTATAGTCTTAAATGTAAATATGTAAATACAACTTTTTTAAAATATTATTATCATTCTGATTGTTAATTAAAGTTATTATTATTAATAATTTTGTTGCTTGTTTATTTCCTATCTATATTCCAAGCCGATTATTTATTTTGTCATTTAATAATAGTATTAATGTGGAGGGGGTAACGATCAGGAAACATGGCTAAATATGCATAGACATTTTTTTATGTGTGTTCAGTCTGGTCGATATCTGTAACGACTATAACTATATAAATTAGACAATTAAAATTAAAATTGTATAGTTTCTCCACTATGTATATGGTCACCTGTTAGCTGATTATAATTCTCCTAGACTAAAATTTAATTATTATTATTATTATTATTATTATTATTATTATTATTATTATTATTATTATTATTATTATTATTATTATTATTATTATTATTATTATTATTATTATTATTATTATTATTATTATTATTATTATTATTATTATTATCAATTACTAATTGTTAAAAGGATGATTACCATTACATTTGGGGGTCTAGTTCTCGATCAAAACAAACAGGAATTGAATCCAGTTTAGTTTAAAAATATATATTTTTTATTAGCATTAATAAACGAATAAATTAGCCTTTGAAATATGGAATATAAAATACTTGGTCAGATGAGAAACATGATAAATTATTTTGTTGTTTAAAAAAATAATGATTATGAATAAACTTGTGGGTTTAAACAGCGATAGTAATAGAAATGGATCGGTAGAGATAATGGTAGGCAAATAAAATTGGCATTAAAAACTAACATACAGTGCAGTAGTAGAAAGGCTACATGGTGGAAAGAAGAGTGGTTATTCTAATCATCAAATAAGTAGTAGAAGAAAAAAGTTGTTAAATATAGTTTTTTTAAATTTTACAGAAAAGTTAGCATCATGTTTTAATAATATATATATATATATATATATATATATATATATATATATATATATATATATATATATATATATATATATATATATATATATATATATATATATGATTTCCCGAGGTAAAGCTAAAATAGAACTTCAGGAAAATAAAACTGAGACTCATAATAGTGAATTTATGAATATGATAATGAACATGTTCACAGAATTGAAAAAAGAAAACAAAGAGAACATGAAAAGCATATTCACAGAATTCAAAGGCTAAATTTGGAAGAAAAAACCGAAAGACTTAAAAGCCAAATTGAGAGTCAGACAAAAGAAAACAAAAAAAAAACAGAGCACCTAAGTGAAGAAATAATCAGTGAATTAGAAAGTCACTTTGTAGAGTTGGAAAGTAAGGTTGGTGAAATAAGTCTCAAAGTTCAATTGAATAAAAGTCAGCAAGATAGGAAATGTGAACACTTACATGGGATAGCTGAAGATGTAAAATAGAGAATAGGCAATGGTTGATTCAACATGACTCAAGCAATTGTAAATATTCAAATAAAAGGTGAAAGTCAAATGAAAATACAAAAAAAGATAATAGAGAGATTAGTGAAAATAGAGCTAGATATAAAAGAAAAAAAAATCTCATCTAAGGTAGAGTTGGCTATAAAAAAACTAAGTATGGCACATGAAAATAGTTAAATGGATGTTAATAGGAATGCATACACAGATGTTGATACAAACATATGTAATTCTAATTCCAGTACTGTCTATCAATATTTAAAAAATTTGGTTTTTTTCAGGACATGCAGGGAGATTCCAACTCAGTATCTTAGCAGCTTAGAAAGATATTTTAGTTTAAATAAGTTGACTGAAGAGGCTAAAATCATGATTGCTTGTAGCCATCTCCAAAGTGCATCTCAAGCATGGAAGGATTCATTGTTTGACAAAACTGTAAATTTGGACCATTTTAAACAGGCTCTGTTAAATACCTATAAGCAGATTATCAAGAAGGAATCAAACACTGTATTGTTCAAGAGTAATGCAGGCCTGGAGAGTCATTTATTTCATTTTTTCGATAGCAAATAGCCAAACTAAAAGCCTTGACTGCTGATGCTTTATCTGAAAGTCATATTGTGCATAGTTAGGTGTAGTTTTCTCAGTTATACTGAACAGATGCTTATAGGCACTGATCGAAAAACTGTAGAACAAGTAGCTTTTGATAGCAGCAAACCTGCTAATGATGGTGATAGAGAGCAGGAATTTAAACCCAACAAAGAGAGCCATTTAAAAGGGACCTGAATCCCAGATAAAGGCCAATGGATACAAAAGACTGTGGTATGGAAGAAGACCTGAAGGTCAATCCTTATGGATAACAATCCAAAAAAAGATCAACAGATAATGCCACTAGTCCAAATAGAACAAGAATAATTCATTGGAAATGGAACTGATATTAACAATAGAGGATAATACTATCAATCAGGTCAAAAAACACAATCATCTATTAGAAAAACATATCATACCTCTGATTCAGCTATTAGAAAAAGATGTAATGATAGGATGGAAAGTAAGGAGAGAAAATATTTAGAGACAGACAAAGTTTAATCCTTTTATGAATAAGGATGGCCACTAAGTTGATGACCTTGAATTTGTTAAAAGAGTACATGATATAGGAAAATGGGAAAATAATTATGTGATATAGATTGTAAAGGTAGATACTCCTAAAAAAGTCTAGTTTTGAAAATACTCAATGCTAAAAAAAAACAATAGTTGACAAAGATGTCATTCTAAATGAATTAAATGTAAGTGTATATAAAAGCAAATATAATTTAAACTAAAATTAATTTCAGGAGTTTATAGATGGTTGATCGAGGCTGTCAAGTTTTCATAATACTTCAAATTCCTTATCTGAGCATCGTTCTCGGTCATTTTATATTTATAGTTATCAGTTTATAAATCTCAAGAATGAATCAGGCATAATTCTTACTATATCTTGTGTAATAGCCTTTAAGTCTCATAGAGATGTTCATATTATTAAATAAATAAAAAACAAAACAAAATTATTAATAATAAAAATAACTTTAAGTAATAAACAGAATGATAATACAAAAAAAATTGTATTACATATTTAAATTTAAGATTGTATGAAGAGTATGCATGAGAGGAAACATTTTTGTGGATTTATAATAATTTATCAAGAAAACAGTTAATAGTAAGTTCTTTCAATTTTTTGCACCCTGACTTAATCTGCTATTCTAATTTTCCAAGCATTTTAGCTTGACTTTCTAATTCTTTTATTTGTGCCATTATATTGACTTTTAAGCTCATTATTCATTTTTTCCAATTTTATATATGTCTCATTTTTTGTTTTTTACTTTTTTCAGCCATTTCTTTTTGTTGATTTTTATGACCTTCAGTTTGTTTTTTATTTTCTTCAGTTGATTGTTCAAGTTTTTCAACTGTCTTATTTTGTTAATTATTTAATTCATTTTATTTTTTAAGTTCTTCAAACATTTTATTTATCATAATCACTGTTTTCTGGTTTATTTAATACTCTCTGTTTTTTGATTTGATTTTGTTGTTGTTTCTCACTGGAAACTTTATCAAATTTTTTATTTTGAACAGCACACTTTCTTATTTCATACATCCATCTCACATGTGGTCTCTTTCTGGGTCTTTTACAATCTCTTGGAATCCAGTTTAAAATTTCAATCGTCCATCTATTATAATCTTTTCTAGCAATATGTCCAGCGCAACTCCACTTCAGTTTTTTAATTTTTTCAAGGAGATCAGTAACACCTGTTTGTTCTCTTACCCATACATTGCGTTTTCGATCTCTTCTTGTTACTCCCAGCATACATCTCTCCATACTTCTTTGAGTGGTTTGAAGTCTCTGTGCATATATATATATATTATTTTGGCTATTTTCTACCCTTTCGCATTTCAAACCAATTTTAACTTTTATTTTATAATTTTTTTTGTCTGATAGCTGCCATTCTACGATGATAATTAAAAACTAATTACTTGCTCGAATCTTTACATTCAATACAAAAGAAATGGACTTGTTCAGGCATTCACATTGAAATGATATTTAATGGAAATTCAGGCCCTTAGGTTGAACGACATTTATAAGAAAAACACATTAATTACAATAATATACCTTACATTTAAATTAAGTCGACATTTCTAAATTAAAAATAATTATTTTATTCATTTAGTGGATTTTGTTATTCCAAGCAGAGGAGTTAAATATGGTTAATATTTTTACCTACTATCCATACGAATAGTCAGACTGAGAGGGTGCAAAATATATAACCCACAGTCACATTTCCAGACCATTGAACTTCTCCATAGCTGCAGTAACAAACACTTCTCCTATGGATATTTTTATTTGTATTGGGATAATTCCTGGATACTACTAGTCCAAACTGACTAGAATATAGACAATTAAGAGTTTTAATATGCTTCCAGTACTTAATTTTACCTGGCTGGTACAAAGAATAAGAAACTGGCTTAAACCAGACTATCAGAAAAAGTATATTCATAATTCACATATATAATTAATTCTAAATTTACTTAATACTATTACCATATAATAATATGGTGATTAAAATGTTATATGGTGAAGTATGGAGAGAATAAGTCAAATTATCAAATCAAAAATATGTTTATTTACACACACACACACACACAAAGTGAAACATTAACATAATAGTCAAATAAAAGCGAAATGAATAATTATGGCCTTTCTTGCTAAGGATTAGTCCATTTCTGAAATAAGGGTAAATAACCCAATTGCTTTCAGTTATAAAGATTCAAAAAAAATAAGTTTGTCTAGACATGGAATTTGATATTTTATATTTATCTAGGCTTTTATTGTGGCTTCACTTCTCAAGTGATCACCATTCTCCTCATTGAAGGTAATTGAGTCTATTAGTGGGTGTTCCTAGCCTCTTTTGGCAGCTGTTTGCCCATCTAATCTGGTTTGACATATATCTTGATCTTGTTCATAATAATGTCTATATTTACAGTTATAGTTCTCAGCAATAGTAGACAAAGGTCTTTACTACATGCCAGGTATCAAATGTTGAAGAAAGTGGATGGTGAAACTCATAGGAACACCCTTCTGTAGTTTAGAAGTGCATGATAAGGTTAAGATGCCTGCTAATGTTGCTATATATTCCTGATTGATAAATGGTAAATTTTATATAGCAAACTGGCAACAGAATGCTTAACAGAGTATTACTAACTTAACAGCACACTAAATGATGGATTTTTAACAGAAAATTCAGCAAAACTCTGTAAACTTCTCACAGCAAGATTTGCCAGAAGAATAAATCAATAGGAAATTTATAGCATTTATACCCTTTGCCATCCATTGTGACCACTTATGTTATTAATTAGTTTTACAAATTCTTTTAATTAGTTAATCTTATCTTTTTACTTTTTAATTACAACTTGATCAAATTTATTATCTAATCAGTTAGAAATATTTATTTCTAATAAAACCAACTTTCTCCTGATTAGATAATTTACACAAATTAGAGATCTTTAATTAGATCTCTAATCACCTAGTTTCAATTATTGTTTACACAATGAAATTCTTTTACTAAGCAACTTTATAATTACTTTTTCATAGTCCAATTTATAATTTTTTTTTTTTGTTTTTTATAATCCATTGGAATTCTTTTTTCTCTCATTTAGTCAGAGAGCAGATAAGTGTTCTTTTATATATTAAATTAAAAAATTTCCTAAATCTTAATAGGCTTTACTCCATCTTTTAATTTTATTTAAAGAAAATATAATTATATTTTTACCTATTAATTTAACTGTCACATTTTTTTAACTTTCTAAATTTTATTTTTAAATTGTTCTATGTAACACGCATATACATGTATATGTCACAATATAAAATTAAAGAAACATATTTATTTACATAAATGCACCAAAAAGTAAAAAAAAATTTTTTTCAGCTTTCATTGTATTTTTGATATCATGTGACCAAAAATAAAAATGAGGAGTTCTCATGCTTAAAAATAGACTTAGTTATCATTTCTAACAGTTTAATGATTTTTTTTTATCAAGCAAGAATTACAATTTAACATTTAAAAATTTTTATATTCTTATTTGGCTTACAATTATATATATACTTTATAGTGAATATGGAGGAAAAGGAAATAATAAAAAAATAATAATTTTAAATCTCACACACATTCTTATGGTTTGAGAAAAAAGCTCTTATCTGGATAACCTTGTAAAAAGAACACACTATTGTTAAAAATCTCACAGAAACAGAGCATCTGTAATAAAAAAATCACTATTCTAAAAAATTATTATTAATTATTTATTTAACAATAAACTTGCTCTGGACCATTTAAATATATGTTAAAGCAAAAAAAAAAAAAAAAACAAATAAGAAAAACAAATAAAATTGCATTTTATGAAATAGTTAATGTGGACTTATTTAACATGGGAAAATTATAACTTAATTTTGTAAGTAATTCTATATCTTGTTAAAATATATAAATGTAACTTATAGAGATTTTTTAAAAAAAGTTTCTTAAAATTAAATGTTCTTCTAGAATCTTTATGTAGGTAATGGAAGTGGTGATTTTATGTTTATTATGGTTGGAAGTTGGAAAAAGCTTACAATATTGAAATCTTTCACATTTTTTTTTGTCATTTGAAAAAAATAATTTGAAATTATTAATAAAAGACCTTTTGTTATTACATTCTTTCAATCTTTCTTTTCTTTGGCAATAAATAATCTGCTTTCAAAATAAAAGTTAGAAATATACATATATTCTAAAAAGTTTTGCAAAACATCATAAATGATAATTTTATGTAATGTGCTAATCAAGGGATTTTCTATATATATATATATTTAGTATCATTATTTTTTAATTTATCAACTTAATTAATTTTGTTGGATTTTCATAAACACCCTATAATATATATTGTATGAAAAGAAGTGTTAGAAAAAAATATTTTTTCATAAGCTGTGACAAAAGGATATGGATGAACAGAAAACCCTGGGAGGGTGAACACTGAAGATGACAGAAGATCCTTTCTCCCTAGTCTATACAGACATAAAAGATATATAATTTTTATTAATGTAAAATATAAACAAAAATATTTCTCAACATGAGCTTCCAGCCTTTATTTTTGGTCACAATATTAAAAATACTGTGAAAGCTGAATTAAATTTATTTTTTATTTTTTAATACATATATGTGAATAAAAACATTAAAAAAACTTTCTTAAATAATTATTATACATTTTATGAAGGCTATGAATATGAAGCATGGATCCTCAAAAACGTTTAGCTGATAAACTTTAATATTAATTTATATCTTCTTCTTTATTAACAATTATAAATAAGTGTTTTTTTGTTAAATAAAACTAAAGAATTATACTTTTTGCTAAAATTTTTGCAAACTCTAGAAAAAATATTGTCATCATGAATATATATATATATATATATATATATATATATATATATATATATATATATATATATATATATACACACACACAGTATATTCAATTAAATATTTTCATAGATTGTTATTATAATAAAAAATAAAAATGAAAAGATACAGCAACTAACCTAGAATTGACTTGGTACCAATAGATGCTGACATCAATAAAACACATCTTAATTTAAATTTTTGCAATCACATAAATGCAAGGCTGGTGGCAAAATGCAACAAATGACCATGGTTATTGATTAAAAGATTAGAATGTATTATTTCTTGAATTGTTTAGAATTATAAACACGAAATCACTCAAACAAATGGCTTTCTTCTAGAGTATAAGCACAATCACTTATCCAAAAAATACTCATTTGTTTATTTCTTTTACTGTATTGTTAAAGTCAAATTTCATACCACTTACATTCTTTCCATTACAATATATTGTACCGGTCAGATGATATATGTTGGTTTAACCCAGTTCGAATACTAGGCGAAAGTACCTTGAGGGCACCCATACGCGAGATATTAAATCAAGAATACTATGACCTCTGCCCTATTCCCCTATTCTCGAGTCTAATTATGAACCAACAACATTATCTGAGATATGCATAAGTTATTTTCTTACCCAGCCCAAAGCTTAGCATCAGAGAGAGACATGGACAGGGACACTTATGGGACTAACAAAGTTAAATGTGCATAAAAAACATATGAAATATGTATTTGTGCATGTCTGGATCATTTGATAAGTAAAATAAAAGATTAAGCTAATAAGAAATTGAAATAAAATTAGAAAACTTAAGCTCTTAGATTAAATAACATATTTTAATAAAACGTAACTTTTAAAGATTTGATAGGTTTTAAGTTTCTTCGCTATTCCCCGATTGATTAGATATATATAACTTTACAAGAAGGCGGAGGGCAATTACATAACATTTTGTGGTTTAAACATTACTTTCCCAATTTGAATACAATTATTAACTCATGTCCCCTCGATAAAGCCAAATGAAAATAACTCTTTCACAAAAGCATCTACTAGTTGCTTTGTGCTTTTGAAAATATAAAATATTTAAAGATTTCTTAAAAATAATTATTTTAAGATGGAATGAATGCAAACAAAGTAGGCATTATTGAAGATACTAAGTTGGCAGATAAAAGGAAACTTTATTATTTAAAATGATGAGATTATTTCACATGGGAAAGTTTTAAATGGAAAAAAATAATTTAAACCGCAAATAAAAACAAGAAAACATTTCTATGCATTTTTAAATGAGGAATAGTGAAGGGGAAAAATTTTAGTATAAGTAAATGATCAAACAATAAAAGATAAAATTAATATTAGTCTAATAAAAAACAGTTACATTATATATATAATTAAATGAAACAATTCAGAAAGGTATTTATCAAAAGAAGGTAAAGTAATAAATAGTTCATTAGAAGATTTCATACTGTTACCAGTCCTTGTTTTATTGAATCCGTTTCCCTCGACATGGTGGCTTGATTTGATATGTGGGGATTTGTCCAGACAAGGAAATGGAAATATGCAACATTTTCAAGAAAGGTTACACAGACCGGCACACAGTTCAGGCTTCTATTTTGGCATGTTATGGCATTTTGATGGTTTTTAGGACCCCGGTGGCAGGCAAAGCTGTTTGCTTAACCGCCAATCATGATCGTGTCCATCAAATTAATATAGCTTTTTAACTTGTTGCATGTTAGAACTTATAGCAGTGATTTCGAAGACAAAAACTGAATAAATTCAGGAGCAAAATCTGAATGAGTTGAACGGCAAAAATCTGCCTAATTCAGGAACAATATTTTCGGCATTTAGAAACAAATCTCAGAGAATCACAGCACAGGATCTGCATGAATCAGCAAAAGAACGAGAGAGAGCCCAGTCTTTTGTTCTCTTCTCCTTTTTATATCTTTCTCTAAGCTACCCTTCTATTGTTTTGCATATGACTTTAGATCTTGATAAGCCCCCTACGCTCCTTTGTTTCAAGGTAACTTTTTCTAAAAATAAACTTTTAATTTCTTATTCTAGATTTCTGTATTTAACTTTTGAATTTCTATTAATTAAAAAAGGCCATCTTTAATTTGCCTTGAATGGGCTAACTAATTAAAACATACATTCCTCTAGAAATGTTGGCAGGCTTATCTTAAAATAAAATCATATGCCATATTTTAACAAAATTTAAAAAGAAAAAATATTATTTTTTTTAACAAAATAACATTTTATTTCAACAGAATTTTGCGTTAAACATATATATATATGCTTGACGTTTATATATGTTTGATTAATAAGTTTCAAAATTAAATATTAATATCAATTTAATCTTAACGGAATTTATTTTAAAAGAAAATATTTGAACGCAAATACAAATTTAAACACCGTTAAGTAAACAAAATAAACATATTAATTTTATTTTTAATGCAAAACCCTGCTGATACTGGACTATAAACTTAATTCAGGTTACAATATTGGAAAGTTTATAGAAGGCTGTGAAGCATGGATCGGACTTCTGGATCCATTGCTTCAATATAAAATATTAAGCATTTTCATAACAAAATTTTACATTTATGTTAAATATTCACGTTTTAACATGCACACATATCAATGTAATATGTTATAATAAATTAATTAAACATTATATATATATGGGAAAATTATTGCTATAGTTTTTTAATTATCATTTCTTATCTAAAATTTTAAAAATGTTTTTTTACCTAACTATAGGAGAATCAGGATCCGTAAATATCTCCCAAGCTACTGCAATTTGCGTGAGTGACTTCTGACAAATAGTATTAATGCTATCACAATCTGTTTTTAAAAATGTTTAGATTATATATATATAAAATAAAAAAATATTGCTTTAAAGTAATTGATTCTAGCTCACAAATCTTTTCTATGTGTGTGTGTGTGTGTGTGTGAGAGAGAGAGAGAGAGAGAGAGAGAGAGAGAGAGAGAGAGAGAGAGAGAGAGAGAGAATGGATGTGTGTATATATATGAGAGAGGATAGAGGTAAAGAGAGAGAAAGAAAGGTTGCAAAAATTTTAAAAAATAAGAAAAAGAAATAAAAAAGCAAAAATAAAACAGAGCAAAATGAAAGAGTATCAAATCCTATAAGTCACAATAGTCCCATTTATTTGACAAAACAAAATTGACCATTTTTTTGCCTTTTTTTTCTTAACTGGAAATCAATTTGAAAAATTTTAACCTTTGATTTTGCAATCCACAACACTTGACTAAATTGTCAAACATTTAAAAGCTAAGAGAGAGTAGGAAAAAAAGAGATAAGGAGAGAGAGAGAGGGGGGAATAGAAAGAGAGAGAGAAGAGAGAATGAGAGGAGGAGAGTGGAAGAAAGAAAGATGAAAAAAGGTAGAGAGAAGGAGAAGATAGAGACAGAAAGGAGAGAAAAGCAGTAGGACAGGAAGAGGGAAAAAAGGAAAAAAAGAGGGGAGAAACGAAAAGAGAGGGAAGAAAGGAAGAGAGAAAAAGAGAGATAGAAATGAGAGAAACAAAGATATAGGAAGAGAGGGAGAGCGATAAAGAGACATAAAGGGGAAGAGAGGGAAAAATGAGGAGAGAGGACAGAAAGAGAGAAAAAAGGAAGATAGGAAAGAAAGAGCAAGAGAAGTGAGAGATAGATAAAATGAGAGAGGGAGGAAGATAGGTAGTGAGTTAATGATTTAGGAGAAAATGTTAAAAATTTGTATAGTATTTGTAAATAATTTTTAATAGTCAAGATAATGAGATTATTACCCATAAAGATAAAAAAAGATCATGGACGATTTTTTCTATGTACTATTAATGTACAAATAAAGTGGCTGCAAAAGCTGTTTCTTTTCTTGGAAAAAATCTCGCTCACATCAAAATGAGGATTACTCTAAATTATGTGATTCTCAGTATAAAAGTATATATTAAAAATAAGTTAAAGCAATAAATAGCAAAATTATCTTCAGTTAAATATTTCTATTTGAAATGATTTAATTAATCTTCAGGATATTTCTTAGTCTGATTTCTAAGAACTATCCATTTTTTTTAAATTCCAGATTATTGATTTTTGTAACTAATAACTAACTTAAACCATAGCAGATGGAATGCTATTTATATTGAATACTCACCCTTCCAAACACAAGATAAAGTCTTTTTAAAAGATAGAATGGATCCACTCTATCTTTTTCACCCAAGCTATATGTATGGGCCAATCTGAAGCATTTGGAATTGAGAGTGATTTTTTGTAAAAAAGAAATGGAATTTGATGATGAATACTTGGGTTAATTCTACCCTAAAATTTTAAAAGTCATTTCTCATTTTTAGTTTATATCTTATATCAGGATTTGAACTGTAATCTTGATGTTATTAATATTTCAAAGCTGCAACAATCAAAATTTTTTTTCAAAAATAAGTTTGAATGTTACAAAAAAATCATATTCATTTGCTTCTTAAAGTTTAATTCCTCTAGACTATAAACTACACTTAATAATAATTCTGTATCCTGATTATTTGGAGGGGGGGGGGCATAATGATTTTTATATTCATACTTATTGTAACAATTCAAAAATTTAAATGTAAAGAATAAAAAACAACAACATATATTTCATTTCACAATTCCTAATAAAAATAAAGTTCATAAATTGATGAAATGAAACAAGATATGTTTGTTACATTTTATATATATTTACAGATATTAATGAATTCAACTTGGTAAAAAATGCAAAATCCATAGAAGATCAGTTTTATTGTGATTGAAAAAATGCCAAATAGCTCCTATTAATGTTGCAAATTATTTCTCTGCCGAAACGGTGCAGCACAACTTCGTTTATTGTAATAGTTGACTAATTTCAATAGATAGTTAATTCTTTCTACTTCTTTGAATTATGGCTTAAAATTTATTTGGGTTATTTGTTGGATAAATCACAATGATCTATAACATGTTTATTATTCTCCATCCTGGCATTTTTATTGTTGACGAAAGTGAATTAGAGTGTATAACTATGATTCTTGCAATTAAAAAGCGTAATCAAAAAGAGTACAGAATTTATATAAAAAATATGTATATATATATATAAACGCACATATATATATAGCTCTAGAATCATGTTTTTTCACTAACCAATTTGCATCTCAGCCTAAAATCTATATTATTTTAAAATCTGCACGAAACTGTCAGACATTTTTATTACTCCCTCGTTTTAACGTGATATTTCCACAACTCTTCATCATTTTTATAGCATTTTTAATATTATTTTCAATCTTAAAAATAAAGACTTCCATTATTGGCTAAATCTATCATTTTCCCCTAGGAAAATGCAATTTGATTTCATACATATTAATAAAAAAATATTTGCTATTTTTTATTATAAAAAAGTCACAAACTGAATACAAATCAGAAGAGATATATATTTAGTTTTATGGCTGCATAATATTAATGTGTTGTTCCACTTTATAATTATTTCAAAATTTTCTCATTTGCATACTTCAACACTATATTTCCTTTACTGAATTTGCCTCCAAACTTTCAAATGTAATTAATGAGTTGATTAATTTGAATAATTATAAATTATTTGTAGTATATTCTTAATTATATAAGTTTTTAAGTAATAATAATGATAATAATATACACTCACATATATATCTATGCATTATTTTTAATTCATAAAGTAATTACTTTTATACATCCACAATCAAATTAATTGTTTTAATATCATTAAATGGATAATTTTATTTTAATATTTCTTTAGTTTTAAGTTTTGATATTTATTGTGTTTCATTTTTGATCAGTGTTTTTATCACTCCATACTTTTAGCTTAAAAGTCTAAAATGTAAGAAGAAAAGTTTTGTAATGTATAGAATAAGAAATGTAATTATTCATACATCAGTAGAACTGATTTCAGATGTTTTAACTTTAAAAAAAGGCAAAAGAAAAACTATGTAGAAAAGAAAACGAGAATAGTCTATTCTTCCAGTTTTGAATGTCAACATCTTGGTAAAAACAACAACAATTCCTGGTTCTCACAAACAAAAAGTTCATCGCAAGTTTTCATTTGTATAAAGTCATGATGCAATTGTTGCTTAGCGAGTTGAATTATGAGTAATCAACCACGGTAAATTTGCACGAATAATAATCTATGAGATTTTTAATTAACAAGGTAAGATTAGAGACTTGCAAATCTAAGACATGTAAAACTGATACAAATTCTCTTCATACTGACACAAAAATAACATTGGTCAATTATATATAACAAACTAATTTCATAATTTGTTTTATTAATTTAACATTATTAAAAACTTGTTTAAATTTTACTAAATGTATTTTACTAACTGATGAATCAAATTAAAAACAGCATTCTAGGAATAAAATATTTGCCTAGCAAAAAGCAATCATCTAAATATAAATTTGGGAGTGATTTTTTTTACATAAATTTATACTTCATTTTTGCCTATAGGCTTATCAAGTTTAGAAAAGATACTTTAGAAGTGTTTGTATTTGTAGAAAGTTTGGATAAATAAGATTTAATTATTTATATATGATTTTTAAATAGTCTATTGTAAAACAAAGATCTCTTCGTCAAATTTTAACAAGCGTTGAGGAATGCCTGAGAGTATAGAAACTTATTTACAAATTTAATTAACTGCCAGTTGGTAAGAGTTTTTATAGTTATCTTACTGAATTTATGCTCAATATATAAATTTTAAGATATTTTTACTAATAAATATTGAATGACAAGCTACACTATCTATAGATTAGCTAAATGAAAACTTTTCGCTATTTGAGATTGTCAAGTTGCCAGACAAGTTTTTAATTCATTTTGAAATTAAACATCAGATAATGGGCATTAAAGTGAATCAAGACATGCTGTTTCTTATTCTTACAAACCCCTTCTATATAATTAGCATATTAATTTTCTTAAAAAGTCATCATCCAATTCTTAGCAAAACAATCAATTGTAGGAAGCTAAATAAAAAAACAATATCACAAAAAACATTTTCAAAACATTTTTTAAAATTCTAATTGATTATCAAAAGAGAAATTTATACTATATATGTATTTATAAATAAATCTTACTTATTTTGTTGCAAGATATAGGATTTGAATAATCAATGGCATTTTCTGCATCAAGTCTATCACTGAGTACTACCACGCGTCCACCCTAAAAAAATTGTCATATTAGAAATGCATTTTATTATACTGTATATCTAAAATCTCTATTTTGCTTTTTTCAATACTTTTTCCATATTTATATATTAAAGAAGATTACTGAATGGGAATGTGAGTGTTATGTATTTTAAGGTTAACAAATTAGCACTTCCATTTATCTTCAACATTTTGTAATAAACTTCTATCCAATGACTTTAATAGTCTTTCTTCGAAATCTATAGCTTCCCACTTTATGGCCTCAGTTTAAATATCTGATGACAAAAACTTTTAATAATTTAAAGAGCATTATTTTACATTCTAAAAATAATTTAAACTTTATGCTGTTATGTGGTAACTAAAGTAAAAAACAAAAATTTCAATCATAGCTATTTTCTTATTTCTGCTATTATAAAACTTTTCTACCCATTTTGCTACTAACTTTTCGGTCAATTAAAAATTAAAACAGTGACATCATTGTCTCCATTAACATACATATAATGATTAAAAATTCATGAACAGATCTTCAAAATATAGAATCAATATTTTGTAGGTCATACATAATTAATTATATAACGTTTCTAACTTCTATAAATAAACTTTTTCAAGTAACTATTGCTGTTCGATTAAAGAGTGATTTTTAAAAACATTTACATTTGATAATAATTTATCACATCTCTTAGTTATTTACTTTATCTGATTATTTTATTATTGTTTACTAATATCAATAATTATGCTCTTTAAACGCTCGTTAAAGAAGTTATATATATTTTAATAATTTATTCTTATTTTTTTTTAAAAAATAATTTAAAAAAAAAATAAGAATAGTTTTAAAAAGTTAAAAAAATTATGGGATAAATAACAAAAGAGGTGAAGACTGAGCTATGTTACAGTCATGATTCTTTTAGACAATGCAACATAATCTATGTAACCATTTTAAATTATATTTTAGTTAATAAAATGTAAACACTTATTTAGCAAATAAAATTGGATAACTTTTTGTTACAGTTTAGTGCTGTGGGATTTATTAAGAATTAAAGAGTTGATAGATTTTCTGTTGAGTAAAAAAGACCTATGTTCAAATAGTTAAACGAAACCAGACGTTTTCAATCTCCAACATAAACAACTTGAACTAAATATTCAACATCTAGAAAATGGTTTATCTCAGATTTAAATCTTATGTCATGGACTGACAATTTAATAATAAATGAAAGGATTGGTTAAATAAAATTTTTATTTTTTGTTTACTTTGGGCATAAGTGCTTTTAATACTATAATATGTCTAAATGACTAAAATGCAGGTATTGGTGAAGCTAATTACAGATAATAAGATTAATGGTTGAGCAGCTTTAGATAAGTTTTACCTTCTCATAATCATAGCCAGCAAATTGATTGAGCATAATGGAAAATGTGTATGATGAATATTTAAATTTATGCAAAGTGGGTTAGAGAGGCCACTTTTTCGAGAGAAGCATGGTTCCTTCTGGGTTATAGCATAGGTGTTATTACTATAAGCCATGCTCCTTTAACTTTACTAAATGGCGCTCCTTATAAACGATGGTAGCAGAAAACAGTTGGAATATGGACCTTGGGTGTTCCAAGAAGATGGAATTGTATTTCGAACCGTCTTCTACCACCATCGCTTATATAGAACTCCATGACTCTAAACGTAGAATTAAAGAAGCATGGCTTATAGCTAATAACAGCTACGTTATAAACCAGAAGGAAACATGCTTTTCTCTCTCCAAAAGTGGATTCTCTAACCCACTTTGCATAAATTTAAATATTCATCACACACATTTTTTATTGTGCTCATTCAATTCGCTAGATATAATTATGAGAAGATAAAACTTCTCCAAAGCCTCAGCTATTAATCTTATTATCTGTAATTAGCTTCACCAATATCTGCATTTTAGCACATTTAGACATATTACTTATTTAATTGGGAAGTTTACGTTTTTCTTATTAATACTATAAGTAACAGCATAAATCATGCAGTTTAATTAATTATATCTTTAATAACATCTATTTAATCGACTCTGGCAAACTCCGGAGCTCAAGATTCAGGAACATAACATGGCTTAATGTGCTTACTGCCAGGTGTTCAAATTTTTTATGAACTCGGAGAAATAACTCATTTGATTTTTTTTATTCATATAATTAACTAAATTAAAGTTTATGAATCATTTTTCTTACTTTTAAATAAAACTGCACTCAACTGTAATCTTTCTCACAAATGTAACAACAAATAGTTATTGACAACTGATAAAAGCGAATAAGTTCTCAAACCACAAAAAATATTTTTATTTTATTCCTAAAATTAACTACTACACTCTCAAAATATTAACCAAGTAACTTTTAATCAAGATATTAATTTAGTCAAACATTTGCATTCAAATTCAGAGATTTGATTGCAATTTTAAAATATTTATATGTGAGCTACAAATTATTATTTAGTAATCTGTAGTTGAAAATGTTTTATTTTTTATGAAGAATAAAAAATATTTTTAGAATAAAAAGATATTAATTTATAATTGGTTCACAATAAGTTTCAGTAGTTTATCCGTTTCACATTTATGGGTTTTGCTCATAACCATTCTCAATGAGCATTTGAGAAAGTCTATAAGATAAGATTTTGCTACCTAGGTTTGAATCTGATATGCGATGAAACACAATTACAATAAATTATAAACATTTTTTGTGTCTAGTTTTTTTATTTATATTAGTGTATATATAAATATTGATAAAGTTTTCTAGTTTTTTTTTTTCATGCGTCATAGCATCGGCCGGGAAGCGAACCCGCTAACCCGGGACAACTGCTTGTAAGGCAGCTGTGCTGAACTCTCGACCACCAATGCTTCTACTTTTAATCACTATATATATATATAATTGCAAGTTATAACTATTATAGCACTAACATTATTATTATTATTATTATTAAACTATATCTTTATTAGCGACTATTAAGCTGGCCAAACAACTTAGACGTTAATAAGTGAAATCCAGAGAACATAATATTAACAAACAGCGGCACACACACATATAAGTCCATAGCTTTTTCTAATAAAGAGAACTTGTTTTGGTCACCCAATGATATTTTTTCACGCTCTCACAAACAGATATTTATACTGTACTTATATTTACATATATAATACCATTCTTGGGCCGAATAAAATTTATTATATGTTTTTTTTATATTTTTGATATCTTTTTCTTATATAAAAATAATGTACTAAAAATGTAAATTAAATTAATTAATAATTTGTTTTTAAAAACATTCTACCTACCACAGGAGATGTTGTATCAATAAGTAGGGAAGCATAAGCGTTTGCTTGAACAGAGGCTTTATTAACAATTCCCAGAGTAACAAAATAATGAGAAATATGTTCAGTTGTTATAGGAAGTTTGAAATCTAAAAAAAAAGAGAATATATTATAATTTTAAATTAAAATATAATTTTTCAAATAAATAATTAAGTTTTCATATAATATATAAGGTATTTGTAGAAAGTCAGATTTTAAAACTACGTGAACAAAGTCTCTAATCAAATTATAATTCTTTTACGACTTTCAATTCGCTTATCAAGGGAATTTCTAATTTTTATTTCGGCACATACAAGAATTAAAACTGGATTAATTATCAAACATTTTATTTACTTTTTTAAATGATATAAGCATTCATTACTTGTGATTGTATTTTTATTATTGTTGGGTAAGTATGCATCCTAAAGTTATCATGCGCACACAAAAAAGTTTTAGGAAGTTTTGTACTTACAGAAGCTACAATTAAAGAGATGTTCTCCAGTATGAGATCTTTCATGTAATTTTAAACGATTTTTCTTAATACATTTGTAATCACAGAACCTGCAGTTGAAAAGTTTTTCTTTAATAGGACTCATTTTATGCACTTTTAAAGAACCTTTGGCAAAGTACTTGTAATCACAAAAGCTACAACTAAATGGTTTCTCTCTATTGTTAGTTCATTCATGTAGTTTTAAACTATTCATCTACTAATTATTTTATTTTTCCCATTCGGATTTAACGACTTTGCAGTTTTCTGTATTATTAAAAACATACGTATATATGTCTTCAGAATATTAGTTATGTTATAAGCATTAATTCAAATTTAAACTTCAGATAAATATATTTTTAATTTCAAAATGCAGAAAAGCAAAAAAGAAAACTATGATTTATCAGCTTCTGCAATCTCAGAAGTTTTGTAATTAAGAAAGAGAAAACTTGATGGCATATATTACAGTGTGGCCTCTTACGTTGGAAATTGTAATCATAGAATCACAATGATCACATATATTTATAATTAGTTTGTCAGATGAGATTAATAATTTAAATGAATATAAAAATGACTATTCAATCACACATTATATTAAAACAATTTAGAACAATCTCATATTTAAAAAGAATTCATTAAAATATTTCAAGAAAACAATCAATGATGGATCTGATATCATATTGATTTAAATCACCAAAAGAAAATTTCAAATAGTGAATAGGTATATATTATTTAGTAAGATAATACAATGCAGATATAACCAATTTGGGATGGTTTATGTTCCTGAATGCACTCAAAGCACAAGAAGTTTTAAAACAAAATTTCTCAGATGAAATTTAAAGCCAACTTAAATATAAATTCAGGTATGATATGTTTAGAATGTAATAAACAACTAACATTACTGATATACACTCTATTATAAAACTTAACCTAAATGTTACAAGTTTTATCTCTTAAAAAAAAAGCAGTGAATTCATTATTGCTTTTCACCATTTCTGTCAACGTATTTCAATTTACCTTTTTCTTTTTAATTTTAATAACAAGAATGGCAATTATATGATTCTATAAGAAATTATTTTGGTACATAACATTTTATTATTTTGTTGAATTAATCATTTTAAATAACTACGTTTCATTTTAACTTTTTCAAAATGCTTTCCTTACAGCATTTTCTTAAATACTTTTAAATATTTCAAATGATATCTAGAGTTTTCTTACCTTTAAATTTATCTGTTGGCAATTCACCACTGTTAAATCTTCATATTAAAAAGGGATGTCTTAGAGCTGAATGGTATTCATTTTCTTTTGGTAGTCACTTAGACATTATTTCAAACTTCATGACATTTTTATGGTGTGGGAAGGGAGAGTGAGCTATTCTTTTTAGCCAAACATTCTAGTGCTTTCCATGTTGATAATGTGCTTCATGTTGCAGTTTTACAGTAACAACAAGTTTCTCCTACTAACTGCTGCACTTCTTTGACTAATTACTGGCCACAGTGACTCCAAACTTAGTTGCTCCATTTATTTAAACTCTTTGCTGCTAATTGATTAAATATTGAACTGCTGCAAAGCAATTGTTACAATCAATTACTGCAACTCCTGAAATTGATCAATTGCTCTCGCTTTATGTAGTCCAACTTCCCATGATTTTTTATCATCTTTTGTATCTCACCCATGCTGATAAACATGTTTTTCAAAAAATATGTTGAATTCTTTTGCCTAAGGCAAGAAAGTGATGCTATCTTTTTTAATGAACTAATTACAGCATTTCTTTATTGTAATTCGTAAACGTTCTGTTCTAAAAAATATTATATTGGTCACATTTGAAAACATAGATTTTTAATGATAAAAATTTGTTAATTAAATGTGTCATTTAATTTCTAATTGTACATTTTAAATATTGATTTTTCTCTTCTTTTTTTTCTTCAGAGAATTATATTTACACATTTTGTTTTTATAACTGTGTCAGCTTTTTTTTAAAAAATCAAATCATTTTAAAATGGGAAGTGGAGGGGTAACTTCAGGATATATGAAACAATGTGTATGTTTCAATATATATATATATATATATATATATATATATATATATATATATATATATATATATATAAATCTCATGTGAAAATTGTAAGGCTTCTTACATAGGTATGAGTAATTGTCGCATCAGTGTTAGGAAAGATGAGCATGATAATGCAGTTAAACAACATTCATCATCATCAGCACTCTCACTCCAAACTATGGATTCAGGTCATAAAATTAATTTTTTGAGTACCAGGATCATATCCAGATGTGATAATCTATACCAGTGCAAAATTAGAGAAGCCATTGAGATACTTAAAAGGCCAGATTGTATCAATAAGCGAGATGATACAAGCAAACTTCTTCCTATTTGGAAAGATTTTTTTAAAAAACCTTCTTAATTTAACATTTTTGCTATTGGTGGAACATTAACGTTTTTTAAAATCAGTGATTGTAGCGCCTCTACAACCGTCTTTCTACTTTTTATCACTCAGTGGATGACTTGTGTTACCAAGTCGAAATGTCAGTATATCAATATTTAAAATATTTTAACACGGAAGAAACACAAAATATGTCTTTTATATATGCAACCCGTGAAAATATTCGTATCAATATATATATAAGTTTAGATTTAAAAGTTATATTAAATAACCTTTAATTACCACCAAAGTATACACCCTTTTAATTGATTGGAATAAATTCAAGAGAATTAGAATGAACACAGTATCCTATAGTATCTAATAAAAGCAGACAAAAATTTAAAAATTGTAGATCTAGTAAAAAGCTTTTTAAATTCACCATTTAATTATATAATGATATTTTTTTACAATAATAGATATAAAATATTTATAATGAATACTTTTATTTACTATGGGAACTAGATATCAAGAAAATAATTGTTTTTCCAACCACAATTGGAGTTTTTATATTTAACTTGAAATAAAATCATGTGGGGAAAAGTATCCAGAGGTTAATTAAGTCTTACCTTGTTGTAAAAAATAAGGATTGACTTAATTTCCAGACCTCCATGCTTTTATTTTAAGTTAAATATAAAAACCCCAATTATGGTTGAAGAAACAATTCTTTTCTTGGTAAAGATTTATGATAGATGATACAGAACAATATTGAATATTCATTATTACTGGAATCTAACAAGTATAAATAGTTCAAGTTTGTTGCCCCAAATTTATTAGGTATATGCTGAAAAGCAGATTTCTGTTAGTTAGTTCCATAATAAAAAAAGCATTCATTATAAATATTTTTTATGAGGGATCACGCATGCGTGACTTACTAGTATGTTCCAAGAAAAACCTCTCTTAACAGATTGTCTCAAAAATATTACATTATATAAACTAATAGTAGATCAGCACAAGAAGTTGCTGTACTATTTAATACGAATTCAGATATTGAAGCGGTTCAGATTTTAACTTTACAAACTAATTACATTACGATGTCTTTTCTATTTTCAAAAGTACTGCATTATCTGATTGCTGTTTACTCAATTGCAAGAAATAAGGACTTAGTAAATGTTCTACATAGTGTCCAAAATAAATTGTTGTCAAAACCGGGAATTATTATTTTTGGTGGTGACTTAAGTTGCACTTATAATAATTTCCCAAGTCAATTGAAAAATAAATTATAAGAAATCTCCCTTTTTTTATATTGCAGAATAAATATCTAAATGATAATTTTATTTTCTTCAATAGTAGATATAAAATGCTTATTGATTTATTTTTTATATCGGGCAATAAGTTAATAATGCTAATATAATTACACCCATAGTTTCCTTTTCGTATCATCTTCAAGTGCACTTGAAAGTACACGATTATGCGGTTATTAGAAGGCAATATAGATTTGCAGTGAATAGAAATGTAAGGGATGAAATAGTTTTAAAAACAGATCAAATCTCTAATTGTCTGTTAATGATGAATTATTATTTGAGTGTTACAGTCTTGCCACCATGTATTGCATAATATAAAATTAAAGATGAGATATAAAATGTGCATAAAAATAAAGCAAAATTTGTCCCTTAACCAATTGAAAAATAGAATATCAGAGATACATAATATATTAGAATCACTTTCATGTTTGAATGCAAACCATAATTTGATTAGTACTTTACAAGAAAAAAATAACAGTATTTATCAGGTAGTGCAGCAGGACTTTCAAACAAAACAATTGAGGAAGTTGATCCCAAATATTAGTGAACTAACTAAGCAATGGTTTATATACCGCATGCAAAAGGAATTCGTATAATACAAACTGAGTTAACAGGTGTTTTATCTGGAATTAGTGTGGATGAAGGAATTTTTAATATGTTGAAAAGAAAATTTGGTGAAAAGAAAGGTAATATAAATGAATTCAATAGTGAGTTTTCAGAGGAATTTAAAGAATATATTACAAGATGAGAAATAAAAAATGAGATTGATAGATTAAAGACTAATGTAGCATTAGCAAATGACTATACCGGCTTCAGTCTACAAAAAGTTAGATTTTGGTTTGTGAGAAGATTGAATGGCCATACCTAAATAATAGAGTTATTTTTAGTATAAGAAAAGATAAAGCAATTACAACATCTAAATTTGAAGACAGACATATATCAATCGAGCACATAGAATCAAAAATTTTCGCAAAAATATTGCTAAAAAAATTGAATTCTGTAGTTCTTTCCAGAATTTTCCAAGCACGTCATGCCATTAAAAGTAAACATGCAGTCTATACAGCATTAGGGATTCAAGAAGCAATTACATATGAAAAAGAGCTTAAACTAATGCAATACTATGTAGTTAAAATAGATTTTAAATCTGCATTTGATCTGGTTAATTGGTCCTATTTAATAAAAATATTGGATGATTTAGTGCCTGATCAAAATATTTGGTTTGTGCTATACACAATTATATTAAAAACAGCAGAATTTCTATTAAAAACTTTATGAGGAGATCTAATTTTTTCATACCATCAAAGATATTCCCCAAGGATCCCCTCTTGTTGCATTGCTGTTTGCTATCTATTTGGACTGTATATTAAAAGAAATTGGAAACAGAATTCCTGGTCTCTATCTGCCCCATTTGGGTGTAAAAATACAAGTAACTGCTTTTATTGAGGATGTGATAATTATTTTTTAAAGATAGATTTAATGTTCTAATAGTAATGGAGATTCTTCAGAAATTTCAAATAATGACTGTCTCTCTTATTCAGCCTTCCAAGTCAGCAGCCTGACATCTTGCCATGGGAAGGAAGATACCATGTGAGTTTCTGGCTATAACATCTAATTTCTTGGGAATATCAATGTATTACTCTAAAACTTATATGAATAAATATCTTAACGAGTTAATAATTAATAAAATTGAATCCAAAATTTGTTGCTTTTCCTCTGTGAGGCTCTATCAAGTAATGAGCTAAATTTTTTAATGTAATTGTTTCAGGAATATTAGCATATTATGGTTCTTGGGTTATCCTTTTCAATAGTACCATAAATAAAATTAATAGGACAGTCAAGAAGTATGTATGGGGTAAAACTGGTAACTCAATTTTTGTCTCAACATTACAGCTGCCTATAAGTAAGGGGGGGGGGTAACTTAATTGAAGCAAGAAATTATATTGCCTTTATCAAGGCTACTACTTACTTAAATATAATAAAAAATAAAATTTTTGACCCGCCAGATTGTGATATAAGACTTTTTAATGAAATAAGAAAAGAGAAAAGATCCTTTTTTTGACTTGATGATTGCTTATAAGGATTTACAGGACGACCTAAATTTACCGAATCTGGAAAGTTTGAGATATAGGGATCTAAAAAAACAATTAGATTGTCGTGAGATTCCATAGATGGATATATCTAAAGAGAAAGTCTTAAAGAATTATCAATCAATTTGTGTTCCTCCAACTTCCATTAAATTTGTTTTTAGATTAATGAATGGCTTGTTACCTACAACCTCCCTTTTGAATTGTAAATTTGGAATGAATTTGGATACAAAATGTATAATATGTAAAAGTAAAGAAGAAACATTTTTTGCATTTGTTAGAAAAGTGTAGTGGTTTTCGGCAATTAAGAAATTGTGTTTTCGACTCACAATTTATAAATTAGAAATATATAATAAATAAATATATTCAGAGTTTTGAACCTCACAATGATATGATTATAGCACATGCATTGAAAACAATGTGGGTTGTATGATATTTATTGATTTTTGATAACAAAACATATAATTGGATAAAAAAAACTAGAAAATTATTGGGATAAATATCATTATCAATGTATAACATATCTGCCAAAAAAACTAATTGAAAAAATATGGGATGGATTATCCCCTACTGTATGTAAAATATAGAAAAGTGTTTATTAGTAAAAAATGTTTTATAGTTAAATTGTAAGAAAAAAAAGTTTTTTGTTAATATGTAAATATTTGTTTTTTACTGTTTTGTTTTCTATTAATAAATATTTTTTATATTTATTATTTTTAATTTTTTAACATTCTTATATTTTTTATAATTATTCCAAAGTTATTAAAATCATGTATATTAAATAAAATTAATTTACAATGTATATTTATATATTTCAAAAACTTTAAAAAAATCAACTTTTAGAATAAAAAGAAAAAATGTCAATTTTTAGATTTGTTTTTGTTTGAGTTTTAAATTATTACTATAATACTTTTTTAATGTAATCCTTTTTTTTTTTTTTTTTAAAAAGTATATATATACTGCCCTTTTGCATGCATAATCTGCTTAATATTTAAAAGTAAAGTCACACAGATTAAAAATCTTTTACAATATATTTTGTTTATGTGAAAAACTTTTTTTAAAAATCAATTTTTACAGTCAAAATAAAAAATATCATATACTTTTTTTTTTAAAAAAGGAACTTTTTGTAATCAAGATTTGTTTGAGATTCTCTTGATTAATTTATTTTTTATAGAAAAATAAATAAAAAGAGAATTTAATAAAAATATATTATTCATAAATTCTATAATAAATAAAACTTGTTTGATATATTATTTACCAGAAGTTGTATAGGAAAAGACATCCCACGGAAGTCTGGTAAATTCATGAATAGAATCATCATTTTCATGTATTCCAACACCAAAAATAAAGTGATCAATTCCACTCTCTGGGTCATAAAAATTGGTCCAAGAACATGTTATGGAACTAAATTTGTGTGCATATTCTGGACATACAAGTTTTCCTAGAATAGGAGGAGTATTGTCCGCTATAATACTGGCTGATGAAGTCCAATCCCAGAATCCAACCTATTAAAAGAAAATTAGTTATTATATATTGATAATGTTACTATTACACTGCTTAAATTTGTAATCTAATTCTTAACATAAAATAAAAACAATGTTCACTTATAATTACTGTATATTTTACGTTGAAAATATTTCACTAAATAAAATAATGTCTAAACTTTGATTATTAAAAATAGTTTTCAAATTATATATGAGTTTTAAAATTATACATGGAGAATACTTACTTTGTTGGCAGTTGCTACAGTAATAATGTTAGGTAGTCCATTTAACTTAGGTTGTATCTGATCATTTCTAATATCTGTTTTTTCTGTGCTATCTCTAACAGGTACAATATCATCCGATCCTGGAAAAGTACCAACTAAATATCCAGCATACTGTATGTCACTAACACTGTCATATTCCCAACTTGCAGTAATAAATTCAGTCGAACTCTGATAAACACTATGGCTAGAATCTAAGGTAGTAGATGTATTTTTAAAATCAGCTCCCAAACTTGCGAAAATTGTATGTGGTTTAGATGTTACAACTCTGAAACCATTGGATGAAGATTCAATTCTATCATTAGCTCCTGTAATAGCAACTACTGTGATGTAATATGTAATATCTTTATCAGCTTCTAGGAATACGATATCTTGTGCTCTTCCACCACCAGCTATTCCTAATTAAAAATACATATAAATAAAATGTGTAGAATCTAATAGAAATTTTTATTTTGAAAAGAATTTGTTATTTATTTAAAAAAATTAATATAAATTAAAAATATATTAGGCTTTATGAAAAATAACTCTTCTGAAATTTAAAATTTGATAATAATAATAATTACCAAAATTAAATACTTAATAATAATAATAATAATACCAACTTAATTTTAAACTTTGTATGTTTGTTAATATTCTGTAATTTAATACTAGCGCTATAAACGCATACACACAAAGCTAATATTTAATATCTTATTAAACCATAGGCTGAACTTTCCATAGACTTGCATAACATTAGATAATCAGTTACTTCACAAAGAGCTATGATTATGAGAGCCAAAAGTGACTCTCGAAAGTGCTCAGCCTATAGTTTAATAAGATATTAAATATTAGCTTTGTGTTTAAGTGTTTATAGCGCTAATATTGAATTATATTATAATAATAATAATAATAATAATAATAATAATAATAATAATAATAATAATAATAATAATAATAATAATAATAATAATAATAATAAATATAGCTTTACTTCTCACTATATGTAAAATATATAATTGTTAATTAGAGAAGATATTAATTAGTATTAAAGTTTATCGGCTTAACGTTTTCGAGGATCCATGCCTCATATTCATAGCCTTCATAAAATGTATAATAAAATATGCAAATACAAATATTCAAATAAGCTAGTATTACGTAGCCCATTTCTTCGAGATCTCGAAGCAAGTATCCTTTCTATTAATGGCATGGATGTTTCCATTGATGTAAAATGCCTCCTTTATTTTTCTTTTGTGATCATTTGATTCTGAGCACAATATTATGGGATTGGCGGGTGTGAAGTTGTGTCCAGATTGTTTAGCATGCTCCAAGAATACAGAGGACGTGTTGCTGTTTTTCTGAGCTCTGTTAAATGTGTAAATATGTTGACCCAGTCTAGTATTGATTGTAGCTTTCGTTTCACCATAATATATAGCATGGCATCCAGCCTGAGGGCAGGCAATAGAGTACACCACGTGTGGGGTGAACGATCGATCAATGTGGTCTTTAGAGTTGTTAAGCAATCTATTAGAATTAGGTGGAGTTCTAACTGCTATGTTAAATTTATCGTTTAATGCTTTCATTAGTTTGTTAGATATTTTAGGAATGTAGGGGATTGTTATTCTAGGTAGATTGGTGCGAGGTACATTATTGTTTATTGTATTATTAAATTTTATGATTTTATTTTTAATAGCTTTGAATTTGAACCCTGCTGCTAATAGATCTTTAATATAGTTGTTTATGTTTTCTTTCCTGTCTGCTTCATATTTACATAAATAAAAGTTTCTAAACAAAAATGCATTAAGGCCAGCAAATTTATGCGATGCAGGTGAGTTAGAGTTAGGGTGGATACAGCTGCGAATTTCAAATGGTTTAACAATCATTTTGTAATCTATTAAGTGGCGATTTCTCGATAAAGAGAGGTCGAGATATTTAAGTTCTTTATTATTTTCATATGTGATGGTGAATGAAAGTTTGGTTAAGTTTTGTAAATCACGTAGTATATTTAAAGTATTATCTTTAGAGGTTATGATAAAGATATCGTCTACATAACGAATATATGTAAAGTCTTGGTTGATATTGTGATATTTTGGAAGGATCGATAGCTCGTATTTATTTAAATATATGCTAGATAAAACACCACTGATAGGAAGGCCCATGGGCCATCCATCTTGCATTGTGTACCACTTGTTTTCAAAGAGTGTAAATATATGTGAATCAAGCCATGACAGGAAAGCAATAATGAATTTAACTCTTTCACTAGGGCAATGTGCTCGCAGTAGCTCTTCATGTACTATTTGGATAGATGCTTTTCGATTAATTGATCCGTATAGTTCCTTCACATCCATTGTAGCCATAATTGAAGTCTGAGAGATTTGAGTATTTTTGATTTTGGAGATGAATTGGAGAGACGAGTTTATCGTGTATGAGCCAAAATTAAGGTAATCTATAAGTAATTGATTGATTAATTTGGCTGCTTCAAAATAATGCACACCACCGAAATCCATCATCAATCTAAGTGGTTCGCCTGTTTTATGTAGTTTTAAATTGGCAAACATTCGGGGGGGGGGTCTAGTGGCAGAAGGGTAAATCCTGTAATATTCGGATTTAGTAATCCCTTTATCCTTGAAAGTCCGAAGCACATTGTTAATAAATTTATCTCGATCTAGTTTAATATTAAAAGAGTTATCATGCACCAACTTTAATATTTTAATTTGGTCGTGCATTTTATTTTTATAGTCTGTGTTATTTAGCAAAACAAAACGATTGCCTTTGTCTTCTTTGAGACAAGTAATATTGTGTGTTTTGAAATATTGTTTGGTATTTAATATACTTTTATTCCATGCTTTTCCTTCTTTATCAACCAAATTGTTATTTAATAGTTTAGATATATCGGTGATGATAGCATCTCTTTGTATATTGTTAATGAGACTCGCTTCGATGTCTGCTATTAGTTCGAGTTTAGGAGATCTCCAACTTCCTCCTACATATTTCGGTCCGAAGGATAAAATTTTCTTGATTTCATATGGTGGTGTAATTGAAGTTTTGTTAACGAACGCGTCTGTATTAATCCTATGGCGGTATTTGTTTTGCTTGATAAGCAAAAAATGAAAGCATTAAACGATAAATTTAACATAGCAGTTAGAACTCCACCTAATTCTAATAGATTGATTAACAACTCTAAAGACCACATTGATCGATCGTTCACCCCACACGTGGTGTATTGCCTGCCCTCAGGCTGGATGCCATGCTATATATTATGGTGAAACGAAAGCTACAATCAATACTAGACTGGGTCAACATATTTACACATTTAACAGAGCTCAGAAAAACAGCAACACGTCCTCTGTATTCTTGGAGCATGCTAAACAATCTGGACACAACTTCACACCTGCCAATCCCATAATATTGTGCTCAGAATCAAATGATCACAAAAGAAAAATAAAGGAGGCATTTTACATCAATGGAAACATCCATGCCATTAATAGAAAGGATACTTGCTTTGAGATCTCGAAGAAATGGGCTACGTAATACTAGCTTATTTGAATATTTGTATTTGCATATTTTATTATACATTTTATGAAGGCTATGAATATGAGGCATGGATCCTCGAAAACGTTAAGCCGATAAACTTTAATACTAATTAATATCTTCTCTAATTAACAATTATATATTTTACATATAGTGAGAAGTAAAGCTATATTTATTACATAATGAATAGAGGTAAAAAAAAAACAGATGTTACATTGCGGAATTTCGATGATTAAATACGAGCAAAGACTTTCGTTCTTTTCTAAATGCAAGGATTATAATATTATGCCCAATTGTTGTGTGGTTAAAATCAATAGAACAATATACAATAATTTTAAAATTAAGAATGAATTGCAGAAACAGCTTTTGGCGCATATAACATATGGATGTAGAGATGCTTTCAAAAAGCAAACAATCAGATGGAATAAAATGACTGCGAACTACTTAATCCCCCAGTGGATGCAAGATAAACTGCATAAAATTGAGAGATTTCATACAGCAAAATTTGAAAATAAAATACATTTTTTGCTTATCAAGCAAAACAAATACCGCCATAGGATTAATACAGACGCGTTCGTTAACAAAACTTCAATTACACCACCATATGAAATCAAGAAAATTTTATCCTTCGGACCGAAATATGTAGGAGGAAGTTGGAGATCTCCTAAACTCGAACTAATAGCAGACATCGAAGCGAGTCTCATTAACAATATACAAAGAGATGCTATCATCACCGATATATCTAAACTATTAAATAACAATTTGGTTGATAAAGAAGGAAAAGCATGGAATAAAAGTATATTAAATACCAAACAATATTTCAAAACACACAATATTACTTGTCTCAAAGAAGACAAAGGCAATCGTTTTGTTTTGCTAAATAACACAGACTATAAAAATAAAATGCACGACCAAATTAAAATATTAAAGTTGGTGCATGATAACTCTTTTAATATTAAACTAGATCGAGATAAATTTATTAACAATGTGCTTCGGACTTTCAAGGATAAAGGGATTACTAAATCCGAATATTACAGGATTTACCCTTCTGCCACTAGACCCCCCCCCCCCCGAATGTTTGCCAATTTAAAACTACATAAAACAGGCGAACCACTTAGATTGATGATGGATTTCGGTGGTGTGCATTATTTTGAAGCAGCCAAATTAATCAATCAATTACTTATAGATTACCTTAATTTTGGCTCATACACGATAAACTCGTCTCTCCAATTCATCTCCAAAATCAAAAATACTCAAATCTCTCAGACTTCAATTATGGCTACAATGGATGTGAAGGAACTATACGGATCAATTAATCGAAAAGCATCTATCCAAATAGTACACGAAGAGCTACTGCGAGCACATTGCCCTAGTGAAAGAGTTAAATTCATTATTGCTTTCCTGTCATGGCTTGATTCACATATATTTACACTCTTTGAAAACAAGTGGTACACAATGCAAGATGGATGGCCCATGGGCCTTCCTATCAGTGGTGTTTTATCTAGCATATATTTAAATAAATACGAGCTATCGATCCTTCCAAAATATCACAATATCAACCAAGACTTTACATATATTCGTTATGTAGACGATATCTTTATCATAACCTCTAAAGATAATACTTTAAATATACTACGTGATTTACAAAACTTAACCAAACTTTCATTCACCATCACATATGAAAATAATAAAGAACTTAAATATCTCGACCTCTCTTTATCGAGAAATCGCCACTTAATAGATTACAAAATGATTGTTAAACCATTTGAAATTCGCAGCTGTATCCACCCTAACTCTAACTCACCTGCATCGCATAAATTTGCTGGCCTTAATGCATTTTTGTTTAGAAACTTTTATTTATGTAAATATGAAGCAGACAGGAAAGAAAACATAAACAACTATATTAAAGATCTATTAGCAGCAGGGTTCAAATTCAAAGCTATTAAAAATAAAATCATAAAATTTAATAATACAATAAACAATAATGTACCTCGCACCAATCTACCTAGAATAACAATCCCCTACATTCCTAAAATATCTAACAAACTAATGAAAGCATTAAACGATAAATTTAACATAGCAGTTAGAACTCCACCTAATTCTAATAGATTGCTTAACAACTCTAAAGACCACATTGATCGATCGTTCACCCCACACGTGGTGTACTCTATTGCCTGCCCTCAGGCTGGATGCCATGCTATATATTATGGTGAAACGAAAGCTACAATCAATACTAGACTGGGTCAACATATTTACACATTTAACAGAGCTCAGAAAAACAGCAACACGTCCTCTGTATTCTTGGAGCATGCTAAACAATCTGGACACAACTTCACACCCGCCAATCCCATAATATTGTGCTCAGAATCAAATGATCACAAAAGAAAAATAAAGGAGGCATTTTACATCAATGGAAACATCCATGCCATTAATAGAAAGGATACTTGCTTGAGATCTCGAAGAAATGGGCTACGTAATACTAGCTTATTTGAATATTTGTATTTGCATATTTTATTATACATTTTATGAAGGCTATGAATATGAGGCATGGATCCTCGAAAACGTTAAGCCGATAAACTTTAGTACTAATTAATATCTTCTCTAATTAACAATTAATAATAATAATAATAATAATCTATTATTTATATGTAGATTATGTATATAATATTATAAAAAGGAACAAACCTCCAGTCATGCACTTTTATGAATTTACATGCACTCACCCATGAGCATCAGTTTGAAAAACATGTGTACTTTTAGGCTTAGAGCCTATCTATATATTGAAATGGATTTTTACCCTGTCATATCCATTTCACCTAATTACATCATACAAGCCATTCTTTGCCATGTTTAAACTCTAAAAGTATCTCAAAAGACATCTCTATGGATATATGTGTATGATCACACACACATATATATGTGCCAATGTCCATAATCTAACTATCATATATAGATTACAATAATATCTTATTAAAAGTAATGTACAATTTATAATTCATTTTACAGCTTAATTCACCTACTAACCTGTGTTTAAACCCTATATCCCATCCCGCTTCTTTTGTTGTGTATATATATTTTATGTATACATTTGAGATGCGCACCTAAATTATAAAATTTTAACTTTTAAATTAACATCTTTATTATTATTAATTTTATGATTATTAATTCTTTTTTATTAAAATATATAGGTGCGGCCCAAATATATATATATATATATATATATATATATAGGAGCAAAATACTAACAAAATATTGATTTTTTTTTTGTAAATGTTTTATTATACGTCATTTATAAAGTATTTTATTTCTTTTAAACTGTATATTTTGTAAAGTCCAATATGGAAGATGCTACAGTTAATTGTCTAAAAATAATTAAAGGATTGAAAGCACTATTGTTTTAATCTGGGGTAGGTATTTTAATTAAAGTTTTACTTAAAATAAAATGGGATTAAGATTAAAGATTCTTTTGTTATAAACATGTTGTCAAATCTATTTCTAATCTGTAAATAGATTTGAATTTATTTTTGGACATTATCTTACTGTGGCATATTTAAAAACAATTGATAAAGAAAAAGTATAAAATGGCTGAATTTTGAGTCACAGATTAGATTAGCTACTATTGAGAGAAGTAATTGCTACTAGACACTATGCTGTTTTGAAATCTAAAAATGATCTAGTAAAAGGTTTTTCGACCCTTGTGGGTCATCTTCCGCTGCAATAATATTCTGCTACCCTAAAGTGAAGTAAAGGCCTGATGGAGAACTTTAAAAATGCTAATAGAAACTTGCTGCCACCGAAGAACTTGCATTTCAATTGTGGTGCACATGCCATACTAAATTGGACTCTTAAAATTGCAAGGTAACTTCCCAACCGCCACCATTGAAACTAAATCTAGCTTGATTAATTAATCTCGAATCCTGCTATCAAGATTTCTAATGTATTGTTCCATTTTCTATCTTTTAAATTAATATGTAAATGTAATTTGCTCTTAAATGATTTTATAAATCTAATTTTCTCTCATATGCTCTAACTTTCTTTAACTTTGGTGCGGTCAATTATTCATAGTTATTTATTACTTGATTTTATATATATGCTTTTATTATTATTCTTCCAATCTCTAACAATCTGACAAGTTGAATATTGTAAAATCTTTTCTTCTTTTTAAGTAAACCTTCATGAATTAAGGTTTTTAACGTCCATTTAAAACAACACATTATTAACTAATACACTCGCCAGATTGTTTTTACGAGTCAACATTTTATTTATGTTTTAGTATAAAAAAATATATTTGTTTAATTCTGGATTTTCTACCCGGGATAAATCCAGAACTTTGGATAATTAATGCTTTGAAATTTTAAAATATTTATTCATTTCTGAAAAGGTTACTGATTATTTGTTTTCTATATAACTGCTAGTTATTTTTTTTTCTATACTCTTAAAATAGTATATGCTTAAAAAATGAAATACAATACTTATATATTCCAGTTGTAAAATCAACGAAGGTGGGATTGATTTATTTTAAATATCAGAAAAAGGGATGGGGGTAAATCTTAATGTTTCTTTTACTAAATAAAATCTTCATGTATATTTTTAATCTAAATATCTCTCTCTCTATATATATATATAATTGCATAGCGTATTAGTCATATAAATTATGGCATTCAAACAAGGTCATTTATTTTAAAGCATTAAAATTTATTCAATGTCGTTAGTGACATTTATCATTACTGCGTTACTGACATTCTATCTTCATATATATATATATATATATATATATATATTATGTGCTTCTAGTCTTCTAATCTGGGGGTTGTGACAAGTTTGAACCCATTGATTTCTTCTCATATCTAATTCTGTAGATAGTTGAGCTATCTGGAACATTTATTTCATATAAAATTGCCTCTGGCGGTGATCCCGTAAGTTTGGCACATGCTATGTATATTCACTTCTTCATAAATAAGGGGCCTCTCACATCGGTTATACCAGCAAAAGTCTGGGCCATGCCACACCTGTCCACTTTCTTCCTATCTAGGCCTGCACGTCAGTGATGCTCCATGGCATGCCCATCCACTTTGTTCTCATCCAGAAGCACGACCATTTCCTCTTAGTTATTTTTGGCTATTATGTCAGTACCGCCCAAACTTCGTATTATTATTATTATTTCTTCTGCTTATGACCTAATTTTAGTGCTGTAATAATATTAAATTTGCACTCTGCTCAAAATATATATAAATGCAAATTACTTCTCATTTTATTAATTAAATTTATTTCAGTCTTATACAATCCCACCATCGTAACTTATTTCAGTATTTAAGAGTATTTTTAATATGGGGAAATAAAGCGTTCGTCTTATTATTGTTAAAATAATTTTTCATTAAATATTTTGTCATAGATTCAAATATAATCTTTCAAATGTATTTTTTTTATTTTTATGACTGTAATGGCATGAAAATAGTTTGTATTATATCTGTAATGAATCTCGTAACGCTTCCCTAAATAATGATAGTCACCATGTTTCAGAACCGTATATAAAAGCGTTAATAGTAATTTTATGTAATCCTTTCTAACATTTGATTGTCATCTTCATATTGGACCCACCAAAGATGTGTGCTTATTTATAATATATCATTTAGCTAATAAAGAGCATTTGAGAAATAATAGCATGAATGACACTATGTAATCATCTACTGCTTGCCCATTCACGCACACACTAATGTATATAATTAAGTCATTATGTAAATACTTTGTCAGTATATAAAACTATATTTTATTGTCTAACTTATTTGAGTAGTTCGAATTCTTCCTTTCTCCACTTCCAAAAGTAAAGCCTGCTTATATACTTTAGTTTAGTCATAGTAATATATGTCTCATTGTCTTCCCATGCATTGCTAGTGGGTCGGATTGAAATTAATTCACATGTGCCATCACTATTATGTTATTCATTAGGTGTTAGATCTGGGGTTTAGAGAGTAGGTTCGAATCCAGGCTGGTCCTTGACCTAAATCTTGGGCTGGACTGGGTTTGAAGTACATTTTGTTAGTTCCAGCTCATGTTAGATGGATAAACATGTTTTGACTGGTACAATATATATATATTAATTCTAATATTTTCATGGATAAAAGGTGTCATATTATATATATATATTTCACGTGATGGAATTAGAATCTATTATGTTGCTTTAATAAATTAAATATTTATTAATGTAGTTGTCTATAATATTTGTTTATATTTTTATTAAAGTATATATATATATATATATATATATATATATATATATATATATATATATATATATATATATATATATATATATATATATCAGAAATTGAGATGGCATGATGACTAATATTAAAAGTTATTGGGACAATAGATATTTGTCAAAATATACTTTATCTCATAAATAAGCTCTTAACCAACCATGTTAATTGCTGAAATCTTATAGAGAAACAAAAGATAAAATTCTTAAAAACATTCTGTTCAAGAAATATACAAAAGGCAAGAGTTATTTAGGTTCTTAAAAAATTATAACTTAAATGTGCTAGTGGCTTGTTTTGCTGGAAGAAAAAGTTGTTATTAAAATTATAATTTAATGGAAGGCAAGTATATATAGGCCACTTTTTCTATGTGAAATATACTCTGCTAAATCTTTTAAGCATTTTCTAATTGAACCCATGCAGTATAAATTTTAATATGTCTGAGTAGGACAGGTGGGAGTTGCTGTTCTCCAAGCCCAGATAATGGTGATGTCCATCCCTGTCATGCAGGCTGAAGATATCCAGCCACTATAGTGATGGAAGACATTCATGTAACAGACCTGCTCTATTGATGTTTCAATTGGAGAAATGATGTCTATTCTAAGGATAATTATTGCTGCCATCCCGGCCATTAAAATGATGCTACCAACTGACATGCTTCCACCAATGACTCCAAAGTAAAATTCCTAAGATCACCACAAAGAGATGTCAAATGAACTTTAATTCTTAAATCTGAAGCTATAGCTGTTATATAAATCTTACTGAACGTTCAAAGTCAATTTTACTCTCTAAAACCTGTTTGTCTAGTTAAATTATAGAGTCACCAATTAATACTTGCCTTATTATCATAAATTTTAATATCTGTAAAACTTTAATTTTATGTAAACTCAAAAATAAAATCAGTGTTCATATTATTTATAGTAATCTATCTTTTACTTTCCTGATGCAGTAATGCCTATACTGTTTTCTAAATTTTAGTTATTAAAATTTTATTTTCTTATATCTGTGATAATATGCCAAATATCACTCGAAACAGTGAGTATATTAATTATAATAAGTTTGTGCTGAAGATATTATTTCTATCTTTGATCTAATAAATATAGAATAATGCTTGGTTATCCTAACCCCACTCCCTGTTTCGAAATTAGATTAATTAATAATAATATTTGATCGCCTTGCGATCCAAATTGATTTTAAATTTGGTCTTTAATAAAGTTATTCTGGTTTTCCAATACTACAGTTATAAAATCTGATTTCTAAAAGTTATGTTACCTAATAAGGGAATTCTACCCATAGTATTACGAAGGTATATTTTGTAGTTCGTAATTAATTCCAATCCCTTAAAATGTGTCTCCCACTATTAAGATCTGGTTGATGATACAGATCAATTATTTAATAAACGGGATTATCTTTTTCCAAGCCATCACAAAACAGATCAAGATTTTAGTAATTAGACTGCAAATAGAAATAAAGCAACCAAAAATATTGTTCAGTGATAATAACTTATTATATTTTGAATTAAAAATGTCAAACTTACTTCATCCACAACTTTCACACCATCCAATCAGATTAAATATAGTAATGATAATCACTAATCTTTTATTCAAATAGAGATTGTCTCTAGCCCAGATATAAATTTTAAACCTCAGTTAACATGTGTGAGCTTAAACTTAAACAGTAAAATATATTAATCTTTAATTGATGTTTAAAGTTTATATCTAAGCTAGAAGCAATCTCTAATAGAATAAATGATTAGTAATAATCGCTTTTGTATTTATCCAGAGTGGATGATGTCAAAGTTATGAGTGAACTTGGTTTGACACTTATAATTCAAAATATATCAATTTACTGTTAATAAGTACTGTACATGTAATAAAGATAAATAAGAGAGCTGGTGACCTAGGTTAACTGATGAGTACTGGCTTAGCATAAAATGCATCTAGGGGGGCATTTGTCTTTTTATTGTATCTTAATTCCGATGTTTTGAAAAATGTGTGGTGTTTTGGAGGTTGTTTAATATATTTCTAATGATGATAACTTGTAGTTCCATTATGTTTGAAGTAAAATAAATATTGAAGATATGTACATAGTCTAAGAATTTTTATTTAATAAAAGCCTTAAAAGAAAATGGTTGAATTAATTGGCTAATTTATTTCTATAAAAGTCTCAAATATTTCTCAATTCAATGAATTTAGTCAAGTACTGTTTTCAAAAGCCGATTGATCTTCAGATCTTAGCAGTCCACAAAATGCATTTATCATATTAATTATAAAGATCATTAATGGAGGGAGAGAAAAAAATCTAGGAATGCCTAATTAATCGAAATATATTATTTTATTAAGGAATTAAAAAGGTTAAGTCAATAGTAGTTGGGAAATTATTATTTATACTCCCTCATTTAAATATAGTAATTGTTTCAACTTATAATCACATTTATTAATCCAACTCTCTATTTGTATTTTTTCTAATATTTTTTTTTTTAATCAGCCGTTTAAATTATTTATGTATATAAGCTCGGTGTTATTTGGCGCAGTTCTTAGAACGTCGGGCTTAGGATTGGGAGGTCTGGCGCTCGAACTTTTTATACACTCTCGAGCAATAAAGCCATGTGTCCTTTTTATGTAGAATAAATCATTTGATTCTTTAGATTATATTTAATGTTTTTTTTAGTTGTTAAATCAAATAATATATCCTGATTAGATATTTTGCAATTTCTTGGTTTCTGGACTTGTAACTTTTATAATTAATTGTGATAAATATGTTTTATGGATTATACAAATTTTGAGACAGAAAAAAAATTGTTTTAAATTACTTACACAAAGATTCAAGGTTGAAATGTTAAACACTGTTTAAATATCATTTTTTAATTAACGTGATTTTAATTTTTATAAAGATGTTTGTAATAATATAGCTTTTGAAAATATTGCAGCTATATATTCTATAACCATATATAACAAGTTTGAGTAAACAATGATTATAAGATGTCAAGCGTTGTTAGCCGAGAGGTTATCGCAGCTGCCTTGCAAGCAAGTAGTTGGTTGCAGACGGTTGTGGGTTCGCGTCCCGGCTGATGCTATGATATATAAAAAAAAAAGATTATCAGATGCTAATGTATTTAAATATAAAAAATGAAAAATTAAATGCAAACTTAGTAAAGATGACAAATTTTTGTTTAATCATATAAATACATTAAAAAATAACATACGGTTTAACGCAAAAACTACTTTATTTACATCATATAACTTTGATAACATTATATGTCCGTTAATTAAAACAAAATTGTAATCATAATAAAAACAATAAATTTAACAGTAATAAACTATTACAAACAGTCTTTAAATCTGCAGAAGCACTACTGCAGATTTAAAGAGTTTATAATAGTTTATTACCATTAAATTTATTATTTTTATTATGATTATATATATATTAATTCTAATAAGTCGGCTAACAATTTGAGGAGTTATAAAAAAAGAGGAAAAAAACAGAAAAGAAATATATTCACAATCAATTTTATAAAAAAACTTGTAAACAACAGAAGAACTTTACTTTTGAGAAATGCCTTATTTTGCCCCAGAACTACTGATTTTAAATATTATTTTGGAAAGATAAACATAAAATTAAATAGAGATATTATTGGAATAGATTTTTCAAAAGCCGTTTATTTACTACAATAAGAATAAAACAATTACTTGTTTTCATCTAGAAAATCAAGAAACATATAACCATCAAATGTTCACAACTCTGGCATTTGGTATATAAAAAGTATTGAAGTTGTGTGAAAATGCATCCAGCATATTATAGAATTCCCTGCAATCAAATTACAGTAAATGAGTAAAACAGCATTAAATAATGAAAAGAATGAGCAATATATAATTTAATCAGTGGTTACTTTTCTAACACAAAATATCATAAGAAACAACAAAACATTAGCTCTAACTTTAATAAAAAATCTTTTGGATAAGATATGATTAAGAATTCATTTGATTTTTAGAATCAAAATGTCTTTTATGATTTCTATTCTATTTAAGAAAGTTCCGCTTGAGGGAGCCAGGGACTCCAGTTAAGTCTGTTACTGGCTCCCCGTTTTTATTTCCATTTTTCTAGTTCAGGAAACCAAACCTTCCTAAAACTATTCAAAATTAAAAGAGCAATCTCTTAACTCTCTTCCCATACAAGAATTATGTCACCATCAGTTAACAGGTAAAGATAATTACAACCTTTCTTTATAATGCTGGTAAAATTAAATCGCCTCCATTAATTATTCTAGAGATTTCTATGGTAATTTTGCCTTTAAAGAAGAAATTGGATTTCACTTTGCTTTGTTGACTGAGTGAGGGAGTCTGGATATTGGGAATGTCCCTCAGGGCCTAAATCCCAGTTCTTATGGAGGTGTGGGCTGGAAGAAGGATGCTGTGGAGATCGTTACCGAATTGGATATTCTTGTTGGTTGGAAAAACATAACATTACTTCTTGCAGTTTTAAGTGTTTTTGTTGTAAACCAAATATTTTACCTTTGCTGACTGAGTGGGATAATCTGGTGGTTGGGAGGGTCTCTGGGAGCCTAAATCACAACTTTTATGGTGTGGGGATATGAGGGTGTTTAGGGGATTATTACCGATTTAGCCTTTCTCATTCATAAGAAAGCAATTGAAATTTACTTATTGCGGTTTTGGTGCTTTTGTTATAGACCAAACATTTTACCTTTGATTTCTGAATGGGATATGGGAGTTGAGAGAGTCCATGGGATCCTAAATCACAGTTCTTTGTGGAGTGGAATTGGGAGGAGGGAATTAAGGATCCCGTTACCAATTTTGATTGTTTCATTCATAAGTTGGCAATTTTGGCATTATTGTGGTTTTAGCAATTTTGTGATAAATCAAAGATTTCACCTTTGCTGTCTGGGTGGAGGGATCTAGTAGTTGGGAGTCCCTGGGAGCCTAAACCACAGTTCTTTGGGGAGGGAACTACAAGGAGGGTGTTAAGGGGATTTTTGCCAACTTTGATTCCCTCATTCATAAGAAAGCAATAGTCACATTACTTATAGCAGTTTGGATGCAGTTATTAAAATCGGAGACTTTACCTAGTTAAAGAACAATTTTTCTGAGCAGTAATTTATTGTGGTCTGCATCTGAACATTGCCTTAAGATGTCTCTCAAGTACTCACTCACCTATTTTAAATTGGATAGCATATAATAGACTTTCAAAACATTATTCATTATTGAAGTCTAAACTTCATAGATCATTTCTAATTACAACAATCAATTACTACCAATTATTAATCAGCTCATAGAATAAGGCCACCAATGGTTAATCAGCCTATGCACTAATGATCCTGGTTTGCACTGGATCTCAAGTTGTTGAAACAAGATAGACAAAATTCAATTCCTGAAGTCAGTTTTATATTTTATGATGTAAATCAACAGTGGCTCTTGGGATTAGTAACCCATAATGTAAACAGATAACTTTGAGGACATATACTAAGGCTCCTGATTTAAAAATGAAGGAAAATTTCACAAGCCAGCCAAAGAAATTTCTGAGTTTTCTATTGTGATTAAACCTTTGGAATAAAACTACTGTTTCACTATCCCACCAACTGTCTCAATGACTATCCTTAGAATAATAACTGATGAAATACTACTTTGAACTCTTCTATTGTCCAGGGAGAGCAATCTCATGAATTCTTAACTTGACTCATTGCATCCCTCTTAAAACTCTTAACCTCTGCTCTTACATCTATATTACCACTTGCTCTTTTACTGTGACATTATTGTGATTGCTTAATTCCAGAGAAGTCAATCTATGTACTTCATTGTAACTTAATCCTATGTACAACTTAAATTTTATACAAAGTTCATTTTAGAAATAAGAGTCATCAAAGAAATTAATTCCAGATCATGCTAATGATATTGATATAAAAAATTCTGTTAAAGCCTGTAACATGATGATGATTATAATTACAATAATAGTTGTAATGACCGAATTATTGATGATAATTACCAGAAACTTTACATCGATATTAATATCAAGTTAATTAATATAGCCTTTAATATAAATGTTTGTTATATATCTTCATTGTAATTATTTATACAGATATTATTAATAATTACATACATAAAAAAACAGTACTTGTACTAAAGGGCTATATTAATTACCTTGATATTAATATCGATATGAAGCTTCTGGTAATTATCATCAATAATTTGTATAGTTACCTTCATTGTAATTATTTGCACAGATGCCACTAATTACTTACATAAAATTAAAAAGCATGTGTACTCAAAGCTATATATATATTTATCGCTATAAAATTTCTGGTAATTATCATCAATAATTTGGCCATCACAACTATTATTGTAATTATAATCATTCAGATGTTACAATCTTTAATATAATTTTTTTATATCAATATCGTTAGTATGATCTGCAATCACATGATATTCCTTAACATAATTAATAGTGTCAATGTCCTAATGTTATCCAGATAAATCATTAGCACTGTATCATTTCTGTCATTGCTATTATTATTAGTGTCTTTTATATAATACTAATACTATTATTATTTACATTGTAGTACTTATAAAAATGATATAATAAAATTTACACATTTCATACTTTTGGAACAATATTTTTCTTTACTTAATTTGAAGCATGATTTCAATACATGCATATTAATTTTATGTTTTTATTTTTTTAAAAATAAACTTTATGAATAACATAAAGATCATAAACATCTTACCATCACCAGGATTACTTTGAGTACTGTCTACCACAATACCCGAGGCACTGAATGCTTTTATATTATCTAGTCGAGGTTCAGTGCCAACAGCCCACTCATAACTAACAATACCATGCTGCTGACTTTCAAAACCTTGAAATACCGCGGTTACAGTCATGTAATCAAACTGATAATCAATATCAATACCAATTGTTTTCCCGTCTACTATTTCGTATTCTGGACCATCAGTCACAATTCCAGCTTGATCTCCTCTTAATACTTTGATAGGCCTATAACATATATACATAATTTTAGACAAACATTAAAAAATATACTTATTTTTAATTTTATTAAAAATAAACTTTTAAAATTCTCTAAGTTCCCTAATGAGCTCATTAAAACTAAAGACATTAATTAATTGTTTTTAATGTTCGGAGAGATTAAATGTGACAGAATCAAGATTTAATATTTTCTTAATTGAATCGGCTGGAAAAATAAAATAAAATCTCGGTTTAATCACTTGAATAAAGTCTATAGTACCAGATTGCCCCATTATGAAAGAATAAGGTAGATTGAAATAAATTTATATTTGTTTAATTACTATATCTTTTTGTATTTAAAAATTAACACACCTTCATTTTTATTATTGCATTACGGTCTAAAAAGAAGTTTTCTTTTTAATTCTTTTTATAATTTAATAAACCTATGATCATGTAGAATATAAACTTTCCAAGAGAGCAATGGATAATATTAATTTTTATTTAGCTCCATACATAGCATTTTGTTTCATCTTGGGTATTATTTATTTTATTATGTATTTGTCAAGGCACATATATCGAGACTGATTGCAGAATGAAAGTTTCCGTTAAGTCTAATTCAGTTTCTTGGATCCTTATCCTCTTTTTTCCACAACGCATCTACATATGTCCTTATTTTATTTTATTTACATAACACGCTGGCAATTTCTGGGCATTTCACAATCTCTGGAGATCTGATTTAATACTTCAACTGTCCATCTATTATCATCTCCTCTAACAATATGACAATCCCAGCTCCATTTCAGTTTCTTAATGTTCTCTCATCCATATATTCCGTTTTTGATCTGTTCTTCTTACTCCTAACATATTATCTCACCAAACTATGTTCAGACTTTTGAAGTTTTTATATTGTTCTTTGGTTAAATGCCAAGATCTCAAATTATAAGTAAGAATCAGTAAAACATAACTAGTAAAAACCTTCTTTTCCAAACACATAGGTATATTCCCTTTTTATTTCTACTAAAAACACTCAATCCAAGTTTAATTCTATAATTAATTATATATATATTATGTTTTCATCTTAATAACAGTAACGAAAATATTACAAATAGTTAACTTTTAATTCATGATTTTCAATTTTTATTTTCTTTTTCAGAAAATATCCATCTTTCACACCATTATGGAAGCTTTGAAACATTATTTGCAAAAATAATCATGTCATAAGCAAAATATAAATGTTTTAAATAATCCCTATTTGCTTTTACTCTCTTAACTTTCCATTTTAATCCAAAAAATAAATCTTGAAAACTTGTTGTCCAATGTTTAAGAAATATGGAATCATTCAGTCATAAACGTTTTTCAGTATTAATCGTTTTGGTATCAGTGAATAAGTTAGTCATTACGAAAGCATTTTGATAAATATTTTTCAGAAACTGAGATCTATATCTTAATGATTTAGTCGCCATAGAAATACTTAGATGTGCTCTACTGTATTAAAATTATTGTTAAATACAACTTGCTTATGTAGAAATGAGAAAAAATAATGTTAATTTCGGTTTTGTTTTAAAATCAAGTCATTTATTAATCTTTACACCCAATAAACGATTAGCTTATATCTTTACAAAATATTTTCCGCTAATCTTAATAATGACAAAAGAATGATTAATATTTATTTTTTAATAATTTCTTTAACATTTTTTTCCGGAATCCATTTAATTTGAAAGATGACTTTATGAACGTCTGGAATATGTGGGTAGGCATCTAGAAATAACAGCATCATAAGAAGATGTTTGGTAGTTTTTACTTTAATAAAAATATTTATTAATTTTATAAATAATAGCTTAAATTTACATTTAAAATTTATTAAATTAAATATTTTTTGTTATACAAAAATATAATTATTTTATTCTACTAAAATTAATGTTAATTCTGAGCACGAAGAATATATTTATATGTCTCAATCCACTTTTCACCCTCCTCACATTTTAAAAATATATAACTAAAGTTATTTCATGAAAGTAGATCCAAAACGCATGTATAGTCAGAAAGGGAGGGGGGTGTGACTGACTTTGTGTTGACCCATAATTACGACATACATGTTAGAAATGAGATTAGAGATATACTGCAGAAAACAAAATACATGTAACTCATTTGTCCATAAAAATCAAAGATACAAATAATGAAAAGCACATGTAAAACGTAAAATTTTATCCTTTAAGCCAACATTTATATGTAAAGTTAAGCTAATTAAATAATATTGAATATATTACTATGGACAATACGGTTTAATCAATTTTATGGTTGTTACTTCTAATTATGAAAGCATACCTTAAGAATAAAGTACGATGTTGTTTGTTATAAATTTATAAAATGAAAAAACATTAGTATGAAAAGAAAGATAATATTTTTTAATGTAGAAAGTAAATTTCTATAAAAGAAGATAGTCGCCTATATAATTGAAGTTTTAGATATAAATTATAAGAAGAGTTAAACACAGACTTTCAAACTCCCTTCAGTAGCCATTCTACTTCATTCAACCGATATACATGACCACACACATGTAAAAAAGATAAATGATCTCTAATATATATATATATATTTCATGCTGAAACAGCACCAATCAATTGGTCCAGATCATCATTTCTTGCACACACACATACATATGTAATCAGTCCTTGGTTTATAATAAAATAGCAAATCTTCAAACTTTAATGGATAAGCTTCAATCTACTCCACTATCCACTTAGTCAGCCATCCATTCTATCATCATTTTTTCAATGGTATGGATGGCTGAAGAGTTGTAGAGGGGAGTAGATTGAAGTAGATTCATTAAAGTTTGAAGATTTGCTATTTTATTATAAACCGAACATTGATTATATATATATGTAGAAGATAATGATCTGGATTAACTGATGAATGATGGTTCAACACGAAATAGTATATTGGAGATCATTAATCTTTTTCACACGTGTGTGGTCACGTGTATCGGTTGTGTGAGATAAGTGGATAGCTGAAGGGAGCTTGAAAGTTTGTATTCAAGTTCCTTATAATAAGATTTATTGTTAAATAATATGTCACTCTTGAATTTATTTTGATAGATCTAGTTCTTTAGAAAAGGATTGTCCTGAGAACGACTAGTATATTTTATAATGATATTATTGAAAAATGGCGAAAAGATCCTCTCCTTCGATACACACAAGCAATCAAAACAGACTTCCTAGTATTACATTGATAAATAATATTTATAAAGGATCTGGCAGTAATGTGCATGAGACATAAATTATAAATAAATAACTTAAAAAAATTGTACAAATCAGATGAGATATGAAGAATAAACATTCTATTAGATAGGTTTTTTTTTTAAATTACTAAACGCTTTCTGATAATTTTTATTTCATGACTAATAATTTTATCAAATTATATCAGTTGTTTATATTAAAAATTAACTAAATATAAGAATAAATAAATGTTTTTTACCAGACTCTTTCTTTTTTTTATTATTATTATTATTATTATTATTATTATTATTATTATTATTATTATTATTATTATTATTATTATTATTATTATTATTATTATTATTATTATTATTATTATTATTATTATTATTATTATTATTATTATTATTATTATTATTATTATTATTATTATTATTATTATTATTATTAATAATGATTGATATATAAATAATTTCTTGAATAAATAATAATTTTATAAAATAATACTCTGTCTCATGTCATATTTCTACTGATTAATTCACTATTTTAAATGTATGAGGAAGATAATGAAGATAAAATGTGCAATATATTTAAGGTTTTTAATTATATTCGTTATACATACTTGTAAGTCACTTCATAGGAGAGGAAAGAACTTTAAATCTGTTTGATAGATTTAAAAGAGATATTTATTTGTATTTCAATATATACTATTGATTTAACATTTCTATTATTGATGTGTAATAAGGTTTTATTAAATCATTCATCAGAATTATTTTTTTTAGGTAAGTTATAGCATTTAGAAATAAAGACAATAAATAATCTTATAAATTATATTTTCTTTTATATTTGCAATCATGAGAAATACCTGTTTGTCATTTATATATGAATCACTTATATCTACTGTTTCCTTTATAATATATATGTACAATATCTGAAACACCTCATAGCTATATTATTCCATTCACATATCCGCTTTAAATGAAGAAATCTCGAGTTTTAACACTACATTGAAAAATAAATCCTCTTCAATGTTAAGTACAATGATGTAATATATATTAAAATTCAAGTTAATTTAAGTAAGAAGTGTGAACATAAGAAAACAAAGATCTTACACCGCAAATAAACAAATATATTAATTTTAAATATTCTTAGAAAGACTATACTTCTCAAACTCAAATATAAGAAATAGAAACAATGTATAGCACTAGCTGAAATCTGTATAAAATATTTGAAATACTACATAGCTATATTATACCAGCTCACATCCTCTTTAAATAAAAAAATCTTAAATTTTAGTAATACACTGAAAAGAAAATTGTCTTAAATAGAAAGTACAATTGTGACTGTTTTAATAACAGTTATGTGCTAGCATAAGAAATGGTGATCATGTGATGTTTAATGATATAATATACATGTAATTCTCTTTTTACATGACAGATTCGTTCTGGAAAATTATGTGTAAAAGAAATTCATGTAAAACCATACATTGTATATATGGAAAGTAAGGAGATTGGTTCCAGACCTAAAAAAATCAATGAAAATAATTAAATAAACCATATGAAAATTTTTGTTAGAATGTTATATTTTTTGTGTGCTATCAAATTTTACTTCATACACATTGAACATGAATAAAAATGAGTTTTAGAAACATAAATTTCATTTAAAAAATAAAAACCTTGAAAGTGATATCACAATGAAACACTCATTGGTTTCTCTACACAAACCATCAAAAACTTTAGGTTCAAAGCTATCGGTCATTTTCATGTTATAAGTAAAAAAAAATTGAAATAAAAGATTATTAATGTAATATATTGGAATTTATTACTTCTATCTCATTTAATGGTACTTAAGGATCAGCTTCGATACTAAGATTGATTATCGATAATTACTTTAATTCAAAATAGTCTTTTTGTTTTTTCCACTTTTCTGCCATCTGAATGATATATATTGTAACGGAATATATGCCGTTACATTATTGTAAAATGAAAATAAAAAGATCGTAAATAAAATTTGATTTATTAAAAAGAAAAAAAAACTTAAAAAACTGAAAATTAAAAGTTGTTTAATATATATAGATCGCATGATGGACAACTTTAAAAACTTTTAAAAAATAAAAATATTTGAAAGTAATTTTTTTTGTAAAAAGTAAAGATATAAAGATTGATATTTTAAAAATAGAAATAATGTTGATTTCTATAGTCTTAGAAAATGGAAATGATTGTCTTATTAATTAAATGATTGTTCAAAAGCAAACTACCTCGTGAGGCATGTAAAATAAATTAAATGGTCAGATAAGAGAATACAAAGGAATTAAATGACCAATCCAAACACGAAAATGACAGCACGGACCATAACTGAAACACGAATGGATTAGTGACGTCTTGCTCGTTGAATCTCAAGATCTAATGATAAGAGACTAATAAAAATATAAAAGCCAAATTATTATTATAATTGTTATCTGAGAGCTGACCATGAATAGATCGTTATAACTAGCTATATTGCAGATTTTCACGATGTGGAAGTCTGCAATAAATTTAATTTTCCGGACAACCAGTTGAGGCCTCTGGATGACAGTTCCTGACCAAATGCATGGCAAGTCGCGGTTTCATTTCAAAGGACAAAATCTACGAAAGTGATCACGAAGATGGACTTCTCAATCTATTAAATCCGTAAAGTATAAACTATTGTGTCTATCTAATAAGAACTTTCCTAAAATTGCAAGGAATTAATAACTGAAAATAACTCTTATCTGACTTAAAGAATGCAAATTCAATTATTGCTATTTTTTTATGTAGATGTTTAAGCAATCATTTCCAGTTCATTTTTTTTTTGTGTGTATTATGTTCTAACTAAAATGTATTAAATTTAAGTTGTTTATAGACGCTTGCATGGATTCGTTTGCGGTTAATTATATTTTGGTTTTCATATTTTATCAAAATATATAGACATTCGATAAATAATGATACCTTACGGTGAGTATCTAAAATGTATTTATTCGGATGTCTTTTAAGTTATTGGTGACAACGCAAGTATCTTATGGTGAATACTATTGGGTTACTTATAAGTTTCCCTCTGCGATTGTCGGCATCAATAATTTTGTATTTTGATCATTTATGTTTATTTTAAAATGTTTTTGACCATGGAATCTATGTAAGCGATCTATACCCAACATTTTAAAGCAAATCTGTGCGATCTATTTAAAATAGTAATTTAAATTAAATAAAAAAAAAAAATATTAATGTTAAAATCTAAAAATAAATTTAATCTTCAATTTTAAATGTGCGTTAATAAAAATCTATTTGTGTGTTAAATACTGGCAGTGGCTTTTATTTTATTGTTCTAAATATTTAATATATACTTTGAGAATAGAAGTCTATTGAAACTTATAAATGTTTTAAAATCTCTGCTATTCCACTGAGCTAGTGACATGGGCTAACGACCGGAATCAAAATTTAAAAAAAAAAAAAAATTATTATTTTTTTTTTTTACTTACGTATCTGCCTACTTTATAAATTTTTCTAGGTTCAAATGCCTAGATGGCGCCCTGTAGTGCAGTTTACGTAAGTCTCTTTCCCCGATCGTTAAAATATATATATATAATAAATTGATTAAATATTTAATCTTTTATTATTAAATGAGCAATATAATAAGTTGAATTTAAATCTAGGGAGTCGTAGAATAGAAAGAGCAGAAATTGTAGAGACATCAATCCATGGGGATAGATCAACTTAAATTGAGCAACTGCATGATAGATAGAGCAGAGATTGTATCAGATTCTCGTATATGTAAATCTATCCTCTGGATTTAAACTAAATTTGGGTACAAAATTCTGATTAGTGAACAATGTCATATTTAATTATTTCAAGGTTAAATGTTATTTGTCTTTTGTTACTATTTAATAAAATTATTATTTACACACACACACACACATTTAGCATTTGGATGGTAGAATAGTGAGAAAAATAAAGAGCTTATTTAGATTTTAAATGACAAATAATTTAATTACTTAAGTTACAATTTGGTTAATTGTACAAGCAAGCAAAAGTTTCCGAATAATAAAAGGATACTCTTGAAATACTAATCAGAATTTTTTGCTTAAATTGAGTTTAACTCCAGAGGATAGATTTACATATATGAGAACCTGATACAATCCCTGGTTTATTTATCATGCAAGTCCTCAATTTAAGTCAGTCTATCTCACGGATTGATATTTACAATTTCTGCTCTTTCTATTCTACATTCCACCCTGGATTCAAATTCAACTTATTGAATTGCTCATTAAAGGGCTGAATATTTGATCAATTTATTATCTTAAATATTATTATATATACAAACAAATATTTATCATGCGAAATGATGAGAAAAACAAAAAGATTATTTTGATTTAAAGTATTTATTCATAATAAATCTTGGTGCCAAGGTTAATCCTTAAGTACCTATTTAACTTATTAATTTTTTTAAATTTAATAACTAAAACATTCGAAAAGAGAAATTGTAGGTCTCAGGAACTGTACATTTATCAAAAATACAGGTGGCGTCTTGCTTGTCAGTAAAACAGAAAAGTACCCAAGATTTTATTCACTGTCACTGATTGACAACAAATGCATATGTTTGTGCATGATTGGAATACCATTGCTACTTGCAATGCATATCTTACCATCTATTGATTTTTGACAAAAGTAATAAATATAAATTTAAACAAATTAATCAATTAAATTTAAACAAAATTAAATTTTTTTAACATCAATACTAACAAGGAATTTTTTTTTAAAAAAACAAACAAATGTCAAAATGCAAACTCCCTTTCAAAACAAAACTACAAAAACATTATAATGCAGACAAAGACAGGGATATTGCTGAAAAAGGAATTTTTGTTTTTAATGAGAAATAAAGAGATGAACCTTTCTTATTTTAAATTAGGTGATAATAACAGACAATTTTTTTTAAAGTTTTGTGACATAATTGTGAACTGACCTCAGAAACAAATCTATAAATAAGCACTGAATTAAAAACATTTATAATCTTCTAAAAAGGAAACTAAATTATTTTATATTATTTACATGAAATTATTTAAAATTAAAAAAATGTTTAATAACAACTTAAGACAATATAAGAATTATTTTGAGAATGTAAGATGATTTTTTTAAGCCTTCCAGACAATAACATTCGTTTCTTCATTCCAATCATGAAAAAGTCACAGCAGCTCTAATCGCACAGTACAATTGTTGTTGTTGTTGTTGTTGTTTTTTTTACCAATTTTGTTATTTTAAAATAGAGAAATATTTTTTAAAAACTTGTGTTATTTCAAAGTCATGTAAAAAAATCACGTAAAAAGAGAATTAGATATATTAAAATTCATGATAATTTAAATGAGAAGTACATATATAAGAAAACAAAAATCTTACATTACAATAAACATAATTAATTTTAAATTTTCTTAGAAAGACTATACTCTCCAAACTCAAATATAAGATATAAAAACAATTCATGCAACTAGATGAAATCTATATAAAATAATTGAAAACCCCATAATTAAATGATTCCAACTGCCCTTTCCTTTAAATAAAGAGAGTTCAAATTTTAGCACCATACTGTAAAGGCAATTCTCTTCAATGTGAAGTGCAATGATACAATATATATTAAAATTCAAGCTGATTTCAATAAGAAGTGTGAATATAAGAAAGTGAAATCTTACATTGCAAATAAATGAACACATTTAATTTTAAATATTCTTAGGAAAATTATACAATAGACATTTTTACTACTTAAATTCAAATACACCTGGGTCTCGTTTTACACGGATTTATTTAACGTGATTTTGAAGTTACGTGATTCATGTTTCTTTGCAAGTCGAACTCCGATAATGCGCTATTACTTTAAATAATAAATTTCACACACATCATATTGAAAGTAATAGCACATTATTGGAATTCGACTTTCATCTTAGTAATTTCAATATTTTCAGTGCTTTATAATAGTAAGATTTTATGCAATAATGAAATTAAAATCATGATATCCACATTTTATGTATACCCACATTAAATTTTACAAGATTATAATGTAAATTTGTTTAAACATTGTGCATGTTAATTTTGCATTTTAAATCACATTCTGTTTTTTGTTTTTTTAAAAAAACGTAATCAATTATTAATCATTTAGTGTCCGCAAATTTATTTTTAAAAGGTGAGTAATAGCAGTGGGAACAATTAAAATTGAAAATTAAAAAATTAAAGACAAAAATAAGAATTTAATTTTTAGTTGTTAGATTAATTACTAATTACATTGTCACCAGAAAACCATTAACACAATATGAGAGTGCAGTTGGTGCTAGTTGTATTTCCTCTTGTGAAGAATCTGATTTTTTACCAGTTTGCAAACGAACCTGTTTATCGGCAAATAGCGATAATAATTAAAACATGTATAAAAAATGTAAATTACTGTAAATTATGCATAAAAATATATTGTTTCAATAAAATTAAATATTCTAGTTAAAAAAAGTTTGTCTTGTATCAATTTTTTTCAAATTTGAAATTTTTTATTAGTCATATTTTATTTCCTTATTTTTTTTTTGAGCGAATTTTAAAGTAATTTTACATTGGTGCTTTGCTTTTATGTGATTTTTGAAAAATCACAGTCTGTATCCCCCTTTTTTCAAGATAAGTTACGTCTATTTTTGCACGATTTCTTTTGCACGTGTTTTCTGAGGATCTATCGCGTAAAACGAGACCCAAGTGTATAAGAAATAGAAATTGAAAATTAAACATGCTTGCTTTTTGCAATGTAAAGATCTTTGATTTCTTATATTCACACTTCTTATTTAAATTGTCTTGAATTTTAATATATTACATCATTGCACTGGTGTGGGTGTGTGTACCTAGAATAATATAGCTATGAATTGTTTGAAATATTTTATATAGATTTCAGCTAGTGATATGCATTGTTTCCATTTTTATAATTGAGTTTGGGGGAATAAAAATGACTGTAGTCTTTCTAAGAATATTTAAAATTAAACATATTTATTTATTTGCAATATAAGATATTTGTTTTCTTATATTCATACTTCTTATTTAAATTAACTAGAATTTTAATAAATATTACATCATTGCACTTAACATTGAAGAGATTTCCTTTTCAGTGTAGTAGTAAAATTTGAGCTTTCTTTATTTAAAAGGTGCTGGGGTTGAAATAATATAGCTATGGGGAATTTCACATATCATATATAGATTACACTTTGTGGTTTGCATTGTTTCTCTCTCTCTCTCTCTCTCTCTCTCTCTCTCTCTCTCTATATATATATATATATATATATATATATATATATATATATATATATATAATATTATAATTCGATGTCTGTATTTCTTCAAATCAATGTACTTAATCTTCTAATTGAATATTTATAAATATAGTAATTAAATATATGTAAAGTAAAACTTTAGACATTTTATCCACTTAGAAGTGCTTTTGACTATTCTCATAGTCTTTACCAACTAACACTTTGAAAGGCTAACCTTTTCACAATTTTGTGATCTTAATGTTTGCTGCATGTCTGTTAATTAAGTCTTGTTTGTATTTGTATATTAGCATAGCTTCCTTTATTTTCATTTTATTGTTATTTTTTTCAATTTGCAATATTTTTACATATTATAATTGAAGTTAAAACTGTAAATACATGACTTGTTATGGACACAAAAATGGATGCTGCAACATTATTATTTAATTTGCAATTTTTTTTCATTTACTGAACCCTTTTTAATAACAAGTGCTCTTTAGTTCTTTTTCCCTTTACAACCATAATAAGTCATATATTTATGGTTTTAACTTCAATTATAATAATGTAGAAATATTGCAAATTGAAAAAATAACAACAAAAATAAATAAATGAAGCTATGCTAATATACAAATACAAACAAGACTTAATAACAGACAGGCAGAAAATGTTAGTTGACAAATGGATAGTCAAAAGTGCTCCTAAGTTGATAAAATTTTAAAATTATACTTTTCATATATTTAATTACTATATTTATAAATATTCAATTATAAGATTATATGTATATATATAATCTAAAAGTGCTAACTAAATGGTCTTTATATCACTAGATGGAGCTTACCAAGCTCTAAACAAGCTTTGTTTGTTTAAGTGCTGAAAGAGATAGAATTCAAAATCTCTATCATTATCTCTATCTCCAGACCATCTAGTGATCGTAAAATGCAAACTTAAATGCAAGTTATGAAATTAATAACTTGTTTTAATTATTATAAGTGTAACTTTGAAAGATTTTGCAATGCTATGTATTGCAGAGGCTATTAGTATATGGTGAAACTGAGCTGAATTCAGACTCATATAGCTATCTAGTGTGTTAGGCTGGATTTGAAGATTTTTACATGTCTGATAAATTCATGCTTTCAAATTGATAGAAACATGTTTTATAAGTGCTGACTTTTGAGTTAGTATTTTAGATCTAGTTTCTAGACTCCCAGCCATCCACTAAGGTGAGCCATAAGCTTGAAACCAATTGGTCTGGAGGTAAGGATAATGATAGAGATTTTGAATTCTATCTCTTTCGGCAAGTAAAAAAACAAAGCTTGTTTAGAGCTATTGATTAGCTCCACCCAGTGATCATAAAATGCAAGTTTAAAAGCAAGTTATGAAATTTATAACTTGTTTTTAATTATATATATATATATATATATATATATATATATATATATATATTATGCATGTATATATATATATATATATATATATATACATGCATAAGCAATTACTATGTATATATATTTAAGAAGTTGAGTACTAACCTTGATGCTAATACTTCTGACTGTAAATCTGCTTCATTTATAGCTCTTACAATGACATAATATATTGGTCCCTTAGTATTTGCATCATAATGAGTTAAGCTTAATCCTTCAATGTAGCCATAATTTTCTTTAGATTTCATAGTAGCAATATTAGGATAATCTAAAATGACATTTTCATTTTTTAAAAATTCATTTATTTTAAAACAAAGTTCAATATAACATTGATTATATTAAGTAATTAGACTAATGTATTGCATTTAAGAAGCTATATATTTTTGATTAAATTATATTATTTGCATAATTTTTCATATCATAATTTGTTTTAGAGTGCATTCTTTTTTATTGAATTTTTATGCTTAAAATACAGGTTTTGCTTTTAGATGTTCATTATTTCTTAATTAACTTGACATCTTTCAGATTTCTTAGAAAATATGGCTTGTTGACTTCTAAAGAAGTATGATGATTTGGCTTCTCTACATTGCTATTGTAACATTGATATTGACATAGATTTTTAAAAAAAAATGCAGTTTCTGCAATACTGTTTTTATTGACCTTCTAATTAAAAAAAACTGAAGATGATCAGCCAACTTAGATCTAAGGCTTTACTGTATTTTTGGTATTAAACAAAAATGCCCAGAAGATATTAACTTCCTAGTGATCTAATTTTCAAGCAAATTTTTGGAATAAAAAATATGATTTTTTTTACTTGTTTATAAAATATTTTTGATTATTTTGACACACTAATTGGTTGATAATTATTTAAAACAAAAAGAAATACACATGCACATTTTCAATCTATTTATTTATCTTCTATGTTTAGAAGTAGGAATTAATAAACTTGACTGTAATATAAATAAAGGAAATCATAATATTCATAATGCCATCATCTGTCAGATTTGACATAAAGTTAAAATATTTTCAAATATTGTAAAAAATATAAAGAAAATATTATATTTTAAAGTAGAATTTGATAGATTTTCATAAATATACATTCATTTGTTCTCATTAAAAAACTTAAAATAAAAAAGAATTTGTTCATTTTCAAAAAGAGTGTTTACATAAATATCAATGATGATAGTTATTGAATATTGTTCTTATTACAAGTCAGTTTTTAAATATATAAAATGGTCAATTATGACTTTTTAAAATGTTACTAATTTGTAAATGAAAATTAAAAAGAAATCAATTCCAATTTATTGATTTTTAGTATAAAATAAAGATTTTATATGTCAGAATTTAAGAAGGTTAAACTTTAATTGTAGTTTCAGACATTATATTGTATTTCAGCAGTGATAATATCTTCATTTTACTCATTTTTGATAACTGCAAATGTAGCATTTTTTTAAATTTAAATTTTTTTAATGACAATTATAGTTATAAAAATGTATTATAATATTTTTACATAAATGAATAATGTGATAATACTATAAACATTTTGTGAGATTACAAATTTTTTTATCTCATTTTTATTCAAATGAAATTTTATAAAAATAAATTGAAACCATAAACAATGATGACATTATAGAAATGTAATTAAATAAATATATTTTTTGAAAGATAAAAATTGTTAAATAGTTAGTAAAGTATTATCAATATTTACTTATAATTGAACACATATTCATGTGTTTTAATATTTTAAAATATATTTTAAAACAAATTTTGAAATATTAAAATAGATATATTGATAATAAGACATGAGATTAGAATATGCTGGATTGTGAAAAAGTGGTTAAGCCTGATAAAATCTATGAAATGAATACAATTTTTAAATTTCAACATATATTCTTATTTTGTAGGAATACATTAAACATTGAAGAGTACTGTTATATTAGCTCTTGACAGCCACTTGATGGCATTATTTATATGCAAAAACAAATAAATATGCCATTTACATGGCCACTGCTGACTTTATTTCTATGCAAAAGCACAGAAAGAGGCCGTTTTGCATGCTGTTCTGGTGGCTGGCCTGTTGCTTCATGTTATGCACTTTATCCCAATGCTCACTGTTCAAAGGTGGCTATAGTATCATGTGAGAGTGTTCAGATTCCAGCCTGCCACAACTCTTCAAATATGCATGTAAAGAAATTAGCTTACAAGTCATCTGACCTACTATTATCTCCTAACAGTTGCAAACCCATTGCCATGCTTCCCTATTCAACATGGAACTTTCAAAATATTTGGAAAGGGTATGTCCAAGCAGCTCAAGTTTGCATGAGAACATGTCCATGACAAATAAAATGGCTGACTGCAAAACCAAGCCATTCAAATTGTGCCAACTGCTGCCCACAGAAGCTGGTGCAGTGGCATTTTTATAAGACAAAAACCTACTCCTACATTCCAAGAGATGTATGAGTGATGAAACAATGAAACTAGAGATGTCCAAAACCATCTTGCAGTTCAGATGCAAGTCTCGTTTTTGTTAGTGAAAATGTTTTATTTGAAAGGAGACCTGCTTCAATGGCTCCAGAATCCCATTCATTTTAAAAGCCTTAGTGTTAGCCAGGTTTAGGAATAAAGCATGCTTCAGCAGCTTATGTCCATTTCTTTGGTTTGCCCATTTAGGAGGAGTTTATTCAGGGTATCTACAGTATTTAAGGATTGCCCAATGAAGTATTTCAGAAAGCAATAAAAGAATGTAGACACATGATACCAAGTACTACACAGTATTTCAGATACAGCCAAACAACCTTATTAACATTAATATATAGGTATACTATCCCATATGTTACTATGTTATAAAAATAATTCATTATGAAATGAATAAAATACCCTTTTCCTTAAAGACATTTAATTAATTTAGATGTGGGTATTATATCAGCATTTTATTCTTAGCATGAGTAATTATTAAAAGCTATCATCTTTATTTACACACATAGATCTGATTCTTATTGAATATATAAATCTATGAAAAAGATTGCACAGTACCTCTCTATTCCAAAGATTAAATTAGGAAACATGTATGTAACCTTTGGCCTTCTAATGTGCAATTAAATAATACATATCTGGTTTGATTAAATATACATATATAATAAATATAACTTGTCTAATTTATTTACAAATTAGTTCCTCCTTACATATCAGGGTGAGAGTAAATTTTGAAGAAAAAATTGTTTTGAATTATTTTAATTTCTACCATCCAATTTCTCACACATATATATATATATATAATAAAAACACAGAATTACTTTTATAAAACTGCTTTAATATTTCAACCAGCAGACTGGTTTTCATTAGAAAGCAGAATGGCATGATGTGGAATATATATATATATATATATATATATATATATATATATATATATATATATATATATATATATATATATATATATATATATTCCATATCATCAATTAAATAACAAATAAACAAACTTGTTGACTTTGTAGATATGCTAACATACATGAATATATAAAGTATTAAAAATTAATTTTTATGCTGGTGGCTGGTAACATTATATTTCTGTGTTTTTGCATAAGACCAACACCATCAAGTGGCTGACACAAGCTAATAGAACAGTATCCACTGAAGGTATATACACACAGGCATACTTGTATATATATAATGGCACAAATATTTTTACAGGTAAAATAAATCAAATATTCTTTTAGACTTTGTATTCAAGAATGAAAAAGAGTTAAACATTTCAATATTATTGTAGATTTTTTTTTATTATGCAAAGTAATAATATTTTCTTATTTGGAATTTAGTCATTACTATTGACTGCTACCTCTTTTCAATTTAGTGCAGAGATAGAGTAGAATACTCAAAAACTAAAATTTCATGATTAATGTTCAATCTATTACTAATTTTTTTTTAAAAACTGCATTATGATGAGATATTTAATCTTTCGTTTTTTTATTATAGATGGAAAAACTTAAGTATGTTGCAGTGAAAAGATGACTGGTTCTTTCTCTAAGCTAGCTCCAGTGCCATCTTTGAATCATTGCATGTGTTATGAAGCAGCATAGTTTAGAATATATGATAGTATTGTTTTGTACATTTATAGATCGTTTTCAGTGATTTCATTGCCATCACAAAATCTTGCAAACCAATTAAAAATGCTTTTGTGACTTATAGGTTTACTGCCACACACAGTTTGAATTATTTCACGGGTTTCAGTAGTTGTTTGTTCAATTTAAAACAAAATTTATTATTATCATCTTGTTCAATGGCAATGGGTTAACGTATGAATGCACTATCACATTTCAGAATGACACTTGTGTTCCAGAAACGCTAGCACCTTAAAACTTTCATTGTAAATAACTAAAGTATATATTACATAATACATGCTTCGATCCAGAGATGGAACTGATGTATATTAATTAAAGGGGAAACCGTTTCACTCACCTTTTCACTAGATACAATGTATATTTTTTACAGAGTATGAAGAATGCCCCCCCCCCAAAAAAAAAAAAAAACACAACAATTCACATTGTGACTGGAGCTTGCATTAATTTAATTTATTCATATATATTTCTGTTTGTTATTATTTATTAAACCATATATTTATAATTTTTTACCTGGTCTATCTCCAACACCTATAATATATTGCTTTATTCCACTTTCTGCATCTCTTCCTCTCCAACTGGCTAAAATTTTATCTGTATCTGCATAATGTATAAAACCATCATCGTAGACATCTTCTGACTCTTCAATTGGTACACCAACCTTAACTAGTTCCATCTGTTAAATTGTATTAAAAATAGAGTAATAATTTAAATATTTTTAATATACAAATAATTATTAAAATACAAATTTGAAAATAAACATTTTAAATAAAATATCAATGTTTATGAATTTAAGAATATCATATTCAAAACTATTTCTAGTTTATTTTAAAATATGAATTGTATCTGATAAATTGTAAAAAGTTATGCCAATAATTTGTAGTACAAACAGCAAACAAAATAATAAACACACAGAGACAAAACTCTTCATATAATAGCACCACTCAATGCAAGTCAGAGTAATCAATGGATGCAGGATGTATGGAGAGTTTTGCTTCTGTGTAAACAGCTTATGTAATCATAAAGAATAATGATCATGTTATGTTTAGTAGTAAAATAATATATAAATATAAAACGTGTTTTTAAAAGAAATATGTAATAATTTATAAATGAAAAAAAAAACCTACGTTTTTCATTGTATAGATTTCCATCTCTATATAATTACGTTTGGAAACTTTGCCATGAATATGAAAGAAAGCATTGAAAGTATATTTGCTACAATAAATGTTCTAAATTTTATATTTAAATTCTTAGTAATTTTTACATTATAATATATATATATATATGGAGAGTCAAAGGTCCAACTCCACTGAAGACTTAGTATGCAATATATAACCTAAGATAGTAGACTAAAAGAAAAAGTTTTTGTAGTATATTACATATTATTTATATTCTGATGATTTCTAATTTGTATTTTATTGCAGTATTTTTATTTTATTAAAACTCTGTTAATCAGATAGCTATGTTAATAATAACAGAAAATAAGAGTTTATGTTTTGGATAAAATAAAATCTTAGTGACAATAATTAGTTAATGTTTTTTCAATACACGATTTTATTAAACATGTTTTTTTTTAAAAAAAATTGAGATAAGATCACTATAAAATTATTACAACTTTTATGGAAATATATTGCTTTTCTAATTTAAAAAAAAATCATTTATAACCTTTTTTAGTTTTATTTATTTATATATTGTTTTTTAAAATTTAATTTATAACCTTTATATTTTTGCATTTTTAAGTTGTACAAAATAATTTTAAAATTTGTATAGCGTGATTCAATAATCGGAAATGAAAAATGATAATCAGAAAATAGACTCAGGATATTGTTATGATTAGAAAAATATTTATCATAAACGCAGTAGCAGTGATTAGGTTACATGATAGTGTATTTGTTAATTAGCCACTGTACACAGAATAGTACCAGATACATGGCGAACCTACAGCTAATAAATACATCACTACAATAGTAGTAGCCCACTACAATAGTAGTAGCCGTTTAATGTGGCTAGGTGATAGTGGTTCAAATGCGGTCAATTCTTCCGTGTCCGAACCTACGGCTAATAACAACACTGCAATCGTTTATAGCCATATAATTGTGCCTCGCAGCCTCCCATCCTATGCATATTGACAAAATTTGTATTTTTGCTAGCATTTAATATGAGGATGTGTGTAGTTGAATGTTTTTCAACTGTTTAACTGTTGATGAAAATGGTTTTCAGTAGATCCCAACTGACGTATTTTTAGGTACTTGTGATTGTCAGCATATCATCAATACTTCCCTATGCATTTTTTTTGTTGGTTTGAAATTTGAAAAGGGGTCTGCCACAGGAGAATTGCAGATGTTTGCGAAAAAGTACCGTTTTCGTCATGACTCGTACTAGAATAACAAAATAGCTGAAGACAGTAGCGTAACATTTTTTCAACTGTGGAACGTTTTTAAAACACAGAAAGTGATACAGTTGCCTTTCTGCAAGGCCAAACTATCCTACCACATATCATTCAATGTGTATGTGGCAAATGTATGACCCTTAGATTTTGATGCAATTGGCAATTTGTAAGCTATTCGCATGGCTAAAAGGTGAACCGTTATGTTATTAATTCTAGTCAGATGTCGTGAATAAATTGATTGATTCAATGAATCTGTTTTGTGGTTGTGATTATTTGGTGTAAGTCAATTAACACCCAGACTGTCAGTATTGAAGGGTAGGGGATAGAGGAAAGTAAGATGGGTTAAAGAACAACAGCCGAAAAGTGTACATTTGTTTGAGTGTTTTTAAATATTATAAATCAACCAACAGGTTTTTTTTGGGCAAGATAATTGACTATTTTGATTGATATAAAAAAAAGCAGTTTCATTTATAAACAATACAGCTTTTTATAAAACATGTACTATAATTAGGAGACAAAATAAAGCAGACATGTCACATAATGTCAAAAAAAGGGGCTGTATTTATTATAAATAATCAAAGTTTTTTTATAAAACATGTACTATAATTAAAAAAAAAAAGACATGTCACATAATGTAAAAAAAAAAGAAAACCTATTTGTTATAAAATTAATAAAAAGCATCTTATTTTAAAAGAAAAAAAAAGGTACATTTGGAACAAAAATACATAATTATTTTTTAACAAAAAACCCCGCATTTTTAAACCAAAAAAAAACAAAAACAACAACAACATAAAACTCTCCATTATAATGTACATTTTCTTGGGGGAGGGGGAAGCCATGTGAAAAAATAGCGTATATTTGTAAAAGTCGAGAATAAAAATAAATACTTATAACCCCCCCCCCCGCAATTTTAAAAACAAACAAAAAAAAGTCTACATTATAATGTACCTTTTCTAGAAAAAAAAAAAAAAGCCGTATTTAAAAATACTGTATATTTGAACAACAAAAAAAAGCCTTATGGGAAAATACCCTACATTTGAAAAAAAAAGCTGTATGAAAAATACCATATATTTTGGAAAAGTCGAGAGGCCCGGGAACATTATATCGCTATGTTTTTAAAGAAAAACAGTGCCACCAAGCAATGTACATTGTATAATTAATAACTACCCATGATAGCACTGAGATAAATGGTGTAGAGCAGGATGATTTCAAACTGCCAAAATTTTTTACATACAAGAAATATTTTGTGAATTAAGATAGAAGCTAAGATAATAAAACTAAATAAAGATTATTTAATTTATCTAACTTTGTAGATGATGTGTCTGTTTTTCCAAATTATGCTTCAGAGTTTCAGAAAATACTGCAAGATTTATTAGATGAAAGTAAGAAAGAAAGTGGTCTCAAGTTAAATACGAAAAAGACCAAGCAATGTTCACTGGATTTTCCCATAAGAAGAAAACAAAAATTGATAATCATGAATTAGAAATTAACAGCTAGGAAATATATTGGTCAACTTATTAATTCAGATGAAAATGAAATGGCTAATATTAATCATAAAATTAAACATAAATGGGATCCTTTTTAATAGATATAAATATTAAAAGAAAATACACCTATGTATTTGAAAAGAAATTTAATAGCTTTCACCAGTTTTTACTTAGAAATCTCAGGTTTTGACAAACGATAGAGGATTAATATAGAAACTCAATAAAGTATGAAAAGATACATGTTGGGAGTAAGAAGAAGAAATGGAAAGCAAAATATTTAAATGAGATAACAAACAGATACCACTAATATCATTGAAAAAATTAGAAATACTAAGACAGATATAGGCTGAACTATTACTATAAGAAATAATAATAGATGGGCAGTTGAAGTCTTAAATTATATTCCAAGAGATTATAAAATACCAAAAAGAGTTATGTGAGATGGCCAGATAAAATAAGAAAGTTTGTTAATAAGATAGGAGTCACGGAACTAGATTAAAATTAGAGATATCTTAACCATGCAATGGGTTGATAATTGTTGAAAATGATGATGATATTTTGAATTTCAGTTTAATAAAATACATTTTTTTTCAAAACAAAAAAAAGTTAATTTATTTATAAATACATTAAAAATAATGTCTGCTATATATAAAAAAAGTTTTATTTTATATATTATAAGATCGAAATGAAAGTGAAGATCGAATCTAACCGCAAACTACATATCTGCTCTACGAGGCGCCATCTAGGCATTTAAACCTAGAAAAATTTATAGAGTAGGCAGATACGCGCTGTTAAGATTCCACTTTATTTAAATATTCCGATCGTTAGCCCAAGTCACTAGCTCAGCGGAGATGCAGAGATAAAAATCTATATCTTAATTTATATCTTAAATATCAATAAATAAAAGCCACTGCCAGAAATTAACACATAAAAATATTTATTTACGCACATATAAAATAACATTTAAATTTTGAGGAATAAATTCAACATTTTAGATTTTTCTATTAATCTTTTAATTTTACATTTAACTAAGTTTCAATGAGTTTAATATTTTATTTAGATAGTCAAGTATGAATAGACTACATAGATCTGCATTTGAAAAGAAAATATTCTTCCCTGATTTAACCTTAGGCAACAAATTTCGCAATCAACTGGCGCCAATCCATCTGATACATTCATGTATTCAATGTAGCATGATACGACAACACAAAATACTATACTGTCAGGAATGGACATCTGAACAGTAAGTAGAATTAGAGAAGACATTGACTCTCCACCAACAGGAATGTTACATCTGTTGGCAAGTAGAACAATAAACAAAAAACTCCATAGGAATGGACTGCGGTCTTCTGCCGACTTACAAACCCATCCATAGGCAAACAGAAGGTGTGTGGCGTATATATGCAATCCTGCCCGTAGCGGACCTCATACTACATCTACTAATTACACAAATATATCCAATCCATTGAGCCAATTCAACCACGAAACGAATAACCTAAGATTACCCTCCCTTAATATAACTTTACAAAACTATATAGCCATTCACGCCCGACTTAAATTTAACATTTAGATACGTTCGCACAAATGCATTTTATAAAATTTGTTTTAAAATGTTGAGTACAGATCAGCTGCACAGATTCCACGGTCAAAAACATTCCAAATTAAACACAACCGATCAAAATACAAAGTCATCGATAAACGTCACTTGCATAGGGAATATACAAATCCCATTAGCATTCATCGTAAGATGCTTGCAGTGATATCGTTGACATATTTTCTAATCGAATGTGAAAACCACAACATTATCAACCGCTAACGAATCTATGCAACGTCTATACCCAAACCTTAAATTCCCTCATTTAAAATTTAAACAACAAATAATTTATACAATAAGAGAAAAAAAAAATGGAAATGATTTTTATCAATCGGAAAACATATAAAATTAAACATTATTAATTGATTTTAAACTTAAAAGTCAGATAGAAGTTCATAAGCTTGAACGAAAGTTCTTAATTATTTTTCAATTTAGAGTTCATGTCAATATAGCTTACGGTAGAAGAGTCCAGGTTTCTGCTTTTAATTCCTGCGATGCCTCCATTGGAAGATAATGTTCTGGAGATGGCAATAGCTGGTTCAAGGTATCACAGTCTTTTCCTTTTTCTTTTAAATAGAGAGTGTGGTATTGTGTCCTACCACAACTCTCAAACACACCATGCTGGAACTGCCCGAAAAAACTGTATTTCCCTTTTTATATTATCCACACAGATTCAATCAACAAAATGTCACTAATCCATCACTTTCATTAGGGTCCGAGCCAAGGCTTAGTGCTTCCATTGGTCAAGCTAATTTCTCTTTTTTTTCTTATCTATCTTTCATCAGATCATTTTAATTATACAAGAGCCCATGGCTAGCTTGCTTTTCAAACAATTTATAAACAATCATTTCCATTTACAGATTACAAGAATTAATTAATACCTGTTTTTATTTTTAAATCTTGTACTTTTTTTTTTATAAAAAAGTACGTTCAAATACTTATTTATTTGTTTTTTTTTAAAAAAAATATTTTTAAAGTTTGGCATCTGTGCGAATGTATATACGTTTAACAAACCTTTTAATTTTAGTGTTTAGTTTTTTACTTTTATTTGCGAACTTTTAAGTTTTTATTTTAAATTAATGTAACGACATATTTATATATCGTTACAATATATATATAATTTGATGTCTGTATTTTTTTCAAAGCAATACACTGAATATTTGTACATCAGTAATTAAATAATTAAAAATTATATTCACTTAAGAGCTCTTTCGATTATCCCAGTAATCTTTGTCAACTAAAACTTTGAATGGCAAAGATTACTGGGATTGGCAAGCAGCAAACGTTAAGATCATGGAATTGTGGGAAGGTTAGCCATTCAAAGTTTTAGTTGACAAAAATTACTGGAATAATCAAAAGAGCTTTTAAGTGAATACAATTTTTAATTATTTAATTACTATATTTACAAATATATATATATAATATAGGGAGTGTACCAATAGCTCAAACAAACTCTTATTTCATAAGTGCGGTAAGAGAAAATATTTAAAATCTCTATTTCGAATATTCTTATCCCCAGACCAATTGGTTTTGAGCTTATGGCTCTCCTCAGTGAGGAGCTAGAACATTCAGATACTACTTCTAAAATATCATCTCAAAAAACAGAACTTATTTAATATGTAAATTGAGAAGAAAATCTGAAATTTTCAGACACAAAAATATCTTTAAATCCTGCTACCTAACTGAAATAGCTATATGAGACTGAACTAAATTCAGATCTACCATATATTAATAGCCTTAAAGGTAAAATTATAAGAATCAATAAAGCAAGTCATATATAATGTGACATTGCTTTTAAAAACTTGTATTTACAAATATGTAATATAAAAAGTATATCAATAGCTCAAACAATTTAAAATCTCTATCTAGAATATTCTTATTCTATATTACATATTTCTAAATACAACTTTTAAAAGCAATGTCACATTATATATGACTTGCTTTATTATTATAATTTTACTTGTAAGGCTTTGGTGATGCTAAGGCTATTAATATATGGTAGATCTGAATTTGGTTCAGTCCCATATAGCTATTTGAGTTAGATAATTGGATTTAAAGACATTTTTATGTCTGAAAATTTCAGATTTTCTTTTCAATTTACTATTAAATAAGGGATTTGAGTTGATATTTTAGATCTAGTGTATGAATGTTCTAGCTCCTCACCGAGGTGAGGCCATAAACTTGAAATGAATTGGTCTGGGGATAAGAATATTCTAAATAGAGATTTTAAATATTTTCTCTAACCGCACTTGAGCTATTGGTACGCTCCCTACATTACATATTTGTAAATACTTTACAAGCTTTTAAAAGCAATGTCACATTATATATGACTTGCTTTATTGATTATTATATACATCTGGGTCTCTTTTTATGGGGATTTATTTAACGCGATTTTGAAGTTACGCGATTTACGTTTCTCCGGAAGTCAAACTCCGATAATGCGCTATTACTTTAAATAATAAATTTTGCACACTTATATCATATTGAAAGTAATAGCACATTATAGGAATTCGACTTTCATTTTAGTAATTTCAATATTTTCAGTGCTTTATAATAGTAAGATTTTATGCAATAATGAAATTAAAATCATGATTTCCACATTTTATGTATACACACATTAAATTTTACAAGATTATAACATAAATTTGTTCAAACATTGTGTGTGTTAATTTTGCATTTTAAGTCACATTCTGTTTTTGCTTTATAAAAAAGAATGTAATCAATTATTAATCATTTAGTGTCCGCAAGTTTATTTTTAAAAAGTGAGTAATAGCAGTGGGCACAATTAAAATTGAAAATTAAAAAATTAAAGACAAAAATAAGAATTTAATTTTTAGTTGTTAGATTAATTACTAATTACGTTGTCACCAGAAAACCATTAACACAACATGAGAGTGACATTGGCGCTAGTTGTATTTCTTCTTGTGAAGAATTTGATTTTTTACCAGTTTGCAAACGAACCTGTTTATCAGCAAATAGCCATAATAATTAAAATGTGTATAAAAATGTAAATTACTGTAAATTATGCATAAAAATATATTGTTTTGAATAAAATTAAATATTATAGTTAAAAAAAGTTTGTCTTGTATCAATTTTTTTCAAATTTGAAATTTTTTATTAATCATATTTTATTTCCTTAATTTTTTTTTGTGCGAATTTTAAAGTAATTTTACATTAGTACTTTGCTTTTACGCGATTTTTGAAAAATCACAGTCTGTATCCCCCCTTTTTCAAGGTAAGTTACGTCTATTTTTGGCGATTTTGTTTGCGCGTTTTCTGAGGAACCTATCTATCGCGTAAAATGAGACCCAGGTGTATATTAAAAAGAGACTATGATCTGAATTCGAATTTGGGCTTACTATTTTAGATAGTAAAGCACTATTTAATATAGATAACCAACTAATATTAATTGAGAAATGGGCATTTAGATACTTTTTAGCAAGAAGGTAAAACACAAATGGAAAATGATTCAAACCATTACTACACAATGCTAACAAGTCTGGAGTGCAAAAATAAAGTGCTAAGGGAAAGATATTTTCTCTTCAGGGAGATATTTGAAGATTGTTTTACTTAATGATTAGATTAAATTTTATAATTATGAAATGATAATAATTAAAATTATGCTAAAAATGAAAATTATACATTTTGGTCTAATATATATATATATATTAATGTAAAATTAGAAATAAATTCTTCTAGACATAGCATTTTATTATTTTTTTCAACATTAGTGGCATCTAATTACAGAGCTACGTGGACTTTTTATATCTCAGTGCATTTAAAATTCCTAGATACACGGATGGAGAGAAGATATGTAAAATAAAGAGACTTTAAATATATATAAACAATTGGATCATTCGAAAACTTCAACAAGGAATACATTTTTTATATGAAATAACAAGAGTTTTTTGAGTTAAGTTATGCAAAGAAAATGTGGAAAATATTAACCATTATTATTAAATTATAAATACTTATAAACAGGAAAAATGGAAATATTGAATTTATGAAAATAAATATATATATTCAAAAAGTGGAATTTTGTTTTTATGTTAGATTAGCAACGATAAGGATGGCTTTAAAAATATAATTATTTAATAGACAAAGATAATACTATGGTGATGGGTTGAAATATAAAAGGATTTAAAGTTTTAGCTGCTATAGTAGATTAAAAATATTAAAAAAGAGAAATATGATAATTAATGTTATTGGTTCAGAGATTTCTGACTACAATAAAAGAGCATCCTATCTAGTCTGATGTTTCCAGATATACCAAATAGCAGAAACAAAAAAAAAACAAACACGATTTTTTACTTATCTTTTTTTTTATTATTACTCGGGAGAAAAATCGGAGAAATAACTGCTTTAATTTAAAGAGAATTTTTTTTTGTTAAAAGGCTTCTGATAAAATTTAGGAATAATACTAAATGAGAACGTAAAAAGTCTATTAACTGTAAACAACAATAACAAAATGGTTAATAATACATTAAATAAATAATATTAATTTTTAAAAATAGATACTAAACATTTAGTCTATTGCAACAAGGATATCTCACAAATACTTAAAAAACTATAAGAAAAAAGATTAAAAAAACGCTCATGGGAATATAAAATCCAATATAAATCAATAAACTTTAATAAAATTGTTTTACAAACCAATAAAATCATTTGGTGGCTGAACTCTGTCTGCATGACATTAGTATGCACACACAATACACACATTCAAATAAATAAAACACTAATAAAAATCTAATTGTCATATTTACCGTAGGAGGTGTTGAGTCAACAATAACACCACCTGAATCAACAACAGCGGTCAGGCCACCACCGTTTATGCCCATGACGCGAACACTGTATGTTCTTCCATCAATTAATGTCAAGGGATCTGTAGTTTGCCAGCCTCTTTCTCCTGATTGCACATCCTTCCACTCATTTACTCTATTTAAAAATAACATGGAATAGTCTTAATGCATTAAAATATAATACGTTTTATGAATTTTAAACAGTGGTAATCTCTCTATTCTAACCTCAATTTATGAAATTAATGAATAATCAATGGACATTGTACAAGCAATCGAGCTTCTAAAAATAATTTTTGATTAATGTTCCTTTTTCCAGCAAAAAGTATTGTATAGCATTAAATTTATTCATTATATATTGCTTCCGTGTGTATTTATACAGTACAGAGAAATCTCCAAATATAAGAGTGATCCCTGTATTATTTTCAAGCTCATGTTTAAAGAGTAGTTTCTCCCACAATATCACACACACACACATATATATATTGTGACCTTTTATTTAGGTCCCTAAATTAATAATTCCAAAATTTTAAATGATGATATATTTAACATCAAAATCTTACTATTACTTTGAATGTACTGGGAAATTTGCTTGAGTGGAGATAAAATTTCAAACCCAGTCTAGGCTCTGACTAGATTAAAATAATAATTTAAAAGTATTATTATTATTTGGTAGATAAATACATTGCTATTTTATTAGTTTTAAATAGCAATTGAAAGGAATAAATAATTAAATCAAATTGTTAAATCTTGTAAAATAAATCATTATAGCAAATTACTTAAGCATATTTTTAATGCTGAACTAGAGCTGTCTTAGATAATAATGGATAGTTATTAAAAATGAAGCCAGAGGGGGTAATACTAATTATGTATACTAAAATTATTGGCTTAAATTCACTCCCAGAATGCATTATAATAAAAGCTATATATGTTCTAACCCAGCGGTAGGGGGGTGGGTGGACTAATTAAGAAAAACAAGAACCAAGTAAACACAAACCTCAGCTCTGATTTAAAAAAAAAAAAAAAAAAATTAAAAATCAACAAAATTCTGAAATCTAATTGTATGGAAGTAGAATACCTTGCTGTCTAAAAATGTTTGAATAAGAAATCTTAAAAACCTTGCTATATTTTAAGCCATTTCCACGACTGCATATTTCCTAGGATTCATACTAGAGAAGGAAATTAAAACCATGGAGATAAGTTTTTCTTTGAATAAGTACTGCTTTAAACCCAGGAAAATTCAAGAGCAAGTAAGCTTTTGCTTTCATTGTACTTATACATGCAACTTTTTATCTTTAAAAATAACGCATGAATTATTTAGTCATAAACTAAAGTTGATAAAGTTTATATTTTCGCGCCATTAGTAAATTATAGAGCAAAACAGATGTTCGTTTGAAAATCATAATTGTAAGAAAATAAATTCAAAATAGTTTTAAAAAGAAATTTCAGAAGATATTAGAAATAAAATTAAAAGTCATTTTGTGTCATATAATGTTAATAAAGTTTAAACAAATAATTGCTTGATTTTATTCTCAATTCTCATCTGCCTATTTTCATCGCGCCAATTTTGTGTAATGTTAAAAATGAATGATCACAGATTCATTGAAGCGTTGAAGATATTATATTTATAATTTGATAGATTATTGTTTATATTAAGAATCACATCATATTTTACCAATAAGAAGGGAATTAAATAAATATTTACTTGTAAATTTTTATTAAGAAATATCATCGTTATAATAATGTTTACCATATTGGAATATACTCCAGCTGCTTAAATATTGCTACACATATATGGAATTGCCATGCTGAGAGGAATAAAATTCACAAAGAGTTTTAAAAGAAAAAGGAAAGATAAATATACTAAGTAATAAAAATTCCACTAATTTTTCAGGGAAAAATTATCTTGATTTAAACGTAAATAAATGATTTTGTTATATGTCATTTGAAATGCTTACAGAATAAATCAATAAAGATTTTAATAAGTTTGTTTTGAATTATCTAGAGCAAAGTAGATAAATTTATCTTTTTAAATCTGCTACAATTAGAAACGTGAATGTTAATTGCCTGATGAATTATCGCCATGGAAACTCAAATAATTTCTACTTTTGGATAAGTGTTGAATTTTGTCTATTATACATACAACAGGATAACTAAATATATATGCTTAATCTAGACTGATTGCTCACCCTAATAACCATTTATATTATTCTAACTCACCAGGATAAATAACTTGGAACAGAGTATAAAATTTAATGGATAAAAATGTACACTTATTTTGTTTATATTGTTTCCAACCATTATGGTTCTAAATGAAAGACTACATATGAGTTTAGATCCAGTCTGTTCCTGTGAAAATCTGGTAATGAGACTTTTCAGCATCTATTCGAAGAATGTTCAGCATTTAGGCAGATAAGAGCTAAAGTGTTCCACAGGCCAATCATAAACTTGAAACTTTTGCTTAGACAATACATTGAGAAATTTAACCCTCACAATGCAATGGTGATTGTCCATACCCTTAAGACAGTATGGTATATACAATGTACTATGATATTTGACAACAAGAAATTCAATTGGCTGAAAAAACTCTATAGCGATTGGGAAACTTATTTCAATCAATGTCTGAGATACTTGCCAAGAAAGACTATGAATCGAATCTGGGGTGGTCCTGGAATAACTCTGTGTGAGATTATCAGATGAATATATGTCTTGAATGAAGGTTTAATTCTTATGTGTGGCTTATTCCTTGGGCTAATTAATCATTTTGTTACATGCTTTGCTCATCTGAATTGCATGTCTTAGAATCTCCTAGTACAGTGATGCAAGTCAATCTCCTTGAGTTTAGGATAACTAGTTAATTGCCTGCAGACTTTTTGTCTTAATAGTGGAATATATCAAATTCTGTGGGGTTTGGTATACAAAACTGTAACATATTTATCATTTGTTTAATTACTTGTATAAATTGTAAATATTTATTGTGTTAATAAAGGGGTTTTTTAAATAAAAAAAAAAATTGCTGTTATGTATATCACTTACGTGTTATTTGGGAAATTTATTTTAAATATATACGTTTTATGGTGGCATGAATATATATATTGGGTTAAAGAAAAAGGAAAAAGATGTGCAAAATATATACATCTATTATAGGTATTTTATTTTTTTTTAGTTAAGAGAAAACCGGAAAATATATATATTGTTTATTTAGAGAGAGTTATAAAATATTTACTTCTCTCATAGTCTAAAACTAATTTTAAGGCATATTAAAAAAAAAAGGTAACTGTACAGACATTTTATCAAAAATATCTATATCGGCATGACTGAATTATTTTCTGATATAAAAGAAAATTTGATATAAACCTTTTTCATTTTGTAATTTGCTATAGCAGTGAACGTGTCCACTTTGAATACAAATACAGGGTTAATCTTTATTGTTTAAATCCCTTGTGCTCTCTTTAATAAAAATATAGTTGTCATTCTAAAATGATTAACGATCATTGGACATAGGTATTTTGGTTTTGGCTGTTAATACATTAATGATTTTACATTATAAAATGGAATATGTAGATTTTCACTGTTATTGTTGGTATTGTTTTTATCTTGCTATAATTTGAGAATGACTAGTGACAGTTTTTAGTTAATGAGATGTTCCAATAAAGTGGCATCCAATATATTAATATTTATATGGAGCATAGGCTGATGGAGTGTCGCCTATGGCTAATTTCATGAGAGAAAAGATGGTAGAGTCTGAGCAGTAATTAAGGCTATTAGTATAAATAATCCTAAAATGAAAGGATATCTATGGTTTGAATTCTAGTCTTTTCATGGTGAGGCAAGGCCCACACACATACATATACCCATAGAGAGGTATAGAATCAGCCATATATTATTATACAACTGTCATGTTGTTTTATAAAGTCTCCCATCTTAGTGTTAAATTCCTCATGATAATATAGAGATAGTTTTTCCACCGTGTATGGTGAAGTATATTAGATCCAGATCATATGGCAAGTACAAAATAATATTAAATTTGGGAATACTCATCTAGCATAGTGTTTTCTTAATCGAAATAGATTTTATGATGTTGTGGGATCATCATCAGATGTTGACAGACCAAACCAGGATTTATTAATGATGGTAGAAAATTTTAAATGTAAAAGTAAGAGATGCACATTGGCAGAATGGATTCATTTTCATCAAATAATGATGTGACAATAAAATTGTAAGATCAGTTATGTATTCAGAGGGTCGAGCTGTGGACATAGGTAATGCTTAATGAAATCTATGTGTATTTGATTTTTAATATCTAATCCTCATTTAATGCACTAAACTTATTCCTTTCAAAGTCAAATAATTTAGTAATTGCACAGAATGGTTTTAGGAGAATGCAATATTAAATGCAATATTTTAAAAAATTTTTCTGAATTCTAAATTTATAATTGGTGCATATCCTAAGGTTCTAAATATACTGCTAGTTATAAATTTAAGTGTTAGTCAGCTTAAATAAGTTTTAGTATCTTATTCTTAAAAATATGCCAAAGAGTAACAAATGATATTTTGAATATTATTTTCTAAGCAGATTGTATCATTTGCTGAGTATATGGTCAAGGGGATCATAAGTATTTGTCCCATCCATAAATTATTTTAATAGATTAGTTTTATTTCATGCCATATCTGTGAATTAAAAATTTGTACATATAGTAAATAAAGTTTGTTGTGTTTAAAATTTTACTTGATTGCATGTCATCTTATTGCTAATTACCACACATATGTACACTATTATTGTTATTGCTATCAAACTATCAGAAGATTATAAATTAAAATCATCATCAAACAATATAGTACTAGTAACTATATTATGCTATATTATAATAGTTGGTAAGTCTTATAATTTATTATTATAATTTATTAGTACATCTAATGCATCATCACACAATAATTAAAATGCTAATAACTTGGAGTACAGATTGCTTTAAGTAATATATTAAACACTAAACATAATGATTTAATTGATTTAGTTAAATCCATAGAGATATCATTCACTGATCTTGATCACATGGTTTATAATAAGTGGAGAAAGGGAATTTGGTAAATTATTGATTTTAATTATTAAAAAGCCATTCCCAGTCATAAATTTTAAAGTTTATATTAGTTAGAAAGTTTATGAGTAACTGCTAAATATAGTTCTTAATTTGAGTTTATATTGAGAGCTATTTTGTGCATTATGTTTGGGTAGTGGTAAAATCCCTCTTACTGACCCAAATATATGTTGTATAACAATTTATTAGTGTTTGAACCCTGAGAAGAATTAATTGTTAAATTTCAAAATAGAATTTAAATTTGTAGTAAATTTTATTGCTAGTCAATTAGTATAGTTGGACTTGGAAATAGATTATTTTCATTGTTTTATGAAAGTTAACTAAACTTTAAGGTAGAAATTACTTCGTTTGTCATAAAATGTATAGTTTGTTTTAACTTCAGGATAAATATTCTGGTTGTGTCAAGCTTGAAATCCCTATTTTTATTTAGCGTATCTTTTTACCATTTAATACCATATTAGGTCATAGTTTAAGATTTCAGTCTCCATCATTAACATTATTCTTTAATGTCATCTTGATCAATTCTTTTATTTATTCATTCTCATTTGACCTTAATTCATCATCATAATTAATTAATCATACATTAACTTTTATTCTTTTATTATCTCAACTATTCATTAATTCTTATTCTATCATCATCTCAATCACTCCTTATTCTCTTACATCTTTCACTTCATTCGTAGACTTATTTCATTCCACTAATTAATTATTACTTCTTTCCATCATCCATTTAGTCATTTACATCATAATTTACTTATTATTTCATTTATAGGTTTAATTTTGTAATCATTCCAGAAATATAATTATTAGTTATTTATTAGTTTGCTGAATATCAAATTTAACTCATCTTATTATATTTGTGTGGATTTCAAAGCTGGTTTGACCAGAAGTTATTATCTTGATTAATCACCTCATGATCTCCTTCAGATCTATAGTTTCATGCTAGTTTTATTCACGACCGGAATCATTTCGTTAATTTTGCATTTTTATTACTTTATGCTTATATTCTTGGTAATGAAAGTATAATAGGTTGCATAGGAGAATTTAGTCACTAAAACATGCAGCAGGATTCATCTGTGACCAGTTAAACCAGTGAGAAGGTTACAGTTGAGATTATGGTGCAAAGTAGTGGCTTGATTTATTGATTGATTGATTAAAGATGTATCTAGGTTATATGGGATTATGGCATCCAGAAATGGGTGGGCCTAAGCTATCCAATGATCAGAAGGAAAGTTACAATATATATATATATATATATATAGTTACAATATATATATATATCCTTCTTATATATATATAATATATATATATATATATATATATATATATATAGTTTAATATGTGGAAATATCTGTTGTATTTTGGATGTTAAAAAAATCACCATCAGATGTCAATAGATAGCAATCAATAAAAATAGTAAACTGCAAATGCTTTCTGCATTCCAAAGTATTGTATATATATAATCTCTATCTTATTAATCATTATATATATTCAAACAAATAAGATTCAGTGTCACCAGGTAGTTAAAATGAGAAACTTTCTCTTCCCTGTGATATATAAACTAAACTTGTGCAAGTAATTTTCCATTTCAAAAATCTGATTCATAATAAAATCAAGCCCTAATTTAGACATGACCAATAAACAATCATTTATTTAAAGAATAAGCTCTAAGCATAAGTGGTTCAGTTATATTTTTAACTTTTTTTTATTGATGAAAGAGTGCATGTCAATTTTTAATGCATGTGTGAAGAGTAATATCTTTCACATTACATATATTGTAATGGGCTGATCATTGTCACAAGAAAAGGGAATTGCATCTAACTACATTCAGACTTGGGGTCTTCAGATAGGATTCTGGCAATGTTGTGATGAAATGCCTTAGTCTATGATCACATTTACCTTCAATGGGCTAACTCAATGTTTACTCATTAAATATAGATGTAATTTGGATTAGTTCATGCACATCTCACCCCCCTTTCAGGCTCCATTTGAACTAGAGAATTTACACTCCGTTCTCTTCAGGGATGGGCCTATTCAGGTTAACAACTACTGTGCATCTATACAAGCAAAGATCAATTAGTGCACTCTCCCAGAATATTCTGAATATCCCTATACATATAAGAAGAGGTGTGTGGATATTAATTCTTAGCATATATATGTTTACTGGTGTGGATGCATAATGATGACAACAAGGCAGAGATCATATTGATTAAAATATCTTAACAAGATTTATTAAATAACAAATCTAATTTAACAATATTAACATATATAATTGTATGAGTCAAGGATTGCTTTCTATCATTTGATAATTACTTGATTAGGCTTAGTATGTGTAGCTTAGTGCAGATGGGCTGTTGATTGTAAGTCGCCCTTACAATATATATATATATTACTGTACAGATTAAAAATTATATACTTTAGAAACCGGCAATGATAAACTAACAATAACGATTTAATTTTTAGGAAAAGAATAGTAAATAAATAAAAATTAGGTGTGAGATAAGGCTGTTCATTATCACCCTACTTATTCAATTTATTTATTGAGAATATAAAAAAGGATCATAAAAAAACCTAAAGGAATTAAAATTAATGGTAGGAATATTCATTGGATTCATTATGCAGACATATAGCATTATTGGCAGACTCAGAAAAAAAAAGAATAAAATGCTTAAGATATTACATCTGCTTATAGAATCTTTTAAATTAACGATAAATGTTAATAAAACTAGAGCGATAGCGGTAGACACAGAATATAAAAAGACTGATTGCTGTATAATGTTAGTACATGCTTTAAAAAATACTAATAAATAAAATATCGATACAAAAAATAGAATGAAATTTATTAAAACCTTGTTTGGAGTATAAAATTATGGTTGTGAGACATGGTCTTTTCGAAAACAAGCAAGAAAAAGATTGGAAAGAATGGAATATGGTTTTGGAGAAGATTAACTAAACGTGTTAAATGGAAAAGATGACTAATGATCAAATAGTAATAAAATTTGGAATAAAAAGAGAATTATTGAATGGAGTAAAAATGAGACAGATTATGTTTTTGAGTCATACTTTAAGACATGATAGACTTTTACAAAATATTTTGGAAGACAAAATTTTAGGAAGAAAACTGAGGGGAAGACCAAGAATATCATATATTAAAAATACAATCAGTAAATTTGAATATTTTTCATATGCAGATATGAAATAAGATAGAATGATGTGGTTGCAATGACAAGACATTGCTTTTAAAAGAAAATGATGGTTATTATCTACTTAAAAAAAAATTATTTAGCATTTTCTCTATTTTGAATATCAAGACATCACAAAGTTCCTCGTCTTTTAACGTTATTTGTAATTGCTGATCTAATAGCATATCTTAGAATGTTTGAAATTATTCAGTCTTTATTCTGAATTACATTATAAAAGTAACAGATGACTTCTGAATGGAAAAAAGCCATTTAGTTAAAATCTATTTTAAGAAAATTGTTTGCACTGATTAGCTACTGACCATTGATTATTCAGTATTTATATAGATACATATTTTAAGTTGAGGATTAAATGTGAACTAAAGGAAATCATACATTAAAAAAAATTAACGATTTATAAAACTAATTTAGTTACTGCTACGTCTATGACTGAATCCAGTCGAAAGCATGCTCAGTACATCATAATTGTCGGCACTAATAAAGCTTTACTCTCAATATGTTATTTGTATCTTTCACTTTAATTAATCTTCAAACCACTTTTTGAACGTTAATCTACTTACATAAAAGTTTCAAATTATAGAAATAAAAATATTTCCATTATTATGACTTACAAAACAGTAATTCTGAATAGAAAATAGTTATAAAATATCGTTGATGATGCTGACTTTTAATACATTTCCTTATATATAATCAAGTAAAAATCATCAAATCTTTATCTAAACTAATATCCATAAAAAAAATTTCTAATAATCTTTAAAGTCACATTTTTCTAAAATATGTAATTGATTTTTTTAAGAACATTAGTTTAGCCATCACCAATTTCTTGGCATTTAAAAAAAATACTATTCTCAATTGATTAATGTCAAAGTAGAGATCATGAGAGAGTTTTAGAGAGTGGTCTAAAACACCACAAACAAGATTTTGCACTTATAGGATTTTTTAATACTTTTATTTTTGTAAATTGATTTTTTTTAAAATTGTGGCTCAATATATTCATTTTCAACCCCTCAATATATTCATTTTCAACCCCAAAATATAATAAATTATTTTTGTATAATTATCAATTTTTCTCTTTTATCTTTTTATCAAAAGTGAAAAGAAAGTAATTAATTTAAAGATTATATCATGAAAGACTATATATTTTTTTAAATAATAGAGTGAAAATGTTTTGGTTTATAAGACTAAGGAATTTCATTATTGAAAAATTGGGATGACTCATAACACTGCCTTGAATAATTTTAAAATTCTTCACCGATTTTTTTTTTTCAATCTAAGATTTTTTCAAATGTTCTTTGATATGAATTTTCGAAATGGACTATCTAGCCTTATTTCCAAGTTAGGATTAATTTCTTTTATTAATACTGGAGTTATTAAATTTCGGTTCTCAATCTGAAAAATTACTTTTTTTTACACTTAAAATTGTCTTTCTTCTACTATGTCTAATTTAACAATTTTACTGATATCATTCGATATTTTGTTATTTTAAAATATTCTGCCTTACCCAAATATATTTCAAAGTTATTTATTAAGACAATATTCAATAAAATTAAATTTAGTTTTTTAGATAACTTAATTTTGTCTTATTTCTATAAAGTTTAACAATTGTAATTTCGTTTTACTATAAATTTAGAATTTTTTTAAAAAAAAAACTATAGATCTATCAGCACTGGACATTGTCTTTTTTCTTTCAAAGATTTTCGTTAACATAACTGTTTTCTTTATTGCCAAAATGATTTTTCTATTTTTATTCAAAAGTGAATTTGATATCATTAGTGGCAACCAATATCCTGCAAAGTCTACGATTGACAGGGTCCCCGAAAGTTAGCAGTTTCAAAAAGATATACATTCTGCAAACTTCAGATACAGATATCATCTTCATCTAGATAATTTGATATTCACCCCATAAAACGCGAGTAGTAAAGATTCCTACTACCTAATCGTTGACAGTAGAATTTTATTTTCTACTGAGAGAAAAAAAGGTTAAATAAATAATATTTGAAATTCTTTCCGCGTTCAATATCTACTATACAGTGAAAATTAAGCACCGGTGATCTTTAGCAACTGTAAAACAAATAAAAAATAAAACAAATAAAAAGGTATTATTTATAAAAGGCACGTTACGTTTTAAAATGAGTATTCATGTTTGCGTTATACATAGTAGGTACTATTTATTGAGATCACCGATAATAAACAAAATAGCTACAATAATTCAAAACGATAAAATTCATAGTATTTAGTCGATTATAAAAATCGTACTAACAAAGATTAAAATTAACTTGAGAAGAAATTCAATTAATTTTATTTTACTATTATTTTTATTTTTATTTATTTAGCCTAAACTTTTATTTAGCCGTAAAAAAAGATTTCGGAATGGAGCTGAGAAACGCAAAAGGTTAAAAGAAAAGAAAAACAAGAGCTGCAACATAGTAAATCACTGGCTAAATTTTTAATTAGGCCACTGAAAACGAATTCGAAATAATTATAGAAAAATCAACAACTTGCGATATATGTATATATTACTAGGGAAAAACAAAACAATTTTGATGATAAATACAAAGAAGGAATTGAAAAAGAAGGAAAAAAACAGTATAGCGATGAAAACACTGTAATATAGATACTTCTAAAGAAGAGCAAAATAGCGGAAAAGCAATCGAAACATCAAAACAAATTTTGCAAAGTTTCAGCAGACTATAATAAAAATGAAAACCATTGTGATTTTTCCAAGAATATTCCGTTTTGGATAGTGATTATATCTGGTAAAATAATAGAATAGTATTTATTAATAAACCAGGTTAGTAAAGAAATATGCCGGAATCTAATTTTTATTGTACGAAAGAAAAATGGCAACAAACAATTTCTTAATGATTATTATATTCAGGGGGAAGCAATTATATCAATTTAAAGCGATGCAGATGGTTTTCTAAATTACAACAAAATTTTCTATAGGACAAAAATTTAGTTGAATCTTAGCACATAATTCTTCCACATCATTTCACATTAATGTTAATTCTCCAAAAACGATTATCGATTACAAAATAATAGATAATATTAAAGCAGAAATCTATGTACCATACGCATTATTTTGATTTTGTTCAAAAACTTTATATATATATATATATGAAATTTGAATGCAGATTTTCAAGCTCCCTTCAGCTATCCACTCTATCTCATACAACCGACACCCATAACTACACACATGTGAAAAAGATAAATGATCTCCCATATACCTATTTTAGCATGAACTAGCACTCATCACTAGGTCCAGATCATCATATCTTACACACATATAATCAGTGCTCCGTTTATATTAAGATAGCAAATCTTCAAACTTTAATTGTCATGACAATAATATTGGCATCAATAAGGGATTTAGGTCAGTCCATCATCAGATTTTCAATGGATGGATGGCTGAAGAGTTGGAGAGTGGAGTAGATTGAAGCTGGTATATTAAAGTTTGAAGAATTACAATATTAATATCAAACAAGCACTGATTATTTGTGGAAGATGATCTGGACCAACTGATGAGTGTAGGTTCAGCACGAAATAGAAATACCTATATTGGAGAGCACTTATCTTTTTCACATAAGTGTAGTCAAGTGTATAGGATGTATAAGATAGAGTGGATAACTGAAGGGAGCTTGAAAATCTGTGTTCAAATCTCCTATATTACATTAAATTCAAAGTAAATGAATTATGCTTGTATTTCAAATATAGATACCATCATTGGAATATACTCATAAACAGTATAACAAATTCAGTTAAAAATAATAAATAGACATTAAGAGAAGACACAGTTTTACCATTAAAATTTATTTATCAAAATATTAAAAAAGCTTTAATTCAAATTAGTAAGTGCAACAATGAAAAAGCAATACATAAATTGGAACAAAGAAACTCAAGATATTTTAATGAATATAAATCCACTTTACTAATATATTGGATAAGTTGTTAAAACGAATAATTAATTTATTGTTAGAGTCAAATTTTTGAAACCACGAATATATCATCATGGATATCAGAAATACATTTGATAAACTTGGGAGCCAAGCCAATTTATAACAGAAAGCTGAAACTACAAGGTGGCCAAGTTTTAAAAAAGAAAATTGAAATTTCCAGAAACAACAGATAATGAAGTCTATTTTACTGTAAAATAAATTTTAATAATAAGTGAAATATGCATAATATAATTGGTGAGCTATTCATTTCTGAAATATCTTTGAGATTCGTCATTTACACAGATATACTAAAGAGATTTTCAATTATTTTTAGAATTTTAAAATAATATGTTCAATTTGCAGAATGTGTGGATAGAATAATTGCAAAATATAACGATGTTGGCAAAACATTTTAAAGATAAAATTCTTCATTTCATTGTATTCATAAAAAGAATAAATATTGCCAATCCAGTTGACACATAAAGACAATTGGAAGTTTGCAATATACATTACCAAATGTAGCACAGTTCTAAATTATTTTTTTGACAATAACAATTTATTATTTGTAATTTATTAGTGAATGTTCACTTTCGGTTTTAAGATGTAATAAATTTTATTCAAAATTCATTTACTTAGTTACATTTAAGCAAATATTTTATCTAGCTCCCTGCTTGCAATTATATTTCATTCCAATATCAGCCTTTCAAGCTAATTGAGCAAGCGCCTTTTGAGAGTGTTAAATAAATGAATACTCTCCTCTTCAATCCAAGATATAGTATTTATGCAGGAATAAAAAAAATCCCTCTTATTCCTACGACTCAAATTCTTTTATATGAGCAAATCTGAAGAACTGTTGAGAAGAGCGTGAGTAGATTCTCACCTTAAATGACTATTTACAATGTTTTTTGATTGAATGACGTTGGTGTAATTACTTGGAATTTACTAAACGTCATTCTTACTGAAACTTAATTATGAGTAAATAAGCAAATATTTTATCTAGCGCCATGCTTGCAATTATATTTCACTCTCAAAAGGCGCATGCTCAATTAGCTTGAAAGGCTGATATTGGAATGAAATATAATTGCAAGCACGGCAGTAGATAAAATATTTGCTTATTTATTCATAATTAAGTTTCAGTAAGAATGACGTTTAGTAAATTCTAAGTAATTACACCGACGTCATTCAGTCAAAAAACATCGTAAATAGTAATTTAAAGTGAGAATCTACTCACTTTCTTTTCAACAGTTCTTCAGATTTGCTCATATAAAAAAATTTGAGCCGTAGGAATAGGAGGGATTCTTTTTATTCCTGCATAAATACTATATCTTGGATTGAAGAGGAGAGTATTCATTTATTTAACACTCTCAAAAGACGCATGCTCAATTAGCTTGAAAAGCTGATATTGGAATGAAATTAGTTACATTTAACTAATTTGACAATAATGTTCATATAAAATGTTATAATTCAGTTATTAACCCTTTAACTGTCCAATTGTTCATTCGCTGCAGGTGGTATCACTCAAAGCTTTTAATTAGCCGATGCACAAAATAATGTATCAATTTTTCAAAAGTTATTGACCGTTTTTTTAAATATATTCACTTTAGTTTCGTTTTTAAAAAGTATATTAGTAATTTCTCACATTATAAAAATAAATGAAAGTTTGTTCAAAAATAAATTTTGATTTTTAATTTTAAAAATATTTGTTACGGTTGACATGAAAAGAAACGGCAATCATAATTTCACGTTATGATTTTTTTTTCCCGACTTTGCAATAAATAAATAATTCTTGCTAAAATCGTAACTATTTTTGTAAAATAATATTTATTTTTGACATATTATATGAAAATAATTTGTATTTTATTTGTATTTCATCAAAAAATATTTTTAAAATGCTCTAAAACATTCGTTTATCATTTTCAAAATAAAACAAAAGCGTTCGTAAATTTTTAATTTTTGGCAGCCATATAAAAATTTTAACAGCCAATAAGATTCAAGAAAAGATGATGAGAAGGCGGAGCTTTTCCATTTTCTTTTGTTTACAAAATTTCAACAGCCAATAAGATTCAAGAAAAGATGTGAAAAGGCAGTGCTTAGTTTTTGTTTGACATAAATCATCAATTAATTGATTTTTTACTTGTAAAATAATTCAATAGATGGCAGTATATTATAAAACTTTTTGCGTTCTAAAAAATGACGTTAAAACCGTAAACGTAGTCCAAAAACTAAGCAATTTACAGCGATGTCAAATTTACTCGATTAAAACGAATATGTATCAAAAAGTGCCTCGATTAAGAACGAGTCAAACAGTCAAAAGGTTAATATAAATAAGTAATGAATTCAATTCCTTATTAATTTTAATTTCATTATGTTTTAATTTGAATTTATCATAAAACAACTTTAACTGTCTATAAAACAAACTCACTATAATCTATCTTTATTAATACTTTAATATAAACATCAAATTATGTATTCTATTATAGTAGGGAACCTTTGTATAACCAATTATCAATATAAAAAATCGAAATCTATTCCTCAATTTAATTCTATTTCTTCTGTCATAAAAAAAGAATTTAAGTATGATTGTTGTCTCAGAAAATTAGCAGTGTATTAAAAAAATCCAATGATAAATAGAGAAAAATTAAGGAAGCCTAATATATCGATAATTCTAATATTATATTAAATCAGAGATTTAGTAGTGTGAAATTGAAAATGCTTTAGGATTTGAGCAATTAATTAAGAGTTTTTTATTTTGTAAATTTGACTGCTATAAATCTGTTGTATGCACTGAAATTTTGCTCAGCTGTTAATATTTTATAGTATATTTATTCTGTTTCACACATTGAAGGATTCTATATTTGTTATTTATAGATTACATATGGAGTTTAATTTTATATATATATATATATTGTGAACTTCCAGATTATAGATTACATATGGAGTTTAATTTTATATATATATATATATTGTGAACTTCCAGATTGGCACCATGAAGGAAAGTGGGAACTTCACATTGTGCCAATAGTGGTCAGAGGTACCTAATAAAAAAAGGAATGAATTGTGATATAACTTAATGTATAATTCCGTTGAAAAGTTCTTAGGATGTTAGTTGGAGTGTACCAAGCATTAAAATTTTTTTTGTATATCTAATGGTGGGAGAGGCGAATGGATTGTATCAAAAGTCATTGGTATGAAAGCTCAACCAGTAGGAATGAGTATTGTTTGTCTTTAAGGCCCCAATGAGTGCTTATTCATTAATTTTCTAATCTATTGTCTATTGCCATTCCAAGATCCAACTTGTATATGTGGATGCATGTCCTTTCACATCATTCCACACTTCACACCTCATTCATATTTCTAATTATCATTCAGAATATCCATCTTGCAATAACATTAATTATTTTGCCATAGATATTGCTAATAGCTCAATCATTAATAGACTTTTGGATTAATATACAGACAGACACACACACACACCATCAGTTAATATAATTTTTTTTATTAATTATTTATTGCATAAAATCTTTCATTTGAAAATATAAAAATTATTTATTTCATTTATTATTAGTTAGTATTTGTAATTTAATATATATATTTTTTTCAATACTCTATTCCTAACATTTTTTTTTACAAGTAATAAATTCTTGCATATTGTTGGCCTCATTATAACTAAAAAAAAGGGAGGCATGGCTAAATAGATGTGAATTTCAGAAAAAGTTTTAGAGAAGGTGAAATACTTTTCTAAAAAAAAGGCAGTAAAAATAAAGTAGAAATAATTTATATAATAAAATAAATGAACCTAATATTTTCATTAAATTCTCTGCTATTCCCTTTACTAAGTAAACTTCTCTCATACTACTCAAGTGTAAATGCCAACATGTAATTGTGAAGGACACAGGATAGGATTGTTCAAAATGGAAGGTTAAATTTTTAAAGGTATACCAGTTCCAGCTTTTATCGACTAAAAATTTGAATTTACTTTTATTCAAAATGCATGGATGTTATATAAAAAAAATTGCTAATACAATTTTGCTATAACTTACTTATAATGAATAGTGTGATGCTGGAAGTACTTAAATTAACAATACTAATAATAATTGGAAAAGTAATGCTGAACTATTTAGTGAAATATTTTATTGACTCTTATTTAATAAGTTTTATATTTTTAGGTATAAAATAAGGCTGAAAAAGAGAAATTATTCATTCTAATACTTTACATTATTGGAATAGTTATGTATACTAAATTACCTTACCATTCACACCTATAAATGAGTGATAAAATGCATGACTTAATGATATTTGATATTTATTTATCAGAAATGTGTATAAGCATGGGTGACCAAATAACCCTGATCTTAATCATTGTTAAATTTTATTAAATACTGGAAAGTTTAAATGGAACAAAGTTGAAAATAGCTGAATCATAAACATTTATTTGGATGATCTTGCTGAGGTTTGGAGATTTTAGGACAAATAAATTGATTCAAATATGTGCAAAAGCTGCTTGTAATGTCCAGTAGAAAGCCCTAAAAACATTGGAGATTATTGCTGTTTTGCCAAATTCATGTTTATTCTGCAGGAGTAATGTTTATATGTTTTAATGTTTGTTTATTCATCATTATCATCTGAGCTACATGTACGTTTCTACTCTTAAAATTTCAAGTATGAACTAAAAAAAAAAGAGATAAAAAGGAACTTTTATTTTAATGATAGAAGGTTTTATATGCATTTCTTCCATAGCATATTATAGATAAGTAGATTTTTTTCTTTTATGTTTAGTTTGATATTAATTTGAGTTGTTGTTGTTGTTATTATTATTATTATTATTATTATTATTATTATTATTATTATTATTATTATTATTATTACTATTATTATTATTATTATTATTATTATTATTATTATTATTATTATTATTATTATTATTATTATTATTATTATTATTATTATTATTATTATTATTATTATTATTTGGAAATGTGTGTAAAAAACAGAATTGTTTGGTTTTTTTCAAAAATATAATTTATTTTCAAATAGTCAATTTGGGTTTTTGCCAGGAAGATCTACAGAACTGGCTTTATCTGAACATGTTTCAGTCATCACTGAATCTTTAGAAAAAGGTTACAAAACTATAGGCATTTATTTAGATTTGCGGAAAGCATTTGACAGTGTTCCACATGATATATTAATAAGTAAGTTACACCATTGTGGCATAAGGAGTAATATGCTTGAATGGTTTAAATCTTATTTAAGTAATAGAAGCCAATTTGTTAAAATTAATAATTTCTTGAGCAATTCTGAAATAATTAGATATAGGGTTTCTCAAGGTTCAGTCCTGGGTCCATTGTTATTTACTGTTTATATTAACGATCTGCTTGATCTTTCTCTTCATTCTAACACTTTTTGTTTTGCAGATGATACTGCTTTAGTTACTTCAGCAGTTTCATATAGTTTACTTGAGAAACTTGTGAATGAAGATTTATTTAAAATTACACGATGGATGAACAATAATAGATTACTGCTAAATATTAATAAGTGTAATTACATAATATATTCTCTTAAAAATATTCCAGCAAAAGACTTGTTAATTCAATTGCCTTATGTGAATCAAACCTCTTGTCAGAAAATTACCAGGACTTCAACAATTTCTTACCTTGGCTTGGTTTTGGATGAGTATTTACATTGGGATAAACATATTTTTTGGCTTCAAGTAAAATTAAGAAAACTTAATTTCCTTTTTTATAGATTAAGAGATTGTTTGAATAAATCTATCCTATTAAGTATATATAAGCAAATTTTCTTAAGCAGACTTTGTTATGGTATAACTTTATGGGGTGGCACTGCAGCATATTTTTTGAAGATCTTTACAAATACTACAAAATTTTACAATAAGAATTATTTTGTTTAAACCTTTGGACTTGTCAAGATTTGAATTATATAAGTGTGCTGGAGTTTTAACTATTCATCAATTATTTTTAGTGAATATTTTGTGCTATTATATTAAATATAAAGAAATGAATAAAAATAATTCTTCATCAATAATGGTGACTAGATCAAGTGATTTTGATTTATTATTTGAACCAGCATATTTTAAAACTCATTGTAGGTATCAGAAATGTTATCTTGGTCCAAGATTTTATAATATTTTTATAAGGAACGTTAGATTTAATGTTAATGACCTATCAAGGAAAACATTGAGAAAATTCATTATGGACTGGATTATAATTGATAATAATGAAAAACTTTTTATTTCTATTTAATTATTTTATTGTATATTAATGTTTTATTTTATTTGCACATGCACTTTTGTTAAGCTCCATGCGTGATTTTTTATCACAAGGAGATTATATGTTTAATAAATTAAATTAAATTATTATTATTATTATTATTATTATTATTATTATTATTATTATTATTATTATTATTATTATTATTATTATTATTATTATTATTATTATTATTATTATTATGATGATGATGATGATGATGATGATGATGATGATGATGATGATGATGATGATGATGATGTATTTGTTTGCCTAATCTCCTCTAGAACTTCTAGGAGATTTTGGTATACAGTATACCAAACTGATATTTTCTTTTATTGTATTATGTAAAAATGTTATATTCTTGTGCTCATATTATTGGTTCAAATGGAATGCTTTATCATTATTCATTAGTGGGTAATGATCAATAGATATATGAAAATATTTATGCCAGTATTGCCGAATGGTCAGGCTTACTTGATAGTATTTACGCTAATTTGAAATTCGATGTTCATAATTTTTCATACGTATTAGATTCATTTATAATTTAATTAATGCTAATATAACATTTTTTTTGTATGATGTGATTTCAAAAATATTTCATACATGTTCGCGTGTGTGTTTGCTATCATAAGCTATTTTATAAGAGTTAGATTTATGCTTATTTTTTTTTCTATCGGTTTAGGTTTCGGCTGACACTAAGCGTTAAAGAGTGTAAAAATTTAAGAGTTTATATGTTTATGGATTTGTCCTATATGAAATGCGTTAAATATCTTTTGAGTGAAGACGCGATTGAATGGATAATCATGCTATTCGGATTGAGTAATGCTTATTTTACTTATTTACTTATTGAACCGTGGGTGGTGGTATATTTCCTTGCTTGATACTGTATGGTGTGATAATTATATTCCTTAAAGTAAAGTGGTAGATGTTCTGTTTATTTATGATTAATTGGCTGGGTTCCACATCATTCGTGTCAGAAATATTGGTAGCTACTATGTTGATGAATTAAGTTGATGTTTGGAGTTTTGTTAACCCTTACGGCCTGTATGTAAATGTTTGTTAATAATTTGCTCTCCCTCTTTATTCCACGTATTTATCATCATGTAGTGTATGTTAGTTATTTCAGATAAATGTTTTAGTGGTTTCTGTAATATACTTGAAATTGGATTAATAATTTAATGATTAGCTCATGGTACCATTCATTTTGTGAAGTTTATTCATTCTGCAAGTAAACCGATAGAAAATGTAATCATTAAATGCATTATGATTGTAAATTTATAAATGCGCACACATTCGGAGATAGGATAAACTTAGAGATATGGAGGGAGACATCGCAGGAATTGTAAGTTCTAAGTAGCTGGTCAAATCATATCATCCACATTATCATTATTTCATTTACTACTGGCAATTCACCCTCCCGGTATGAATGTGATATTGGATTACAAAATTGTACTTTATTTAATGCTAATTTTAATAAAATTATTACTTAATTTTATATAGTAAGTATAAATTTATGGACATACGGAAATAGTTTCAATAGCATTAGTTGATTATTTGATACTGCTTTTTTTAGTTCATTGAGAGCACAGAATGAGAATATATAATATAACATTTTGTATTGTTAATAATTTAATAAATAGAATTGTAAATAATATTGAAATAACAGATAAGAGGAAGAGCCTCCAAATATCAAGTGTATAGGATGAATGTAATTTAAATGTTATTTAGTCAAGCTTGTAGTTAATGTGAAATTAATGTTAAATCATCATCGATGTGTTTGTAAAAGAATGTGTCTTGTAATAAATGTTTCTCGGAGTAAAATCCCATCTGAATTATTTTGCCAAGTATGCTCGACTGACCATTTCCACACACACATATGTTCAACATAATATGATTGTAATACTTATCAGTTTAATACTATATGCAATCTATCTAGATAACACTGAATTAATTGATCCAAACATTGTATAATGCCAAGATATAGATTTTACCTTGTTTAAAATAGATAATGATATGTGATAAAAATGCAACCAATCTCCATCATTGTCTATCCTTTATTTCATTGTAAGAATTGTCAGTTTCACAATAGTTTCTCATTACTTAATTATCATCTTAAAATAGGATTGATCTGTTATTCCTATAATAGAACCCTGAGATTATTTCATAATTTAAATAAACATTGGTATAGCTGTGCAATCTAAATCAAATGTCTGTAGATTGATTACTGTTACAGTGATCCCAAACATATTAGATGAGTGGCGTGATTAGTCTGGGTTGTACTTGGGTGGTGGGAGAATTGAACCTATCATGATTCTTGATATAGTCCACGAATTGCTTTCTTTTGATAACTTAAGTAAGTACTTGTAATATAACTAAATAAACATGATATAATTATTGTTTATAAATGCTTCTCTTACCCCATTTGCATTCTGGATGACCACGAGACTCTATAACCTCCAACTGAACTAAGCTGTAGATTAATACTATAATAAGAGTCTTATCCATAATTAGAGACGCAACCTAAATTATAAATTTTATTCTATCTTGTATAGAATTGTCGCCTGGGAATTTATATGTATATAAGGTGATATAGGTGAAGATTGACGAGATTACAATATATATATATTAAATGTAAAATACGATACCCGTTATAAAATATTATATATATATATACAGTATATAAAAAGAAATTTTAACGGTAAATTTACCGTTAAATTTTTTATTTTATTTTATATATATAGCAAAGCACTACAACTTTATTTCATATTAATGTGCATTAGATCGTGGAGATTCTATTTATTATTGCTTAACTATATAAGCATTATATCAATAGTTGTTAGATAGCATTTCAACAGAAACTACTAACTGGTTTCTAGTTAATTAGTTTCCGTCAATGGTTTTGATTTTTTCATTTCTTATTATATAGCTAAAAATGAAAATTGGAAATATTTTCAATAAATATAATCATTTATATTTTATGTTATTAGTAGGGAAAATTCAATTTAAAAATGTATGTTTTATTTACTTACGCTGGATAAATTTGTAGTTTGATTGTAGGTTGTATTTCAAAAATTTGAATTTTGTAATAATCAATGCCAGATTCCTTATCTTCGAAAAGCCAATTTGCTGATAATTGTGTTTTGCTTGACTAAAAATGGAAAAAAAACATGTTTGAATAATTTATTTTATTAACACATTTACACACACACTTATATTTGTATATATTTACATAAAGTTCATTAAAGTTTGCAAGGTGTCAAGCGTTGTTAGCCGAGAGATCATCGCAGCCGCCTTGCAAGTAAGTAGTTGGTTGCAGACGGTTGTGGGTTCGCGTCCCGGTCGATGCTATGACATATGAAAAAAAAGTTTGCAAGGTAAGTGCAAATATTAATATATACTAGAATAAAATTATTAAGAATGTGACAAACTACAACAGACAATGACTGAGTATTTTACCTTGATCGTGGTGCCATTTTGTTTAGTTTTTTCACACATTTTTAAAAGGAAAGCATAAATATTTAAATGTCTTTATATATATGCTTTATTTTTTTATAGTAATTTTGTTTGAAACCTGCTGGGAATTATCAAGTTTTTACAATTTATATCTAGCAAACCATCTTATGTCTGAATTGGATTTTAGTCCTGTTCGATCTTGCGATCTTTGTCGTACTTCGGAGTTGAACTACTTATAAGTAGACACAGATCCAAAGTTATACAACTTCTTTATTATTTTAAAAAAATGATACAGCTTGTATTCATCTATTGGAAAAAATTTGCTCAACAACATTGAGGAAATGAAAATTATAGGACAGTACAGTCAGTAAGATTATTTATGCTTATTTATGTTGTATACTCTTCTGCTTAGAGATTCATTGGCTGCATTGCTGTAGTTTGAGAGTGATATTCTTGAAGTTCAAATAGTATATTTCGTAGCTATATTTTTCCTATCACGTACAACACCGAACGAATTGATTATCATTGGTGACTAAAATCGCTTCAAATTAGACACACGTTAATTTATCTTAAAAATTAGATATAACTAGAAGTGACTATATTATTTAATAATTTTACTACATAAGTTATAATTATAATTCTACACTAGTAATAAATTTATAATATAGTAATGAATCTTTTCATATACATATATACTCGATGACTGATGGATTTTTATATCAAATAATTATTGCTTCCATGCTTCTTGATTTTTCACAATGAATGAATTAAAACTACCAGTAGATTTACCCCTTACAGTTTAGTCTATTCTCGTATCTCATTAGTATTAAGTTCACAATTAAAACATTATTTTGTTTTAAATATGCAGTTAGGTTCTAAATACCATGTTTTTCCATAACAATAACAAGTAGTGGAGGGGTGTGTGTTCTCTATTAACTTCTTATTTATCTCTCATGGTTTCTTCACATTTATACTCATTTCTGAAGAATCATTCTCTTTCTCATTTCTGAAAGATTGCATGTGGTCTAATATGAGTTCATAAGCTAAAGCTCCCTCAGTAGCGACCTTACATGTTATTTTGTTCCCTTAGTAATATTTCTTTAAACTTTATTTTTATTATTCCCCATAGTAGCCAATATGTAGCATTTTGGTTAAAATTCCTAAATTCACAATTCTTGCTAACGTGTGTAGGATTATATTCATGTACTTTTTCATTTTGTGACTGTATTCTCCCTTGAAAGCAAAGACATGCCAAGCAGTAAATTTCAATGTTTATTTATTTTATCAGTAACTCTTCATAGGATATTTCTTCAGGTGGCTTTGGATCACATAAACGATTTGCCACATTCAAGACGTCTTTGCTGTTATTTCATTCATAAGCATGCACTTTCCAATATGACTCACATATATTTGCCATTGAACCAGATTTTGTATAACAAGTATTATGTTGTCCTGCATTTTTGGTTCGCATCACTGCTAAATGTAATATCTCCAACTAATACTTATCTAAGCTTCACAGGTTAAACGGTTGATCTGTGCCAGATTGTATCCAAGTCTCATAGGTTAAACTATTAATCTGTGCTAACTAGTATCCAAGTCTCACAGATTAGACAATCAAACTGCATCAAATAATATATTTCAAGCCTCACAGGTTAGACTGTTGAACTGCACCATATAATATATCCAGGGCCAAGCAGTAAATTAGTAGCTGGATAATTATATTTTAATAAATAAAAAAACAACAAAAGTTTAAATAAAACTTCAAGAGTTTATTTATTCTGAATAATAATAATGGTATTAGTAAGATATTAGTAATTCAACTTGCTAATTTATTAATTGAGAATAACATCATTTAGATCTCTTTAAAGTTCACATCTACTTAAAGATGTAATATCTCCAAAGTGCCTTTAACTCAGTAATTTATAACTCTATAATTCTTTAAGCACTTCATTCCTGCACACATTAATGTAGAGATAATCCAATTAGATTTTCGACTAGAGCTCTTTTTTATTAACATCCAGAACGACTTCACTTTCACTAGCTTATCTTTTCACTAGTTTTTACTACAACTTTATTTCACTTCTCTCAATTAGTCTGCAGACATTTTATCAGCTTTTCTAATTTGCATAAAGTAAACTTTTCTTTTCATGCAAATTAGTCTGTTGGTATTTTTAATGAATTTTATTTTTCTGTAATTTTTTTTATTTCTGGAGTACTTTAGTATATTAATATTAACAGCTTGCACACTCACCTTTATTCTTTAATAAATAAACTATGTATATATGCATATACAGCAGTTAGTATATCCAATTAATAAAGAACTACTTAAAAATTATTTTAAAATTTAAATTTCAATTATAGTTAAAAATTAAATTAAATTAAACTTACTGTATATTTGCTATCTTGCCTAGGTATTTCTCCATCACCAATGAAAACAAGCTTTGGATGTGTTAAATCTACAGTAAAGCCATCTGTGAAAACATGAGATGAGAGGCCTGCTCCATTAATTGAATCAACTTTTACTTTGACATGGTCTAGATGGGCGTGATGAAAGTTGTGCCAAGATAAAGATTTAAGATCTTTGCTTACACTTTTATCCGTTGCTAAAGACTGGGATTTGTGAGCACCTAAAATGAAAAATACACAAATATATCTAACATTAAAATTGTAGCTTAAATAATATGTAATGTTCTAGAAAAAAATAAATTTCAAAACACCATATATAATGAATGAAAATCTTTTAATATCAAAGTCAATCTACAAAGCAGATTAAAAACGATTACCATGTATGATTCATGCTTCTATACGAATAGTGGATTGAGATAATTAATCCAAACAAATATTTATTTAATCTCATTCAAACTGATCCTAAGTTATATTCGCAAGACAGAGTAATTACTGATTTAATAATGAATTAGAAACATCACTAATATGTAAATTCGAATTATATTATGCTAAGTAATGTACAATATTTTGGAGAAATAAACTCCCAAGTGCTGTCTGTAGAAAAAAACAACGACCCATAGCATGAATACAATAACTCTAAATATCAATATCCAGTAGGAGATTATGAGATCATGAACTGATAGACTTATTTATATAGTGATAGCTAGGAGAGTGAACATCAATATTCCATGAAAATCTTTATTAGCTTCTTTTAAATTGGCCTTAAATTATATTCGCAAAATAGAGCAATTAAAATCTTGCTTGCTTGAATGTTTTAATTATATTAAACCGCAAAATGAATAAATTTTTTAAAATGTGTATAGTAATTTGAGCTCAAGCAAAACAAGTATAATTTGAAAAAATGCAACTTTTAAAAAATATTTTAAAAATCATATTTACTATTACTATAGTAAAAGGTTATTTACCATTGACATTTACATCCTTAAAAACACTGACGCTGTATCCATTAATGTCAGATTCCTGATCGATAAAATTATCCCAGTTCACAAATACAGATGCTGGTTCAGAAGAAAATCTTTTCTCTTTATTTGGATCCAAACCATCCTTAGCCCATCCTGGTACTGGTGGTGTTTTATCATAGATGACTAAATAAACAAATAAATAAAGCTTAATGTATCAAAAATCAAATAGCAATATTCATACTAATACAAATACACACACACACATACGCAGCGGGCGCGCGCGCGCGCACACACACACACATATATATATATTACCTCCAGATGATGAAACTGAGGTGCTCTTTTGGTTATGACCTTCATTAAAAGCAATTATAGTTGAATAATACTTTGTGCCATGTTTTAAAGCATGCACTCTTGAGCAGGCATGATCTTCAGTTTTTTTATGTCGATTAAATGAAAGGGTATCATCTGAACCAGGACGAGTTCCTACTCCCCACATATAATGAGCTGAAAAATAACACAGAACATTTTATAAAATCAATTTGCGTTTAAAAATAATTAATAAATAATATAACAATGCAGACTTATAGTACACCCATGCGCGCACGCGTGCAAACACACACACACATATATATATATTATGGCTACAGAAAGGAGCTAACTTAAAGAGGATCCTTTAATTCCTTTTTGATGCTTAAAGAAACTGATCAGGGCTAATTCCTAATATCTGCTTCATATATTCTCGTCATTGCAGCTGTTATTGCTATGTGATTTATATAGTAAATGAACATGGATGGGCTGCTTACCAACATGCATCAGCCAAGGCAAAGAGTTTATTGGGTTTTTATCTCTGAGTTTAAGATCAAGAACCATCATGGTCTTTTTTTCCAGCTGCCTTACAATTCTTAACTGAAATATCAGTTGAGTTTTTTAAAAGACAAAATGATATGTGTGATGAACTTTATTTAGTCATGACATACAAAACTATATTATGAATCTTATTGCCAGGAGGCCAATATAATGGTTGGTGGCCAAAGGCAAAAACTATTAAGAAACTTCTGATTGTGAAGTTAGAAGAGAAAGTGAAGAGACAGTTGATTTAAAAATGAACATGAACTTAATTACAAAGACATAAATATTGAAAACAAAAATGAAATGGGATTTATTATAAATAAAAAGTGGAAGAATAACATTGGGGAAATTAATAATGTATCATACTGAATAGCATGTTTAGTTATTCAACTTAAAGGAAGATACCAAATGCAGATAATTTTGTTTTATCTCTTTTTCACTACGATGAAGTAAAGGATTTTTACACAAATCTATTTCATGAATTTTCAAGTCAGATTATTAAAGAATCAGTTTAAATAAATCTGTAAATAATACCTGCTTTTGTTACACAATGGCCTGCAAAAATTAATTTTAAATCAAATTTCCAGAGCTTTCCCCCAGAAACCATAATTTTTTTTGGAACCATATAAACAATTTATAATCTTTTCGTAAGCTTTGGGATATCTTAAAAAAACACATTACCTCATTAACGTCAAAACCACTTTCGAATACTAGATGGGAAAGATGCATAAATGCTCTTCAACCACTGAGACATTAAGCAGGAGAAATATATGATGCTTTGTTTGAAATATTCTCTGATGACAATTTTAATCAAAAGTAAGTGGAAGCTCAGATATTATGTACAAAATTAAAAGATTATGAGTTTCTATGCTCTCTGGTTTTATTGTATGACATATTACATTTTGTAAATTCTGTTCAACAAACATTGCTAATCCTCAAACAAATATTTCACATGTTTTGATAACCATTAAATATATAAAATAATTTTTTAGTAACTATCATACAGTTGTTTGTTACAATTCATTACTTCAAACAACTAAAAATCTATGGGAAGATTTAGAAGGAGAGCCATACTTCAAAATCAATAATGTAGTGAGAAACAGGAAAAAGTTAAATTTATTATTATGAACATCGAGACGAAGGATCCCAAACACCTGAAGATAAATTCAGAGTAAACTTCTTTTCCACAATACTGGGTACACAATTGCATCCCATGATGAGAGATTTATACAAAAGGAAACTCACAAAACACAGTTTAAAATTTTGTCAACTATAAATAAACTTCGTGAAGCAGATTTAGAAAAACTTAAAAAGAATGTTTCAATCTATAAATTTATTTGAATGACAATGATAATAATAAAGTCATAAATGGAGAGGAATTGTATGAAGAACTATGTCTGTTTAAAAACTTATTTTCACGTGAATTATCTCAATTCAAAAATCCATTTGATGTCACATTCATGAAAATGATTTGCTCGTTTCATTCCCACATTTGAGTATATCAGTATGAATTTTATTAACTCTTCCAACAATTTTCGAAGTTAAAAATTATAGATAAATATTTACGTTTGACAATGACCCAAGATTGGTTGGTAAATTTGTCAAAGATAACTATATACAATGACATAAGCAATACTCTAACGTTAATGATATTGAATCTAAATTCAGTTCCGTAAAAGCTAGGAATGTAAATTTATAATTATATATATTATCTCTAATAAATCATTAAAATGTAAATAAAATCAGATTGGGGGCGGGGATTACTGTTTTGCATAAGGAGACTGATGATCCTTCCTTTGGCCCTGCATATATATATATCTCCATAGTGACAATATTTAACAGGCATGTATTACATTCATATATAATACTTTATTTAATATATTTTAAACTGCTATCAGTCCCTGTTAAAATTGCTTTTGTAAGTCATTCTCATACTTAGGCTGCAAGACATAAATTATTTTAAGTTTCTAATTTTTAATTTTGTTTTTATTACGTACAACTAACTTAATTAAGATAAAAATTTGGCTTCAAAAATTGAGAATTCACAAAAATGTCTTTACAAAGATGTGTTTAAAAATGCATTATATTAAAATGATAAATCACTTTTGACAATTAAACATTTTTTGATAATAAAATAAACTTTATTAATAATAAATTATATACAAATATTAACATATATACAGGAGAAAAGGCAGATAAATATGATTCAGTTTTATATAGATGATTATATAATTTATATGCTTTATATAATTCTAAAGTAATAAAAATATTATTCTGCCAAATTTTGCTTATAGTATTTCTAGGTAAGTATTTTAGAACATATAAATATGTATTATACCAATCTTTATTATTTTTTAATGTATTATTTCACTCTTTATAATATTTTTTACGAAGCCTGCATTTTTTGTTGTCAAAAATTACAGAACAGCAAACAAGTCACATGATTCTAAGACTATGAATAATTACTATGGCATTATAAAAATGAATTTTTTTAAAAATATTTTTCTGGAGCAATTGTTTAAGATTAATTATTTTCTTGCGAAAGATAAAGTGTCAGAAGGATGAAAAGTATGAACAGTTTTGAAAAATGTGTACCATATCTTCAGGATGATTATTACAAAAGGTACCTGTGGGATCCAGATTTAATTTAAAACGGTTAATGAGATAGAGTTCGGTAGGAATTGTGGGGAAAAAATCATCTATGATTGATGAACACATACATTTTGGATTCTGATTAAAGTCTTGGCAATACCAATTATAAAAATTACATTATTCAAAAATAGAATGGGAAATTTTAGATGTAACGAAAGTGATGTTAAGTAAAATAGTTTCTCTTAAAAACTTTTGGGAAAAAAGATATGTATAGATTTTTAAAATTCTTTATGATTTTTCATTAATAAGCAGGTATATATATATATATAATATTTGCACGGTTATATGATGTAAATAAATCTAAATGTTGGGAAGTAATACAAAATAAACATAGTTTAACCCAAAAACTACTTTATATATGTATATAAAATTAGGTTTTTGAAACTTTTGAACAAAGCAACATTTAAGAGTATGTTATTTAGATAAATTATTAGCAAAAAAGTTGTGATAAAATATATAAGATAATTTTTAATATATATTATAAAGTAAATTTAATTATATAAAGTTATAAAACTTACAAATTCCACTCTCTGGATCTTGAAAATTACCCCAGTTGGCACATATTTTATCAGCAATGCTTTGGTATTTAATGTCCACTCCTATTTCTTCTCCATCATAGACAAAACCGGGTAATGGTGGACTAGTGTCCACTAAAATAGCACTCCTTGCATGACCAGCTGTTTTCATGTCAACTACATAACAAAAAGTTAATATTGCCATTGAAAAAAATAAATATTTAATTGTAACAAGATCATTAGACAATCATTAATATGTAAATTACTATTCTATATATTTAGGAACTATTTTATTATTGTAGTGTAAAATTAAGTTAATTTTTTATAAAAATATTATTATTCAAACTTAAAAAATACGTATATGTCAATAGTCACATGCGTATGCACACATAAGAACAGAAGGAAAAAAGAGCTGATCATCTGTTTTAAGGGTAAACATATTTTTGAAACGATTTTCAATTAGAAAAAGTGAAAAAAATACATAAGAAAGAGATATTTTAGAGTGGTGATGAACTCAAGCGCTTTGCCACTTAAACTTTGATTGGACATAGAAGAAATAGAAGAAGAAAGTAGTTTCTTTGAATTAATATATTTATAAAATACTTGTGGAAATATTTATGCCTATGTATGATTTATATAGCACACATTCAGTTTAGATCGGTATGATTACACAGACAAAACTGTTAGATGTTAGAAAAAATATATTTAGTTATATGAGGCAAAAAATAAACGGGTAATGTGATTATTTAAAAATTAATTGAAAAGTTAACTCATAGGAAATGTAACAAATAAAAAAAATTAGTGATTTTGAATATGTCTCTAAAAGACTAAAATATAAAAATTATTAGCTTTTAATTAAAAAAAATAGCAAATAAAAAAAACACAGGGATGGATAAAATAATGATAACACCCGAATTAAAAAAAAGCTAACGGGTTTATAGTTTAAGAGTTCATAAGAAGTTTGAGCACCAGAATTGATCCTGGAAATTCCGATCCCAAGTCAGATACTTTACCAACTGCCTCAAACCATGCAGGGTAAAAATACTAATAGCTTTATTGCTAGGGAGTTCATAAGAAGTTCGAGCGTTAGAATCGATCCTAGGACTTCCCGATCCAAAGACGGACACTCAATCAACTGTGCAAAACGCCGCAGGATACACTCAAGTTAAATTTATTATAGAAATATCAAACCATTATTCCTAAAAAAAAAGCTTCAAGTTTTTGAAAGATATTGGTAGAGAATATTACTAAAAATGTCTCACACATGATTCAGAAAATGTATGAAGTTACATAATATTGTCTTATGTACACATCAAGTGAATTGGGCTCTCAAAATGTATCCTTAGTGAGAAAAGTCAGTTTTACTCCCGCAGATGCATAATCTAGATTTGATAGAGCTAAGATGAAAAATATGCTGATAAAAACGGGAAACTTGAAAAAATATATTACAGTGCTATGATTGTACATCTTTCCACAAGATGTTAAAAGTGGATAAAACCAGTCCCCATATTGTATGAGATTGGCGTAGTAGAGAGAACGTGAATATTAAGACTCAAGAATTGATACCTCTATAATAGCACAGAAACATTATTCATAAAATGTATACTTGAGATAGAAATAATCTCTAGTAATAATAAATAATATATTTACAAAAAGTGATTTGTGACAAAGTTGTGCGTGCAGAAAGTTTGATATTTATAAATCAAATTTATTTTGATATTAAAGATAATTAAAATTTGAGATGGAATTCTGGGAAGATAGGAATGATTGTTTTTATTGCTTTACTTCTGCTTTTGAGAAGTCTACTTTGGCAGAGAAGCCATTGGGGTATGAATTTATAATTTAATTTTGATAAGATTTAATTCATTATATTTAGTCTGGATTATATAAGTGATTTAATAATCACTGACTCATGTAAATATAAACGCATAAATACATCAATAATATATTTATTACCGAATATGAAAACAAATATACACTTGTATTTACAATATATTTTAAATGGATCTACTTCGCTGCCTGCTACTACTATTGGTGAGATATAGCTCCTACTTCTGGAGTGAACTATGAAATAAGAGATTGCAATTGACTCTATAAGTTTTCTACCACTTTCAGCGATATTTTGATTCAGCCTGCCTTGTGAATAGGAACTATGACACTTTTGGCTATATTACGACAGCTTGCCTCATGCCAATGTTTGGTTCTAGCAGCTTCCAGTTCTGAATGTTGACTTTCTTTATTTAGCTTAAACGCTATTGTATGGAGAATGGAAATTCTATCTTTTAGCTCTATGACAGTAGTTTTCTCATAACATGTATGGAGAACATGTATTCTATCGGCTTTGTAATAGTAGTTCTCTGGAGAAGCTATATATAGAATTTCAGGTTTGACAGTGGTTTTCTGACTTTACCTTAAAAAAAAACTAAAAAATTTATTGCCAGATTCCCATTCTTAATGGAAACATTCAGATTCAGCGAACATCATTGCCTATTGGCTCTTTATTGCCATTAGATAAGTGCATGGTGATAAATGCTCAATCCAATCTAGATATAATGGAATTTAAGCTAGTCTGTTATTTGGAGGCAAGGTGAGATATAATTATTAATTATTGTGCTTGGTTTGAATTAAGAAAATCTATGAAAAATTCAAATTAACATAAACAACTTTCTGAGGGATATGAAATATTATTCATAGGATATGATTCTCTGAATACTGGTGCTTGAAAAAATTGTTTCTAGGTTTAAATTCATATACTTGGGTTAGAAATAAAAGACGTATTTCCAATTAAACTTATTAGATTTAGCTATTAGTTAAAATCAGAAGTAAAAAATGGTTTAGCCTCAGGAAATATAAGAAGAGTTTGTAACATGAAACCTAAAACACAATTGAACCCAAATTACATGGAAAGGACCTCACAAAATCCATGAATAATTCAAATATATGTATATAGTTTTTAATACTTACATGTCGATAATTTTTGTTAAATTGTTGGCAGTCAATTTTGTGTAAAATGAATAGAGTTTCTGAAGAATTAATCATCATTTATTTTTAAAAAAATTATTTTAAAAATACAGTCAAGCTAATAATTCTGTTTTAATTTTCTATACTGCAGTAAAATGATTATTAAAGTAGTGTTTATGCTAGTTTGCTGTATTACTAAATCTTAATCTATGTTATTTATTTATGAATAACTTCTCCCAGAAGTACAGTTTTTTAAGAATTTTCATTTTTTTAATAAGTTCAGAGATATTTCTAATGTTCCACAGAATCTATTAATGTACCAATATGATTATTTACTTGTATACTTATAAATAGGGACATTATATAATGTGTGAAACAACATTTATGAATAGACATAACTTTATAATCTTTGGAGTTCTTATTTTTAATAAACATTGACTTTAACAATTTGAAAAGGGCTTCAGAAGACTAACTTAAGTAAAAAAATATTTATGTACCATAAGTGAAACAGAAAAATAGAAAACTTTTAATATTGTATGTACTACCTAAAAAAATAAATAGTGAATCTAAAAATAAACTTTCCTTGGCTATATATTAAAAATTGATAAAAAATAATAGTTATTATTTAATCTTACCATTGTTAATGGCTCTGATTTTTACCCAAGCAGACACTCCATCAGGCATTTTAAACTTCAACTTTGAATGAGTATCATCAATCATTTCCGCCAAAGTCCAGTCTAATATTAAATTATCATGTAAACTTTTACCTATGGCCATTTCAATACCCTTGATCTTTGACTCGTCATCCCTTAAATAATTAAGGATATATATATATATTATTTGTAGTTAACAAATATAAAACATTATTTGAAAAATTACTTTAAAAAAAATATTAACATTAGCAGTAAAAAAATTAAAGAAAATACAATTTAAAAAGAAATAAATAAGAGTATTCGGATTTTAAAAAATATTAACGAATAAAATTAAAATAGTGAGGATATAATGTAGATATATATTTACTTTTGTAAAAAATATGAAAATTCATTCAAAGTTTACTAGAGTACAAAATGAAAAGATAATGACAGATGTGGAAACATTTGCTTAAAAATGTAAATCAAAAATAATAAATTTATTAGCAATGTAAAAATTATATTGAACATTTTTATCAATCTTATTTGACTATAATCGATGTTCAAGTTCAAAACTACATTACAATAACCTATCTCGGATGCAAGCACTCCTCGATAACTCTATCAAATTTTATAAAAATCGAATATTATATATTTGAAAAGTATTTTTGTGACAGAATTGTAATAAAAATAGCATTATATTGAGGAACTATAAAATAGTTATTGAATAGTCCTAAACATTTAAAGATATGTGAAAGTATTATAACTCAATTTTCTACACACATACACACACACACACAATAATTAAAATATGTTTTAAGAATAGAAATCATATTTTATAAAGATATTACTTGTGATAGAAAGAATGTTTAAGTTTTAATATTAATTTTTGATTTGCTATAAAGAATACGATGAGGTTGTATTACTTTATACAAAGTTACTATTGTAATTTTATTAGAATGTGTATTCAGTAAAACACGCTATGAATCTCGGATATAAAGTGTTTACATATTAGCTATAATCGTTGTCTTAATCGTTTTGATGATAACAAGATACTGTAATATAAAACTGATTGATTTTAAGCCAATAAACATCACATGATCACCACTTCTTATGCTTGCCTATAACTGTTATTAAAACAGGCAAAACTCACTATACGTATTGCTCTCAGATCCAAGGCTCCTCACTGACGAAGGCCACAAGCCAGAAACTAGTCTGGGAATATTGGCTGAGTAGGCACTAGATGGGGATTTTATGCACAAGCCTTCTGGCATCCATTGATTACTCTAGCTTGCTGTGTGTGGCAATACATATAGTGAGTTTTGCCTGTTTTTATAAAACTGATTGATTGGGTAAATTTATTTTTTACAGTTTTGTTGTTGAATTGAAAATACAATATTGATTATCATTCTAAACGGAGACATTCTGAAGGGTTGGGGAACCACATGACTTGATGTTTTTTTAATTTTTGTGCAAGCCTTAAAATAAAGTATTTTTAAAAAAATTTCCTGATTAGAATCGATTTTTAGAAACTAAGATTTTATAAATTTTTTTTCCAAAACATTATTTACAAAAGAGTTAAAGTGCTATTTTTATTGGAATGATTTGTTTATATGAATAGATTTAATAAAATATTACATTTAAAAATTTTAAACTCCAGACTCAACAATAATTATCGCTTCTAAAAGTGTAGCACCAAAAAGATATTTGTTTATAGTGAAAAAATAAATACGAAACGATACAACATTGCTAACAAAAAGAATATTATTGAAAAAATAAAATTAACTATTTTAATAAAATTAAAAAAAATCATATTGAAGTCTATTTTTATTTACTGATTATCATATTAAAGTAGTTTTTTATAGTACATAAAAATATCTAATAATTAGTGCATCTCCAAATTTAAAACAGTCTAAATTATAATAAATGAGAAATTATTTATTACTTATTTCTATTTTACCTATTTATACTAAAAAATGTTTATTAAAAATGATTACAGATTTTTGAAATAAATACATAATGCTTTCCTATTATTAATTAATAATAAATATTTAAGAATTAGTCATTTTTTAATATTAAAAATCAACATAAAATTAGATGTTTAAATACTATGTTATAATTGGGAATAAATGATACATACTTTATGTATATAAAAGAGTTTTTTATTAGATTATTTTATTATCAGTTGCAGATTGAATAGTATAAATATATTTTATTTATATATATATAGAATACAAATTGCATTTTCTGCCCACTAATTAACTATCTGACTGCTTTCCTATATGTGTATTTCATTATCTACTTACCTATCTATCTATATCCACATCAACTTACCTATCCAACTATTTATCTATTTATTTACCTACTTACTTTATCCTACCTATCTTATTCTATCTTACTATACCCTTACTTGATTACCTACCTATTTTACCTACCTACCTTCCTATCAACCTATCTATTTACTTAGCTACTTACCTTTCTATATTTCTAAAATCTTAATTGTCTTTATTTGAATGTTGGAAAAAAGTAATATTTTCCATAATTAAATTTTTTGTATTTAATAAGTACTCATATAAGTATAGAGTGGTTAAATAAATTCTAATCAATTCACTTTTTATAAATCTTTTTTGGTGAATATACATAGAGATTTTTGATGCTATGGACTGCTTAAGAGTTGGATGGTGGAATAGATTAAAGCCATCCATTGAAGTTTGAAGATTTGCACTGATTATATATATATAGGAGATGATGATCTGGACCAAATGATGAGTGCTGGTTCAGCATTAAATATGTATATTGGAGATCATTTATCCTTTTCACATGTGTGTAGTATGACATAGATTGTATAGCTGAAGGGAGTTTGAAAGTTCAGATTCAAATCTCCTATATGTACTATACATAGAATTGTATGGCTGATTATTAATGGTAAAAATAATATTTAATAATAGTATATGTTACTTATTTCACACTTTTATATAAAATATTATTTTATATTATATTCTTGCTAATTCTGATTTATCGAGTTTGACATGATTGATGAAAAAATTTGTCTTGGAAATAATCGAGTCTTATATTATCATACTTTACAATTTATAAATTGCATATTATGTAATATCTAATATCTTAAGATGCAATGAATTTACTGAATTTTTTTAATTTATAGTTATAGATTATAGAGTGGCATAACTGATAAAAAAAGTTCATTTTAAAACTGAACTCTGAACCTAATATTGTTGTAGATTATAATTCTCAAAAAACTATTATGTAATATCTAACATCTTATTTCAGAATAAACTTACTAGAAGATTCTTTTTATGCCACGACTTATATATATATATAATAGATAATATGGCGTTTTATACATATATAAATAGTGTTGAAGAAAACTACTCTTTGCACATGCACTATAAAACAGATACATATTTGCCCATCAATAAATGTTTTAAAAGCAACTACTAGTGAAAATATTAATTTTAAATCATTTGTTAAAGCTTCTGATTACAATCATGTAATTTTTACACACTGCTTGATCCATCGAGAAGGCCTTGCAACAAAAAAATTAGCAACGGAATTGAACGATGTGTTTCAGGATGCTGTGAAAATTATAAACTTTATTAAAAGCCTGCCTTTAACAGTCGTTTATTTTCAAATCTTTGTAAAGATATGATTTCTGAATACAAAAATGTATTATTAAATGCATAAGTAAGATGGATGTCAAGAGGGTGAAGTTTAAGAAGATTATTTTTATTAAAAGAAGAAAATTATTGTATTTTTAACCGAACAAAAATCTGATCTTGCTGCTCTTTTTCAAAATGACTTACGGATATCAAAGCTGTGCTATTTTTCTGATATTTTTGAGAAACTAAATGATATTTCGAAAGACAAAATTGAAAGTTTTATTAAAAAGATCAATATTGGGAAGAATAGAGTGAAAAATGATTCATTGGAAATGTTTTCGACTATCGACAATTTTATAATTGGAAAAAATAATTGCAAAACTTTAATAGCAAAAATTATTATAGATCACTTAAAAACCACAGAAACACAGTTTTGAAAATACTTTATATCGAATTTAGATTTCAAAAAGTTATCTTGGATTCAAAGACCATTTTTGATTGAGATTAATGAGATTAATCACCTGCCATATAAGCCCCAAGAGGAATTTCCTGAGCTATGGAGTGACTCAAATTTAAAACTTGACTTTCCACAAAAATCATTGACTGAATTCTGGATCAGCTAGGACTGAATTTTCCACAATTTCTGAAATGGCATTAAATGTTCGTCTGCCATTTAGCACCACATACTTATCTGAAATGACCTTTTCAACTTTAATGTATATTAAATCCAAATATCTTTCAACGCTGAAAAACGTTGAAGGGGCTTTATGTCCAGCAGTATCAAATATTTCTCCAAGAGTTAATTTGTTATGCAGCAAAAAACAAGCACATCTATTTCATTAAAACTAATTTTTTTCATTAATTTTTGTATACTTAAAACAAATCCTAAAACTACTTATTTTCATATGTATATTGTTTATCAAAGAAATAAATTATTTATGGGAATATTTAGTTCTATATCTATTTTATATTTAATATCTGGGATGTGAAAAAATATCAATGATAAAAAAGTGTCATGAATAAAAAAAGTTTAAGAAGTGCTGAATTAAACTGTGTAATTTGCTATCTATATGTACATTGAACAATGTTAAAGATATGTGCAAGAGATTTTCTGGTTCAGCATGAAATATGCATTTTGGGGATCATAAATCTTTTTCACATGTCTTTGATCATATGTTTATAATTATATTCTTTCACAAGGTCCCTACTTTGCATTAGAGTGGTATAGTGAAAATTAGACTGCAGAAATAATAGTTTGCAAAAAATCTGTCAATGAAATGTAATAAGAGACTTTTATATTCCCTTTGAATTTATAAATTAGTATTATTACGATAAATCCCTTTTCCAATTCTTAAAGACTTTTTAATTGATTGATTAGTCATCCTATTATTATTTCATGAAGGCAAAGGAGTCTTTTAAAGAAACAATTGAATAGAAAATGCAATGTTGTTAATGGACTAGACGGTAATAAAATAAGATATTAGGAATAGGACATATTTGTTTTCTATCAGTTTTAAATACAATATTTAGTAAAATCATTAAAATTTGTCTATAAAAGCCTTTAGACAAAGGCTACCAAAAGACACAATGGGATTATAGACCAGACTACCATGTCCAAGTTTTAAAAGTTATAGAAAAAATAAATAAATATGATTTATCATTTTGCCTTGGATATATCATTGAGAAAAAAAAAGATTCTATAAAAATTTCTACACTATTTAAAGTTTTGAACAATCATATTATAGTCTCAGAATGGGTATCATTAAGAAGGTGATCTTTTGCATAATTGTATATATGGTGAATCAATTTCTACTAAGCGCTTTGCAGGAGTTTTACATGAGTATTCTGTGAATTAAAATTGAAGCTTACAATTATTTATATTAAAAGATTATTACTTAAAACATTTAAATTTTACAGATAATGTAATTGTTTTGCACATAATAGTTCCGAATTATAGAAAATGTTCAAGAACTATCAGATACAAACATGAAAATAGGACTAAAGATAAAGAATAAAACAGTATTGTATGGATTAAAAAAAAGTAAAGATTGGTAGCAAGAAATTATGAATCAATTATAAATACCATAGACAAAGTATTAGTAAAAATACAAATTCAATGACTAAAGTTTATCAATAGAGTGATTTTAATAAAAACAAGTTAATATTAAAAGAAAATTACCAATGTGCTAAAATGTTTTTTTATATATAAATGTACTACTAGTACTTATTTATGAGATAAAGACTTAGATAATAAATAGCCCTAAACACTGAATTAATTAAACATCGTAACTGGGATGGACATATTTCTAAAAAAGCTGGCAGTAATAATTAAACAATTGGAATTATTACTTAAGAAACTAAAACATAAAAAAATGCACATAAAGATGAATGAATTATCTAATGTGATGAGACGTGGATAATCTATGGATTTAAGAATTGGACTAAACTTACAGATCATGATGTTGCAGTGTATTGATAATGTTTGAAAATGCTGATAGTACAATACAATATTATATTTATTGATTGGTGTGAAAATAAAAATGCCATGTACACGTATCATATCTTGACATCGTAACAAATAATTATTCTACATAAAAGACCATGTATTTATATAATTTGTTTTTTTTCTAATATAAACAATAAAACTAATAATAATAGTATTACAAAATATTATTTTTTTTTGAAAATTACTTACCTAACCGAAAATACGATTGAAATTTCCTCTGTTTCTTCATTATAACTAGGATCACCAACAAACTCAACAATAGGAGGTGTGTTGTCTATAGTTATTGGAGTTGTGTGGCAAACAGTTAAAGCTTTAGGACCACCATATTCAATGTTATTGTATGCTCGAACAGTAACGTAATATTTTCCATCTAAAACATTATATATGTAAAATAATAAGTTATTATTAAAAATATACTATATATAAATTTTAAATTATTATTATTATTATTATTATTATTATTATTATTATTATTATTATTATTATTATTATTATTATTATTATTATTATTATTATTATTATTATTATTATTATTATTATTTAAAATTGATAAATATACAGCATATATAAATTTTAGCAATATAAATAAAATTCTTTTTACCTTGAAGCTGTAGGGGATGAGCAATTCCAATAAAAGCCGATTCCGATTCTGTTTTGTGGGGATTAGTATAAGGATATATGTTAGTGCTACATGGCTCAGTACCAACAGCAAAGGCGTAACCAAGTATTCCTGATTCAGGATCATGAATGCCATCCCAATTAACTTAATTTAAAATAGTAAAAAAATCTTTCAGTTATTAAAGTATTCAGTGGAATAACTAAATAAATATTTGAAAAAAATATTTAAAGCTATATTTTATTAATAAGTTTATTAAAGCATTCTTTAATACATTCATCACAATTCTTTTACCCCTCCTTCAATATAAAATACTGATATTTCACATCCATTTCTAGAAGGTAGGTGTAAGCATTGAGTAAAAATATTAGATATGATAAAGCTGTCTGACTTTCACAAACAGTGTATAGCTAATAGGCATTTGTACGATTTTCTTCCTTTTAATAAAAAGTTTTTATTTTTATTAGCTATTTAATACGGATGATTTAAAAAATTAGTATCTTAAGCTTTTGAAACCAATCCGATTAATATATGACAAATCTGACACTAGGAGTGTATCACTATATTTTAATCATCTCAATAACTAATTACCTAAATAAATTAAATAGCTAAAAAATAGTGAGTATGACTGCTCTAGCACTTTAAATAATAATATTTTCCTCATAACTTTAATTTCAGATTATATATTATAAAAATGATAATACAGTTTAAATATGTAAGTCAAATAGAAAAAGGTGGGTAGTTATTAAACCTTGTATTTTTTAATTTAAACATTCTAATATTCATCCTTGCATTCGATTAAAATGTTCTATATTAAATGTAAAATTTGGATAATTTAATTAGCTTATTTTTTGACATTAGATAGGAATAATACCTGCCAATTATTTATTTAATTAATAGACCCTAGATGATAATGTCATGTACTATTACTATTAACTTTATATTTTATTCAGACCAGAAAAAACAATTGTATCGAATCACTCCAATTGACATGATATTTTTATTATCCCATTAAAAACAATAACTTAAGGTTCTAATAGCTCCCAAGCCAATTTTCAACAAAAAATATAGCGTTGTCTTTATTTCAGTATAAATGTTTACCAACATGAATAACAATCAGATACATAATATAGTCAAAACAGACTATTTTCTTGCAAACTGTTATTTCACATAGGATAACAAAATGTTATTGAATTGTTGGAATGCAAAAGCTTTTGTTTAATTTTCAACGATGTCCAGTTATCTGCCGATTTTGTTAGTCAGCATTTGTTAAAAAATTAACGATTATAAATTTGGTTGGGAATGATGATAGCATTATTTCCGCCGAATGAAGACGATATGACATTTCCTTACAGTCTACTTGCTAATTTCATCACTGAAAAAGTAAAATTATTCAAATTACCCAAAGTTAATATTTATAAAAATATAATTGCAGTTTAAGTGAATTAATTTTAATTTTATTTTGCAGATCTGGAGCTATATATATTTCTTTGAATTCAAAATCACTTTTCTTCACCTAAAACAATACCAGCGTCCTCAAAAATTTAGAAACCAACACTATTGATTAGAACAAATTCTATAGGATATTTGATTTTCATTTAAAAAAAGATTACAAGAAGAAAGGTTTCAGCTTCAAAATAACTTGTAACTTCAATAGCACTATGGTTACTATACATGCTATTAATATGGACATGCATAGAGATTTAAAACTAATTTAGAATTATTTAAATGTTTAGAAGCAGTCTACAGTATTCTTTTCAATCCTTTTTTAATGTCTTCAATGTATTTTACAGTTAAGCAGCAAAAAAGGATATTAGATATCATTGCAATTTATGCTTTCATTATGTAAAATTAAATGATTTAGTTGTTTTATATTTATTGTCCAACAATATCACATGTTTATATTTATTACTAAAAATTAGGCTTAAATTTAAACCACACTCTATTTAATAAATGTGTAAACTGATGACATGTAGGAATATAGAAGAAAAAAGTTTTAAAAATATTGCAAATTGTCAAAATTAAAAACTTGTAATGTATGCTATCGATAAGATAGCACAAGGTAAATACAAAAAGATGATTTCTCTTTATAACCGTTTTTATGCAATTATTAAGTGATAGAATTAAAATAATAAATTAAACAATTTATTATTATTAATTTTGAGGGGGGGAAGGGATAAATGCTTGAAAAAAAAGTTTCTGGACCTAAACCAGTTTTGAAATATACCTGCCAAGATTGTGGAAATGCGAATTAATAAATTTGAATGAATACTTGGGATATAAATTTATATTAAAAATATATATCGTAAAATATAAATAAAATTTATATTTAAAAGAATTTTTAAAAGCTTATTTTTAAAATATTCCAAATTATATATATTTTGTATCAAAAATTAAAACTATAAAACAAAAAAGAAAGTAATTTATTTATAGAAATTAATTAAAAAGATAATTAATACTTACCAATGCTAGTTTGACTACATAGAAAATTGACTTATAAATAAGAATTTTGTTGAAGTAGAGTTTAGTTAAGTTATATAATTAAATCTGAATGCAGTTGTGGAATCAAAGAAAGTAAAGTATTTACTTTTAACGAGAATAATATTCATTAAGGCTGTAGCCTCAAGCACATGCGTATAAAATGCGATAGTAGGGACCTCTACAGGTCTTAAAAGCACAAGCTTACCTACTTTCTATTTAAATAGGTGAAGCTGAAGCGGTTCGATCTGAGAGTGTGAAGCTATTCAATACTTCACTAATTAAGTCCACATTTCTTATTACACATTAATACTCGTGAAATCTTTCGATTTACAACGAGTTGTAATTATAAATTTATTTAAATGCACATTGATTACGTAAATAATATTCATTAAGGCAAAGTCTTGATCATGGATAATAGGGCCTAATTTCTAGCATTAGCCAAGTTTTAAAATCAGTAAAAGAAAGATCACTCGAGAATAACTATATTATGGTAGATTAAATTGTAAGTATTATTATAATTCTTTAGTATTAGGTGTATAAAATTTTCAGAATAATCGTTTAATGATCTTTGTTTTTGATTTGCTATATGTTTTTTCCTATCTAAATAATTGTAAGGTGAGAATGGAAAAAGGACATGCATTCAAATGCCAAAAAGTAATTGAAATTGTCTATTAAAAATAAATTGACCCATTTAAAGTACTTATTGTCTTTAAAAAATATGACTATCTAAGAAGACGTAAATCATTCGACTAATATTAAAAAAACTCAGTATTTAAGAATATCCAATATAAATGATCATTATGTAGACTGAAATATATATATATTGAACCGGATTGATCTCCGTTTCAAGGATTTTACTGCCAAAATTAAAAACTTAAGGTTTGTTAAATCTTATCTAATGTTAAATTTTTTTATTATTATTTAAAACACATACACGTTTATATTTATTTTGATCATTTTCATGTTTATAAAATTGATTTTAAAACAGTTTACTTTCACTACTTTGTTTATAAAATTGATTTTAAAATAGTTTACTTTCTCTGCCTGTTTTAATCAATTTGATTAAAAACAGGCAAGCTTGCTAATTATGTATTCCTGTTGTTTTTATTTTAATCATTTTTAAAGTTAATTCTAAAAAAAAAAGCGGAGGTTTAATTGTGTTGTTGTTTTTGTTTCAATAATCCCTGGATGGAATTCTTAAATTAGATTGAGCGGGAAATTAATATTTGCCCTGCCTGAGATATAGAATGAGAGACTAGTGAAAGTTTTTCGCGGGAAATGTAGCGAGGCAAGGATAGCCCGCCAATTTAAGGATAGAGGAGATTCAGTATAGAAATAGACTTTTGGATTATTGCCTGCTGAGAGTCACACCATTTTGGATAACAGTTCGGACATTTAATTCCTGCTAAAAACTTAAACCATTATCAACAAACTTTGTTACTGTGCAAGATGTCAAAATTTACCACTATGAGTTTTGCCATCATTAGAATGTCTTGCTAATTTAAACAAAGGACGGACCCACGCCTACCAGCTCTCCTTCAGTCATGCCATGAGCCTCTAAAATAAACACGGTCTCTACCTTGCCGCTGTCAAAGGACCTGAAAATGGACTAAAGATAAAGTGCACACTCCATGCAAACTGTGCTTTGTCGTAAGATGAAATTTTCTTTTATTCTTTCCAGGGTAAATTTCTTTTCGTTAAATCTCCACTCAATCTAATAAACCTGTAATCTAAATTAATATTTAACTTCATATTGGTTAGCTATATTTATTCTCTTTTGTTGTACTTTGCCGTGTGTCTTGGAATCTTAGTTTTAAGATTCCAAGTTTGCTTTCAGTTGTTGTTTATTGGAGAGTGATGTGTGAGTTTTTCTATTTTATGCCTTCTTTTACTAAATGCTTTGGCAGTCGCATATATTTTGCAAGCTTACCTGTAATTATTTTAGTAGCCTGAATTAATTTTAAATACTGTGTTTGCGCTTTTGCAAATCACCAAATCTTTTGGCTGGTGACTTTATTTTCATAGTCTTCATTTCTTATCTCTCTGAAAGCGGAAACTATAATTGTTTTTGCTTTGTAATTTTATAAATAGCCAGCAGGAAGATAATATTTATCCCTTTTGTAAATTACAGGTGAGAGAGACTTTCGCTGCTAAAGCATTTATAGCTTTCATATTTTCGTACTCATGTGCACTCTCCGATAGATTTATTTTGTATTTACATGTATAATTTAAAATTTATCAGAGCGTGTACTCAGAACTTGTGTCATAAATATATTTTTTTATTATAATTATTGGTAATTCATTTCTTTAAATGCTGGGGCAGACATAACCGATTTTCTAATGGTTTACTTGTCTCCTATTGAGACCATTAATTCTTAGATTAGTTTTGCCAATCGTTTGGTTGGGGAGTTGCCAGTTTTACTTGTTTGTTTTCCATTCATTCTGAAGCATATTTGTCGTGGTTCTTGAGGTAAATCAATCATCTTTGCTTTGAATGTAGTTTTAAGGTGCAGCTTCTACTAGCATATGACATTTTGGATCCTGACACATTTGTTTTTGGGGTCTAGAAAAGCTCGCTGGTGCTGGTTTCATTGATTTATTTCAAGAACGTATTGTTTTCATACCTGTGAATAGGAAAACCAACATTTAGGTGACTTCTCTTCTGCTGAATGAAATTGCTTCCTCCCTGTAGAACTCGTTATTAGAGAGTCGGTAAGTCTGCTAGAGCAATGTGTTTAGTCGTTCTAGTACATGCCTGAGATAACCCTATTGATTTTCATGTAAACTTTTCTTACAAGTTGTTTTGCTTTTAAATAAAAGTTTAAAATTTGTTTAAACTTAATTTGGCTGATGTTTGTCTTTGTGCTTTGATTTCTCAACTGTCTAAACAATATTTAAGATATCTTGTTCCTCCCTGAGTTTAGTTCGGTGCATTTTGATTCGCATATCCTGTCCACCCTTAAAATAAATGTCTAGTTCCGATTTTTTGGACTAGTGGCGCCCCCGTAGTCAGTGTGTGCGAATCTCATAAAGCTTTCTCCCGTTACAATATATATATATGGAATTAGAGATATAAAAGTTACATGTACAAATTGTAGTTGATTATTTTTTGTAAAACATATATATATAATTTTAAAAAGATTTATTACGTGAATATAGTATTTTTGAATATTTTTGTATAATTAAATTTTAATATTTATAATTTATGTCTATATATTTAATTTTTTTGTGTATATGGATTTAATGCATGAAATCAAAGTGTAAAACACACGTACACTACAGTTGTTTAATAAATTAAAACAAATAGAAAATTTAACAATTTTTTAAAATAATAATTTGGAGTAGTTCGATATGTAAGCAGACATTTTATTTACTATCATTATCACATGCAATAGATTTAATGTATAGAAATCAGAATTTGTCATACTGTTAATTTCATACTTATTATACTTTAATTTCTTATTAAACTGAAATTCTGTAGTGTATATAATCTTTATTTTCTAAAATATATTTTCTAGATTGGATCATACATTTTTTATATATGGTAAATATTTATTTGGCCATGTGAATCATAAATTTCTAATGAAGAATCTGTGTTTGTACCCAGAGATTATGAATAACGATTTGCTATCAAAAAAATACCAATTGTAGGATGGCACAAGACCATCTAAAACGTTTGTTAATGGCATCCTCATTCAATGCTGAAATTATTTTAGAAAGAAATAAAAAACTTGGTTGTACTATCTGTGAAAATCATAATTATATAGATTTCCATAAGCTTTTAGAAAAAAAAGAAAGATGATTTAATAGCATTCCTTTGGAAACTTTTTTTGTAGATAAATTTGAGCTACGAAGAGACCAGACATACTACCAATTAAAACTGCCATGAATTCAGTTTGCAATGCCAATTTTATTATGGTGAATTGTTTGATTATATCATAATTAATATTTATCTAAAAGTACAAGAAATCTCTTATATATTGTAACCTCTGTAACATAGCTTACACCCTTAGTTCTAAAAAATGATTTCAAAAGTTATTAAGAATTTTAAAATGTACAAGTTATTTATTCATTTTTAATCTTTAATTCTTAAGAGGTTGAAAATAATGTAATTGTAAGAAATGAAAGTGTATTTCTTTATTTATTGTAAAATAATAAAATTGACTATTTTAAAATACAAACCAGTTGCAAAACAAATGAAAAAAATATCTCAGATTATTTGCTTGCCAAATTAGAGTGGGAAAACTTCAGTTCTTTTTTGTGCTGCTCATAGAATATAAGTCAGGAAAATAATTTTGATTTTTACCTATATGTATATGGTGCAAATAATGGGATAGAACTTAAGAGTGTTCATCGTAATCTTTCAATGGATGTAGTTTTCTTTAATATGGAGTTGTAAAAAATACCCTAATAGTAAACTATGCTTTGCTTCCAACTCTGAATTGATTATGGACACTATAATATAATGATACTTTCACCACATAAGAAAATATGCCATTTGATTTATAGTTTTTCAGAAGAAATTACTTCACAATAAATGGATGAATATGTTCTATAGATTTGGTTCTCTAAATCACAAGAAGCCACTCTTTAAAAATGAGCACAAGAGATCACTCTGAGAGATCA